>CM028355.1:32338247-32938247 GCA_016618105.1 Dendrobium huoshanense
TTCGGGACAGTCGGAGGGAGGAGACGACCCAAGATCCTGATCAAGAGATGTTAGATCAGCTGGTTAGTGAAGAATACATGAAGATGATGTCAGACGATTAGCAACATTTTTGTAAGTTGAGATGTTAAAGAATATGATCAAGTGATGAGTTATGATGGATATTTACCCATTTATACTGAAGCAATAGATGGAGACCAGTTGAAGAAGTGGTACAAGAAATCAGAGATATCTTAAGAAGAAGGCTATTGATGAATTCAATCCAGATGAAGATGACTTGTTAGTTGAGGAGGAGCCAATAGCGGACGTCCATATGGTTGAAAACTCGCGCGTCAGCTAAAGATGCTGAGCCTTCTAAGCATCACTCCGGAAAGGAAGAAGAGTCAGCAGCAGTTGACTCAGATTCAGACAGTTCTGTCAGATTGAAAGAGAATGATGAATATATTAAAAATCTTGAAAGAAAAGTGGAGGAGATGATGATTAGAGTTGAACAGATGCAGAATCAGCTTTTGCAATCACAGGAGTTCAAACCCGAGCAGTTGCAGCCAACAGTGCATACAATGGGCGAGCACAGCAGGAAAGCTGATTCAAATCCCAAACTCCCAGAAGTTACTTCTTCGGTACCTCCACCAGAAAAAGATATCCGTCAGATGATTGAAACCCAGGTAAGGGAGGCCTTAGCCCATTCACAAGGAACTGTATCTATTCCAAAGGGTAGACCCTATCCCGAGGAATATGATTTGGTTCCTTATCCTAAGGGCTTTGTGCCACCTTCTTTCAAAATTTTTATCAGCTTAGAAAACCCAAGACAACATCTGGCCCATTTCCGAGCAAGCTGTTGCAATGCAGGAGGGTCGGATGCTCTACTCTTTCGTCAGTTTGTGAGTAGTTTGCCTGGTATTGCTTTTGAGTGGTACGCAGATCTACCAAATGGTTCTGTAAAAACTTTCACAGAGCTCGAGGGTCTCTTTTTAAAGAGATTCTCAGGAGCTCAACAACGTGTAACCGTTGGTGATCTCGTCATCGAAAAGCAAAAACCGGGCGAGTCTTTAGTCGACTACATCTTGAGGTGGCAAAACCTCTCGATGAAATGTGAACCCCAACTACAAGAGCTACATGCAGTGGAAATTCTTTTAAAGAATATCCACGGGCCTATTGCTTTTATGTTAAAGGGGTTTACAATTAAAACCTTCGAAAAGCTTCTTAACAAAGCTAGTAATCTACAAGAAGAGGCTCCCAAAATGTCATTCTTGAAGGATTCTACTGAAGATAAGAAGGTTAGTAAACCATTGAAGTCCTTTGAAAAGAGAGCAACAATGGTTTCAGCAGTTGACAAGGGGAAGAAACTGATTAACATTCAATCAAGTAATCCTACTGTTCAGCAGACTCAGAAACCTCAACCGTTTCAGGTAACTTCTCAACCTACTAGAGAATATCACCGGCCCACTTTTGAAGAGAGATTGGATCGTCCGTATCCATTCAAAGGGAGTCGGTGAAGAAAATTTTCAAGAGCCTTTTAAAGAAGCCAGATTTTTGATTGCCGGAGGCCAAGAAGCCGGAAGAGGCAAATAAAAAGGATGATCTGACCTTTTGCCCCTACCATCGCATGTTGGGCCACACAATCGAAGACTGCATACCTTTTAAGGACTGGCTCGACTGGAATTTCCGTCAAGGTAATATTATAATTCCAAAGGAGTACTTAATCAATCCGGATCAAGGATCTGTCAAATTTATCTCAGGTATTAATTCTAATCTTTCTTCGTCCATTGAAGATGGCTGGGATATAGCACTATCCCGGGCATTTAAAAAGTCGATTAATCAATCTTTTCATCTTTCTCAACAGTTACTGATGAGAGCCCGTGGCCCGATCTGGGAGGTTGAGCTGCAAGCATCGCAGGAGGATGTTGGGACGATTTCCTCTCCAGTAGTTGTAGGAACTACTGTATCAAATAAAAATGAAAAGAGTGAACCTTTAGTAGAGAGGAAATTTGTTGATGAGAGATTTGTACAAGTGGTGGATGGTGGCTCAAAACCACTAGCCCCATTAAAGTTATCTGACTTTTACTTTGCCCCATCAAAGGCAAAGGGTCAAAAATTGAATAAAAAGAAATATCCTTCTGCAAATATTTTGATGATTAGTGTTGAGAATGAAGTTTTAAATGACTCTTCCATTGAAAATAACCGGAGTTAGCTGAGGATAATCAAGAAGTTCAAAAAACCAACTCTCCAGATTTGACCCTTCAAGGGGAAGATGAATTTGATATCGTATCAGATGGTGATACCCCTGAAATTAATTTTCAAGGGAGTCCCGTCGTGATAGATTTTTCAGATTCAGATTCCCATTAAGAAAATGACAATCAACCGCCTAAGGAGAGCATAGACCTCCCCGTAGACTGTCCTTCCGATGAAATCGTGCAAGTACAATTACGGGATGGCAAGGTTTACCCCTAGGCTTCCCCCACAGGAAAAGGGAAAACAAGTTGTTTCCACTGATCCAATTCAAGTCTCTACTCAACAATTAAACTCTCCTTCAAATCCACCGGGTCCTGATGTTAATGTTTCAAGTGTTGATTACAACGTCTTAGCTCACATTAGAAAGTTGCCTGCTAAGTTGAGCATCTACGATGTCCTCATCCTTTCAAAAGAGATGAGGGAGACTTTAATAAAAGCACTTCTCGACCCCGAGATTTTCTTAGCTCAACTCGCTTTAACTTCTGAGGAAGAAGCTTTGTACTTCAAAGAAATCCCAGGAGTTACCTTCTCCGATGAAGATCAACTCCTTGGAACTGCTGATCATAATCGCCCACTTTACATCACTATAAATGTGGATAAGTTCAAATTATCAAGAGTTCTTATTGATCCGGGTGCATCGGTCAACATGATGAACATAAAGACTCTCACATACCTTAGAATTGATACTACCAAGCTCTCAACCGACAAGTTAGTGCTTCGCGGGTTCAACGAAAAAGGTGAGAAGGCTTTAGGTTCGATCACACTTCTTCTAGAGATAGGAGAGTTGAAAACTGAAGCAAAATTTCATATAATTGATTCGGCTACGTCCTTTAATGCGCTCCTAGGTAGGCCTTGGATTCATGAGTATAGGATGGTTCCTTCCACCCTACATCAATGCATCAAGTACCAACGAGATGGCATTGAGTTTGAAATCAAGGGTGATTTGCAACCATTCTCTATTCATGAGATCGGGATCTACGAGGATGCTGCATATTGTTCCCAAAGGTTTTACTACAAAATCTAAGGTAGAGATCAATGTTAAGGAAGAAAAGAAAGAAAATCATAGTTCAAAAGCAATTCAAGAGCTGAGAAAAGAAAAAATCAAGAGTACAAAAGAACAAAATTCAAGTAGTGAAGACGACGTCGAGCGCGTAGTCTTTAGGCCTCCAAACAATTTACCTCAAAGAGGTGGGAGGATGGCTCAAAGAGCACGTGGACGAGGCCGTGTTTCAACTGAAAGAAGGAATACCTCGATGTATATCGAACTTGAATCAAGTTCCGATGAAGAATCAAAAAAGAGGGGTGATAGAATTGCTTTTGACTACAAAAAATCTAATCTTCCTCCAAGTTTGATCTCACTTTAGATTCAGATAGCGACCAAGAGGGTAACAAATCTAAACCTCAAAGTGATGAGCCTGAATCGAGTATGTATGAAAAGCTTAATAGGGTAGTTAAATCCTTAGCCTTAACCCCACTGTCTGTTAACAGAGTCTCAGGGTTAGTAACTAAGGATTCCCCTAACCTAGATGGAGAAGTAAGGAAAGTCCAGAGGTTCTTTCCTGGCACCTCCTCTTTGAGGAATGAAGGTGATGTAATCCTTGAAGAGGAAGATTTTAACGAATTAATATAATTACCTTTCGGCTACTTTCCTCTTGGTGTTAAAGCTCTTATCTCTAAAGGTTTTGCTCCGAGTCAATGGACTAAGGGTCAAGCTAGATACCACCAAAATATTTGGAATTCCAAATTCAATAAAAACTGGACGAGTGGTATCGGTTTTGGTTCCGTTAGTTCATTTGATGATGATGAATATTTTTTGATGATAACCATCCATCTCGAATCTGAAAGTGTCCCTACTGAAGTCGTCGATTCACTCGACAGACTTTGTTTGGAGACCTTAGATGATTCAGATGAAGTTCAAATTCGGGATGCACCCCCTGAATTTGAAGAAGAAATTAAATCGACAGTTGATGAACTTAAAGAAATTAACCTTGGAACAGAGGATGACCCTCGCCCCACATTCATAAGTTCTTTGTTGAGTGAGGACGAGTCTAAGGATCTAATTCAACTTCTATTCAAGTTTAAGGACTGTTTCGCTTGGACATACGACGAAATGCCGGGCTTGTCCGCCGATATAGCAGTTCATAAACTTGGAATCCGGTATAATGCCATTCCCGTCAAACAAGCTCCACGACGCATGCGTCTAGAGATTGAACAACAAGTCATTTCTGAAGTTAAGAAATTGGCCGATGCCGAATTTATCCGGGAGGAGCAATATCCTTCTTGGGTAGCCAGCGTTGTGCCTGTCCGAAAGAAAAATGGTCAAATCCGGGTCTGTGTTGACTATAGAGACCTGAATAAGGCATGTCCTATGGATGAATTTCCTTTGCCAATTCCAGAACTGATGGTGGACATCGCCTCCTCGCATGTTGTTTTCTCCTTTATGGATGGCTCGTCTGGTTATAATCAAATCAAGATGGCCCCAGAAGATGAGAGAAACACTGCATTCCGAAGTCATATAGGGATCTTTTGTTATAAAGTAATGCCATTTGGCCTTAAAATGCCGGTGCAACCTACCAGCGGGCTATGACTTGAATCTTTGACGACTTAATCCACAATCAAGTCGAATGTTACATCGACGATTTAGTTGTCAAGAGTAAAGTTAAAAAGGCTCATCTTTATGACTTAAGAATCGTCTTCGAGCGGTTGCGTCGCTACGTCCTTAAGATGAATCCTTTGAAGTGCGCCTTCGGTGTCGCGTTAGGGAAATTTCTAGGTTTCGTAGTAAGACACCGTGGAATTGAAATTGATCCTGCTAAAATCGAAGCTATCTTAAATATGCCGCCTCCTAGGAGTCTTACTCAATTAAGATCTCTTCAAGGTAGACTGGCGTATATAAGAAGATTCATCTCTAATCTTTCCGGAAGATGTCAACCATTCTCGGTCCTCGCTAAAAAGGACGCCAAATTCATTTGGGACGAGAAATGTCAATCTGCTTTTAAAAATATCAAACAATACCTGACAAATCCTCCAATCTTGGCAGCCCCTATTCCGGGGAGACCTTTAATACTCTACACTGCGGCCCTTGACGAGTCTCTCGGGGCCCTCCTTGCTCAAGTCAATGACGAAGGGAAAGAGAATGCCCTCTATTACCTAACTCGAAGACTTTTACCAACGGAAATTTGATATCCAACGATTGAGAAACATTATCTTGCCTTAGTCTTTGCAGCTCAAAAACTAAGACATTATATGCTTTCCCATCAAATCAATTTAATTTCCAGTTTTAACCCCTTGCAATATCTTATGACCAGGCCTACGTTGTCAGGATGTTTGGCTCGTTGGTCTATGATATTGCTCCAATTTGAAATCACTTTCATTCCCCTGCGTACTGTGAAAGGGCAGGCCGTCGCTGACTTTCTTGCGGCACACCCGTTGCCGGCGGAATCTCCTCTAAACGATGATTTACCTGATGAGCAAATCATGAATTTTGGGGAAGCCACTACTCAAATCTGGGAAATGTATTTTGATGGTGCTGCGTCCTCTCAACGGGGCAAAACACCTGAATCTACTATTCCCGGGAAAGCCGGAGTTGGCCTGGTATTCATAACACCAGATAAGGGAATGATGTACTTTTCCTACCATTTATCAGAACCTTGTACGAACAATGAAGCTGAGTACGAAGCTCTGATAACTGGCCTGGAACTTACAATTTTGATGAAGATTAAAGTGATTAAAATTTTTGGTGATTCCCAACTGGTGATCAACCAGATTGCAGGAACCTATAAAGTTTTGAATCCTAAACTCCTAAAGTACCATCAGTACACCTGTCACTTGCTCGAGCAAATTCCGATTATAACTATGTATAGGATTCCTCGTGGAAGCAATTCTTCGGCGGAAGCCCTCGCAAAACTTGCAAAGGAATTTGCCTGCCCAGAAGAAGACTCCATCCCTATAGAGGTGCAGGGTCGTCAAGTCCTGTCTCCTATAGATTTGGAGCACATCAACGAACAAATTTTTTAAATCCTTTCTACCTCTTCAGCAGTCAATGAAGAAACAGATTGGAGACAACCGATAATTGAATACCTTCAAGAAGGCAAGCTCCCTCACGAGAGATCACTTGCCCATCAAATTAAAAAATGTGCCCTATCCTACGCACTAGTCAACAATACGTTGTACCGACGATCATTCGGTCAGATGTGGCTCCGTTGTTTAGACAAATGTGAGGCCCTGAAGATCGTTAACGAAGTCCATGCTGGACTGTGCGGTGCTCATCAATCGGGTCCAAAGATGAAAATGAAGATCAAAAGACTTGGATACTACTGGTCTACGATGATTGACGATTGCATGAAAATTGCAAAGTGTTGTCATCAGTGCCAAGTACATGGTGTGGTTTTACATCAGCCGCCTAACGTGTTGCATCCCACGATAGCCTCGTGGCCCTTCGAAAGTTGGGGCACGGATATCATCGGGCCAATTGACCCTCCTTCCTCGAAGGGTCACCGCTTCATTTTAGCAGCGACTGACTACTTTTCAAAGTGGGCTGAAGCAGTCCCATTGAGAAATGTAACATCATATCATGTAATGAAATTCTTTCGTGACCATATCGTTTATAGATTTGACGTTCCGCGCAGAATCATATCCGATAATGGGTCCGCTTTCAAGTCTACAAAGATCAACAATTTTGCAAATCGCCATGGTATTGATTGGAGATACTCAACAATCTATTATCCACGGGCTAATGGATTGGCTGAGGCCTTCAATAAAACTTTGGTTCAAATCATCAAAAAGACCCTCGATGAAAATAAACGTCAGTGGGATGAGAGGTTGGTGGAAGCTTTGTGGGCCTACAGGACCACTTATCGAACCCCGACCCAATCCACACCGTTTGCACTAGTGTATGGATCTGAGGCCGTACTCCCTCTGGAAGTTCAAATTCCTTCACTCAGAATTGCAATTCAGAACCAGATTACGACTCAACAAAATGCACAACTCCGTCTAGAAGAACTTGAAAGCCTTGAAGGATGTCGTCTTCAAGCTCAGCAAAATTTAGAGTTGTATAAAGCCCGAATGATTCAAGCTCACGATAAGTTAGTGCGACCTAGAACCTTCCAAGTAGGCGACTTGGTCTTGGTTCTTCGGAGGCCTATCTTAGCGCACCGAAAACTCGGTGGAAAGTTTGAACCAACTTGGGAAGGACCTTTCGTAGTGGAAATAACCTACGAAGGAGGCTCGTATCAGCTAGTGGATTGTAAGGGAAATCACCCGTTGCTTCCTGTAAACGGGCGTTTCCTTAAGAGATACTATGCTTGATGTAGCTCAAATTTTCAATTAATAAAAATTTTCAAGTTTTAAGCCAAATCGATTCAATTGTTGCAAATCATTTTAATTTCAATACCTCATGTTTCTTTTCTTAAGTCTAGATGTGAGTCTTCACGTTTTCCTACCTCGAATTTAATTTTTTTTAAGTGGTGGAGTATGCCCCTCGTGGCACCACCCTAAGTTTTAAAATTTTGATTTCGGTTTTATGTAAAATCAGTTTCCTCTACATATAATCATCAAAATTTGATCTCTGGTGGGAAGCAGTGCTTCCTTCCCATAAGACTTTTAATTTCCTTTTCCTTAAGGACAGATGTGAGTCATCGTGCTTTCTTTCCTTAGGATTAGATCCGTTAGTGGTGGAGCATGCCCTCTGTGACACCACCCTAACATTTGAGTTAAAAACGATTAGTGATTGAGCGTGCCCTTCGTGGCACCATCCTAATTCGTATCCGTTAGTGGTGGAGCATGCCCTCTGTGGCACCACCCTAACATTTGAGTTAAAAACGATTAGTGATGGAGCGTGCCCTTCGTGGCGCCATCCTAATTTGTATCCGTTAGTGGTGGAGCATGCCCTTTGTGGCACCACCCTAACATTTGAGTTAAAAACGATTAGTGATGGAGCGTGCCCTTCGTGGCACCATCCTAATTCGTATCCGTTAGTGGTGGAGCATGCCCTCTATGGCACCACCCTAACATTTGAGTTAAATGATTAGTGATGGAGCGTGCCCTTCGTGGCGCCATCCTAATTCGTATCCGTTAGTGGTGGAGCATGCCCTCTATGGCACCACCCTAACATTTGAGTTAAACAATTAGTGATGGAGCGTGCCCTTTGTGGCGCCATCCTAATTCGTATCCGCTAGTGGTGGAGCATGCCCTTTGTGGCACTACCCTAGCATTCGAGTTAAGCGATTAGTGGTAGAGTATGCCCTCAGTGGCACTACCCTAATAAATTTAAACCTTGATTCCCTATGGATGAATTTTTTCATTCCCTTAGGATTAAAATTCCACACTTGATCTTTAATTTCGGTCAACGCCAATATGTGTAATAGAACTTCACTCTCTTACACATATTGGGGGTCCATTTGTTGACCTCATTTTTGTATGAGGTCATTTAGACTACTCTTGATCCTTAATTTAATTTCCAAATCAATTCAAAACTCTAGGATCTTTCTAGAATCTCGACCTTAGGATCTATTCTAGGTCCTAGGATCCTTCTAGACTTCAGACCTTAGGATCTATTCTAGATCCCAGGACCTTTCTAGAAGTTAGACTTTGGGATCTATTTAGATCACAAGTCAATCCAGACTTTTATTTGATCAAATGTAAAACCTAATTCAAAATCCAGAATTTCAAATCAAAATCCAAGTTCCAAAGGTTTTGTCCTAAAGGCCTTTTTCGTTGAAATTTCAAACACTTTGAAACCCAGTTAAATGACCTCCGATTCAAAGTCTGTCAGTTGCATACTGATGGGACATGTCTCTGGAGGAAACCCTTCAAATTTGAGCCCATTATGAGGTCTCTAACCTCAAAAACTTAATTAAAACTCAAAGGCTATAAAACCTTCAAATATTTATAGCCTATGCCATTGGACCTGCCTTTAACTAGACCCTGACTTTAGAGACCTCCCCAAAGTTTCTAATCACTTTCAGACCTTCAATCCTGACTCCCTGAACATTAAACTGCCTCTTGGTGAGTTCACTTTGACCCCCAGTGGTCATGAGCCCAAAATGACCAAAATACCCCTAAGGGGCTCAAATGGTGATTTCAAACCAAATGAACTCCAAATTGAACGCAACCACTTCCAGCAAGTTTCAAATGTCATTTCAAATCTGTTGATCCCATTTCCAGGCCTTGGGTCAACCTGGTTGACCAAGTCAACCTAGTTGACCCAAATGGCCCTTTAAGGGTCCAAATAGGTATTTTTGACCTAAATGACCTATTTAAGCTTTGGAACCACTTCCATTGATTTTAAAAGTCATTTCAAACTTGTTGAGCCTGATCTCGGACCCTGAGTCTAGCCGGTTGACCAAGTCAACCAATTTTGACTTAAGGGCCCATTAAGGGCCCATTAAGCCTTTTTGACTCAATTGACCCATTTAAACCATGGAATCACTTCTACCATACTCCAAATGTTGTATCAAACCTGTCCAGACCAGACCGACACCCTGGACCCACCTAGTTGACCAAGTCAATCAGGTTTGACCTAATCAGCCCTTAAGAGTTCAAATAGGTCATTTAAACCCACTTAGTCAAATCTAACCCTTTGAGCTCTCAAAATTATTCCATAAGATACTCCAAACCCACCCAAAACTCATGTGAGGCCAAATCACCTTGAGTTTGATTTGGTCAACTCAATAATTTTGGGTCAAACTTGAATGGACATGGTTTGATCCTTCAAACCTCTAATGGATTGCCTTGAGTTCCTTCGAGACTAGCTCATTAAGGTTTATTCATGCCACCTTACCTGGTTTGATCCTTTGACTAGTCAAACCAGTCAACACATGGTCAAAAGACCACTAAATATTCAAAGGATTAATCCCATAGCACTCAAGTTTCATTCATTGGCTCCAAAGCCAGCACCCTAGCTTTTAATACTCCACTCCATGCCACCTCAGCTGCCATGTGGCATGGGTAGTGGTCAAACAGTCAAACCAAGTGTTGAGAAGGGTCAAACTTGGTCAAAACCCCTCTCAAACTTAATCTCATTTTAATCTAATCTATTCCAGCTATTTGAAGACCCTATAGAACCTCCCTGCACTTCATCCAGACCCTTGAATCCAGATCAAAGGGTTTAAATCAAACCCACTTTCTCATATGAGGACAAAGTTCACTTTCCATGTGGCTTGTCCTCTTGTCCTTGATTCCTCCTGCTCCCACCAACTCCCTGGACAGATGGCAGCCATCTGGGAGCCCAAACAATTGATCTCAGCCCTCCATTCAATCTGGAAGGGATTGAATAGGGGAAAATGCCTTAATGAAGGCTCATTCGAATCCCTACCTTCTCTCACCCATCCAGAGCTCTTCAAGCCAAACTCTCCGTTTGTTTAGGCTCTACTAAAACTCCTCAGCATTTCCCCACCTAAATCCCGCCAGTCAAAGTCCTTCTCCGGCGAGTTCCCGGCGAACTTAGCCCAAATCTGTCCAAGGAGTTTTTTCGGTCGATCCAGGCGGTATCGGAGCTCGGAGTCAACTAGGGATCTACACTTGGACAATCTACAAGCTCAACCATCCCTTAAACGGTCCAAACCGTCCATTGAATCGCTGTAAATCTCTAAACCTAGCTTAGGACACATAGGTTAATTTAACATTTTATTTAATGCGTTATTTTCCGTGAAGTAAATTCCCCATTATTTCTGTTCACTTAAGCTATTTAGATTTAAAATTTTAAACGTTTTGGTTAATCGGATCGAGCGAACGAGCAAAAAAAAAACCTAATCTAGGGCGTTCTCACGGCTCAATCCCGGTATCTCGTTTCTGGACCGTTGATCGCCCGATCAACGGTCCAAATCGAGCCGCACAGCTCGTTCGTCCGACCGTGTATCTGATCGCCCACTTCACCCGCCGTCCAACTAGATCTGGGCCCTTGAATCAGAACACGGGATGAGCTCCCCGTCGTTCGATCTCGTTAACTGAGATCAAACGACGGGATTTGATCCCTGCCGTTGGATGGAACCCGCGAGGATCGGACGGCGTGCGAGATTTGCCGACGTGGATAAGTGGCGGGATCCATTTGACTGCCGCCAGCTGCGTGGCGCAGTCGTTCGCTGCCACGTGGAAAGACGCGTGGACCCCAGCCGCCGCCGCGCACAGAGTGCCAATCATTGGCCGCACACCGCTGTCCCAATGACGGTGCGCCACGTGGCGATCCCGAACCATTTTAAGTTAAAGTGATTTAAAATTTATTTTTTAAATCATTTTAAATTCAAAAAAATGCTAGAAAATTTATTTTAAAAAAAAATTAATATATATATAAATCTGTTTTTATAATAAAATTACTATAAAATTAATTAATAATTTTATTATTATTATTATTATAAATTGTTTAGATATTAAATATAAAGTATTTTGAAAGTAATATTTATTCAAATATGACTAAATATTTTAAGATATTTAATTATTATATTTTAAAATTTCAAGATATTTTAAAATTTCAGAATAGTATTAAAATAATTAATTTGAAATTAGTATTAACTTAATATATATTATTTCATTATTTTAATTTAAGTTTTGGTTAATAATTAATAACACTTAATTTAAAATATTAAATAGGAATTATAATAAAATAATCTTGAAAATTCAAAGAACACTATATTAAATAAATTTAGAATTTCAGAAAACATTTAATACTTGATTCAACTTGATTTAAAAAGTATTTGAATTGTTAATCATTTTAAACTAAATTAAATATCTTAATTAACTAAAAAAAAAGAGAGAATTCCTAAACAAATTCATATTAATTCCAAACAAAAAAAAATAATAATAAAATAATATATCAAAATTTTCAGAAAAATTAACAAATTTAATTTAAAACTATTTTCCAAGTTTAAAACTTAATTTATTTTGATTTACTTTAATTATATTGAATATCTTAATATTTAATTATTATTTAATTAAATATTATATTAATTATTTTAAAATTAAAAAAAAAAGTTATTTTCCAACTTCTTTGAAAAACAGTGGATCTCACAAGTCTAAATTTTTTATTTTAATGATATTTTTGATTATTTTATTTTAAAATCTATATCCTTATGTATATAAGTTTATATCTATAAATATATGTATTTTGAAATCTATTTTAAAATTATATATGTATATTAAATCTTTAATATACTTGAGAGATCCTTTTGAAATCTTAAACATAGATTAGGCTTGATTGAATAGAAATTTATGGGGGGTGATTAGTGAGTGATTACATTCTAATCATTCACTAATCAAAATTTTATTAACTTAATTATTATCAATATTTGCATGCTTAGGTTGTGCACACACATACACTTAGCTTAAGCTCTCCTAGCTTTAGGATTTGATTGTTTCTATGTGCTTGTTTCACATTTGTCCACGGGTTAGCAAAACTTTGATTCAAACCCACACAAACTAGTGACATCATTAAGGACAATAATTAAGGACATGTGTTTAGAGAACTTAGAATATTTCCAATAATTAGGATTCACTTCTACTTGAGTTGAAACTTCAAACACTTGAACTTAGTGACATGTACAGCCACTATGAAAATTTTCACTGAATTTGGAAATCATTAAGACCCTTAATTAATTTTCCTAAGTTTAAGCCTTAATTAAGCCTTTAAACCTTCCCGAAATTGTAATAAATCCATTTTAAATCCAAAAATTATGTTTAACCCCTCTAACTGACCATAATTAAACCCTTAACCAATGAGAATTAAAACTAAAATTATTTGACAGCAAATTAAACCTTAATTTAATTTTAAGCAAAATTGAATATTTAATTAATATAATTAATTAATAATAATTAAAAATTATAAAATTTTCCCAAACACTTGGGAATCTCTCCTTAGGTCATTCCTGACCTTTGGAGTTGATTTCAAGGAGTTTGGGATTCATTTGGAGAAAAATCACAAAATGGCCCTCTAATTAAGTAATTTCAAAAAAATTTAATAATTACCTAAACTTCAAACCTTCATAATTAATTCTAAAAAAATCCAAATCACCTAAACTCACTTGCTTTCAACTCCTAATAAGGTCTACTATTTATTAAAAATATTAAATTCCAGAAATCTGTAATATTTCAAAAAGTCAACAAATTGGTCAAACCATAGTTCAAAACTAGTTCAAAACTTCAAACCTTTGTAATAAAATGTAGAAAAATACGATTTTAACGTACTTACTGTCTAACTGATCGTAGTGAGGTCTAGTATTTTAATAAAATGCTAGCTGTCCAGAATTTAACCTTAATTAAAAGTCAATTTTCAACCCCTTTAATTAAGTGATTAAAATATTCAAAAAATTCATAAAACTCAAAATTATTCTAAAACTTCAGAAAATGTTAACTTAATGTTTAAAACATTCAACAAACCTTTTAAAACATAACAACCACCCTAAAGATGAAGTTTATTGGCTGGACTACTCCGGGCTGCGGGGCTAAGTGTCCTAAGGAGGCTTGTTCCTCGAGCCTGGTGGCACAACGCCACGAATGGATTTCAAGGGCTGTTAAACCTTAAAAATAGATTAATTATTAATTATCTAACCTTTTAAAACTTCTAATTTAACTACATTAATTTGGTTTATCGGCTGGACTACTCCGGGCTGCGGGGCTAAGTGTCCTAAGGAGGCTGGTTCCTCGAGCCTGGTGGCACAACGCCACGAATCGATTAATGGCAAACTTAAATTAATTAATTTTGAAAATCAGCGACCAAATATTTATAATAAAAATTCATTAATTCTTAAGCCTTAATCAACATAAAATACTTAATTATATCGGGTACCACTGGGTAACTCAGGCCTACGAGGCTATTAACTTAGCCCCAAGGAAGGTGAAATAAAATTCACGGCCTCGGTGTGAAACAAAGGTGATATCCAACAAATAATTAAATAAATTTTAAAATTAATCTTAAACCATTAATACTTGAATTCAAACTTGAATCCCTTTAATCTTTCAACAAATCGAACCTTAGATAACTTTAACTAAAAATCCTAATTAGGACACATCAAAACCACATGACCTACCTCACACACTTTAGATGATTTGCTAGGATCACCAACTCTAGTTTTAGGATAGGCCGGTGTTTTACTTTCTGCAGTTGTGTGCCGAGTTTTCGAGTTTTTATTGCATGCTGTTTGCTAGTGTAGAATTGATGTGTTTATTTATTTATTTCCTGCATTCTGTGATTGATTGTACGTTAGATTTACCCCTAAGTTAGGAGCGAATTATACTTGTGCAATCTTATGCAGGTGGCCATGCTCATATAAGGAGCTGAAATCAAAGGGGGCAGTTAATAAAAAATGTATATATACTCTTTGCACAGGTACCTGCCGCGCTTAAGACCCCCTTTGAATAAAAAGAGCATGGCCAAGTGTGGCTAAAAAAATTGCATTTCAATTTTTCATATTATAACTGCTTGGGATTGAATATACAAGTGTTGATTATTAGAATAACCTTGCAGGATCGAGTCTAGATTTTTTTTTATTAATGTAAATTTGATTTGATATGGTTGTATTTATTTAAAATGGTTTGAGATTGGGATATAAATATCCAATTTGAATTCCAAAGAAGTGAAGACATCTCTAAAGGGGAGAGTCTTCTTCCATTTGGAATTCAAATTAGGATACTTTGTAAATATCCAAAGAGGAAGGATAACACCCCGATCAAGGGAGAGTTTCTTTCCATTTGGATATCTTGAACCGACGAATCAAGAGGTTCGTGAGAAGATGAAGGATTGGACAACGAAAAGAATCCCAAGTCTCAAAATCATTTGATCTAGGATTAGAAATCCGGGTTGTAGTCAGTGGTGCCCGGCCACTTTAATTTCTTGTAATTTTTGAGATGTAATAATGAGTGGCACTTGCCATATGGACATTCAATTTGATATATTTAATTGATTTATTTAATTGATTTCGCATTAGAACTCCTACTTTTCTAGTCTTTTTACTTGCATGCCGTATTTGATTTGACCTGGAATTCAAATTTAGGCTCTTAGGGGTCTGTCAAAAATTCTTCTACTTTAATTAAATAAAATTTTTAAGATAAGATAGAAACTCTAAACGGTCCTAAGAAGTAAGCTCTGACTCGCCGAGGGTTTTTCATGCATTCATATTGTACTTTCTCAACCTTGTTAGGCATCTCCCCGCCTGCGGGTTCTGGAAGACCACCTGGCCTATGAGGGTGCCGATCTGTCAAGGGGATGTTATGCAATCTCTAGGGAAAAACCTATTTTCTAAGCCAAAATTTTTAAACTGCTACATACAAATTTTTGCATTCAATCGAGTCAATTAGCATGCATTGCATTAGCAACAAATTTAAAAGGGTCTAATATTTAATTACATTATTTAGACATCAAATACCCAACATAAGTCTAAGGGGTCAATTAAGGATCTGCTCTAGATGTCGACCCCATTCCTTTATACTTTTCTAAATAACGTCCCTACCACTCAACATTAAAAGACCGGACTCATAATTTTAAATCGTTTAGGTGGTTTAGCTGGCTCCCCAATCCAGGCCGGGGTAAGACCAGATTCGCATTGCATTAGCTAGGTTCGGGGTGCTAACTTTTAGTGCCCAGTTTAGATTTAGGTTCTGAGGCTGGCTCGGGCCATAAGACCTCAATTTTCGGGAATTGAATCCAAAATTTCTAATAAAATTGATCACTTAAACTAAACATCGTTTTCAATCAAATACAAGCCTAATGCTTAGAATTAGTTGGAGTGTTTTCTGAAGTAATTCGGAATCTCAAAAACACTCTCTACTCCTCTTCCTTTGACCCCGAAAATAAGTCTTCAATCTTGATCCAATCCCGATTGAAAATTCCAACCTTTTTCTCCTTTGATATCAATTCTTGAAATTCTTAAATAAAATTTACACCGCTATTTTAATCGAGAGTTTTCGTAGGAAATTCTGATTTCCTACGATGTAATTAACTACGAGGGTTTGCGCTCGTAGGAGATTTAGAAACCCAGATCTAATTTTCAAAATTGAAATTTTCAAAAAAACTCTGATTAATTATCTTTGGGAAATTTTAATTAAACGATCATTATCGTTATATTCAAATGACTGATAATAAATGATATCCTCTTTCGTTGGAGAGATATATCATTTTATTATCCTGATTTTGATTATAAAATTAATGATCCTTTAAAGCTTAGTAATCTGAACCTATTAATGAACGACAGTTTCGTCTTTTCGAGATGATATATGTTTGTTCCTAATATTGCGTTCAATTTCAAAACAAAAATTTCAAAATTGATTTCTCTCAAAGAAAATTAATGTATTTTCAAAACTATATATACTTAAATAAATATTTTTTTTTAATCAAAACAACAACTCTAGATTTTGCTGAGCTTGAAGACGACGTCCTTCAAGGCTTTCAAGTTCTTCCAAACGGAGTTGTGCATTCTGTTGAGTTATTATCTGGTTCTGAATTGCAATTCTGAGTGAAGGGATTTGAATTTCAATAGGGAGTACGGCCTCGGATCCATACACTAGTGCAAATGGTGTGGATTGGGTCGGGGTTCGATAAGTGGTCCTGTAGGCCCACAAAGCTTCCACCAACCTCTCATCCCACTGACGTTTATTATCATCGAGGGTCTTTTTGATGATTTGAAACAAAGTTTTATATAAGGCCTCAGCTAATCCATTAGCCCGTGGGTAATAGATCGTTGAGTATCTCCAATCAATACCATGGTGATTTGCAAAATTATTGATCTTTATAGACTTGAAAGCGGACCCATTATCGAATATGATTCTACGTGGCACGCCGAATCTATATACGATATGGTCACGAAAGAATTTCATTACATGGTGTGATGTTACATTTCTTAGTGGGACTGCTTCTGCCCACTTTGAAAAGTAATCAGTCGCTGCTAAAATGAAGTGATGACCCTTCGAGGAGGGAGGGTCAATTGGCCCGATGATATCCGTGCCCCAACTTTCGAAGGGCCAGGAGGCTATCGTGGGATGCAACACGTTAGGCGGCTGATGTAAAACCACACCATGTACTTGGCATTGATGACAATATTTTGCACTTTTCATGCAATCGTCAATCATCGTAGGCCAGTAGTATCCAAGTCTTTTGATCTTCATTTTCATCTTTGGACCCGATTGATGAGCACCGCACAGTCCAGCATGGACTTCGTTAACGATTTTTAGGGCCTCACATTTGTCTAAACAACGGAGCCACATCTGACCAAACGATCATCGGTACAACGTATTGTTGACTAGTGCGTAGGATAGGGCACGTTTCTTAATTTGATGGGCAAGTGATCTCTCATGAGGGAGCTTGCCTTCTTGAAGATATTCAATTATCGGTTGTCTCCAATCTGCTTCTTCATCGACTACTGAAGAGGTAGAAAGGACTTGGAAAATTTGTTTATTGATGTACTCCAAATCTATAGGAGACAGGACTTGACGACCCTGCACCTCTATAGGGATGGAGTCTTCTTCTGGACAGGCAAATTCCTTTACAAGCTTTGCGAGGGCATCCGTCGAAGAATTGCTTCCACGGGGAATCTTATACATAGTTACAATCAAAATTTGTTCGAGCAAGTGACAAGTATACTGATGGTACTTTAGGAGTTTAGGATTCAAAACCTTATAGGTCTCAGCAATCTGGTTGATCACCAGTTGAGAATCACCATAAATTTTAATCTCTTTAATCTCCATCAAAATTGTAAGTTCCAGGCCAGTTATCAGAGCTTCGTACTCAGCTTTGTTATTTGTACAAGGTTCTGATAAGTGGTAGGAAAAGCACATCATTCCTTTATCTGGTGTTATGAATATCTGGCCAACTCCGGCTTTCCCGGGAATAGTGGATTCAGGTGTTTTTCCCCGTTGAGAGGACGCAGTACCATCAAAATACATTTCCCAGGTTTGAGTAGTAGCTTCCTCAAAACTCATGATTTGCTCATCAGGTAAATCATCGTTTAGAGGGGATTCCGCCGGCAACGGGTGTGCCGCAAGGAAGTCGGCGACGGCCTGCCCTTTCACAGCACGCAGGGGAATGAAAGTGATTTCAAATTAGATCAATATCATAGACCAACGAGCCAAACGTCCTGACAATGTAGGCCTGGTCATAAGATATTGCAAAGGGTTAAAACTGGAAATTAAATTGATATGATGAGAAAGCATGTAATGTCTTAGTTTTTTGCCTGCAAAGACTAAGGCGAGACAGTGTTTCTCAATCATTAGATACCGAATTTCCATTGGTAAAAGTCTCCGACTTAGGTAATAGAGAGCATTCTCTTTCCCTTCATCATTGACTTGAGCAAGGAGGGCCCCGAGAGACTCGTCAAGGGCCGTAGTGTAGAGTATTAGAGGTCTCCCCGGAATAGGGGCTGCCAAGACTAGTGGATTTGTCAGATATTGTTTGATATTTTCAAAAGCAGATTGATATTTCTCGTCCCAAATGAATTTGGCGTCCTTTTTAGCGAGGACTGAGAATGGTTGATATCTTCCGGAAATATTAGAGATGAATCTTCTTATATACGCCAGTCTACCTTGAAGAGATCTTAGTTGAGTAAGACTCCTAGGAGGCGGCATATTTAAGATAGCTTCGATTTTAACAGGATCAATTTCAATTCCACGATGTCTTACTACGAAACCTAGAAATTGCCCTGATGCGACACCAAAGGCGCATTTCAAAGGATTCATCTTAAGGTCGTAGCGACGCAACCGCTCGAAGATGATTTTTAAGTCATAAAGATGAGCCTCTTTAACTTTACTCTTGACAACTAAATCGTCGATGTAGCATTCGACTTGATTGTGGATTAAGTCGTCAAAGATTCGAGTCATAGCCCGCTGGTAGTTTGCACCGGCATTTTTAAGGGCAAATGGCATCACTTTATAACAAAAGATCCCTATAGGACTTCTGAATGCAGTGTTTTTCTCATCTTCTGGGGCCATCTTGATTTAATTATAACCAGACGAGCCATCCATAAAGGAGAATACAACAGGCGAGGAGGCGATGTCCACCATTAGTTCTGGAATTGGCAAATGAAATTCATCCTTAGGACATGCCTTATTCAGGTCTCTATAGTCAACACAGACCCGGATTTGACCATTTTTCTTTCGAACGGGCACAACGCTGGCTACCCAAGAAGGATATTGCTCCTCCCGGATAAATCCGACTTCGGCCAATTTCTTAACTTCAGAAATGACTTGTTGTTCAATCTCCAGACGCATGCGTCGTGGAGCTTGTTTGACAGGAATGGCATCATACCGGATTCCAAGTTTATGAACTACTATATCGGCGGACAAGCCCGGCATTTCATCATATGTCCAAGCGAAACAGTCCTTAAACTTGAATAGAAGTTGAAATAGATCCTTAGACTCGTCCTTACTCAACAAAGAATTTATGAACGTGGGGCGAGGGTCATCCTTTGTTCCAAGGTTAATTTCTTTAAGTTCATCAACTGTCGATTTAATTTCTTCTTCAAATTCAGGGGGTGCATCCCGAATTTGAACTTCATCTGAATCATCTAAGGTCTCCAAACAAAGTCTATCGAGCAAATTGATGACTTCAGTAGGGACACTTTCAGATTCAAGATGGATGGTTATCATCAAGCAATATTCATCATCGTCGAATGAACTAACGGAACCAAAGCCGATACCGCTCGTCCAATTTTTATTGAATTTGGAATTCCAAATACTTTGGGGGTATCTAGCTTGACCCTTAGTCCATTGACTCGGAGTAAAACCTTTAGAGATAAGAGCTCTAACACCAAGAGGAAAGTAGCCGAAAGGTAATTCCATTAATTCATTGAAATCTGCCTCTTCGAGGTTTACATCACCTTCATTCCTTGAAGAGGAGGTGCCAGGGAAGAACCTCTAGACTTTATTTACTTCTCCATCTAAGTTAGGGGCATACTTAGTTACTAACCCTGAGACTCTGTCAGCGGATAGTGGGGTTAAGGCTAAGGATTTAACTGCCCTATTAAGCTTTTTATAGATAGTCAATTCAGGCTCGTCACTTTGAGGTTTAGATTTGTTACCCTCTTGGTCGCTATCTGAATCTAAAGTGAGATCAAACTTTGGAGGAGGATTGATTTTTCTGTAGTCAAAAGCAATTCTAGCACCCCTCTTTCTTGGTTCTTCATCTGAACTTGTTTCGAGTTCGATGTACATTGGGGGATTTCTCTTTTCATTGGAAGGGCGGCCTCGGCCGCGTGCTCTTTGAGCCATCCTTCCATCTCTTTGAGGTAGATTGATTGGAGGCCTAAAAACCACGCGCTCGATGTCGTCTTCACTACTAGAATCATCTCCTTTTTTATTCTTAACTTTTTCTTTTCTCAATTTTTGAATTGCTTTTGAACTTTGATTTTCTGCCTTTTCCTCCTTAACGTTGATCTCTACCTTAGATTTGGTAGTGGACCCTTTGGGAACATAATACGCAGCATCCTCATAGATCCCGATCTTGTGAATAGAGAATGGTTGCAAATCACCCTTGATTTCAAACTCAATGCCATCTCGTTGGTACTTGATGCATTGATGCAGGGTGGAAGGAACCATCCTATACTCATGGATCCAAGGCCTACCTAGGAGCGCATTAAAGGACGTAGCTGAATCAATTATATGAAATTTCGCTTCAGTTTTCAACTCTCCTATCTCTAGAAGAAGTGTGATTGAACCTAAAGCCTTCTCGCCTTTTTCATTGAACCCACGAAGCACCGACTTGTCAGTTGAGAGCTTGCTAGTATCAATTCTAAGGTATGCGAGAGTCTTTATATTCATCACGTTGACCGATGAACCCGGATCAACAAGAACTCTTGATAATTTGAACTTTCCCACATTTACAGTGATGTAAAGTGGGTGATTGTGGTCGGCAGTTCCAAGGAGTAGATCTTCATCGGAGAAGATAACTCCTGGAATTTATTTGAAGTACAAAGCTTCCTCCTCAGAAGTTGAAGCGAGTTGAGCTAAGCAAATCTCAGGGTCGAGAAGTGCTTTAATTAAAGTCTCCCTCATCTCTTTTGAAAGGATGAGGGCATCGTAGATGCTCAACTTAGCAGGCAACTTCCTAAGGTGAGCTAAAATATTGTAATCAACACTTGGAACATTAACATCAGGACCCGGTGGATTTGAAGGAGAGTTTGATTATTGAGTAGAGACTTGAATCGGATCAGTGGAAACAACTTGTTTTCCCTTTTCCTGTGGGGGAAGCCTAGGGGTAAAACCTTGCCACCACATAGTTGTACTTGCACGATTTCATCGGAAGGACAGTCTACGGGGAGGTCTACGCTCTCCTTAGGCGGTTGATTGTCATTTTCTGAATGGGAATCTGAATCTGAAAAGTCTATCACAACGGGGCTCCCTTGAAAGTTAATTTCAGGGGTATCACCCTCTGATACGACATCAAATTCATCTTCCCCTTGAAGGGTCAAATCTGGAGAGCTGGGTTTTTGAACTTCTTGATTATCCTCAGCTGGTTTCGGGTTATTTTTGACAGAAGAATCATTTAAAACTTCATTCTCAACACTAATCATCAAAATATTTGCAGAAGGATCTTTCTTTTTATTCAATTTAAGACCCTTTGCCATTGATGGGGTAAAGTAAAAGTCAGAAAACTTTAATGGGGCTAGTGGTTTTGAGCCACCATCCACCATTTGTACAGATCTCTCATCAACAAATTTATTCTCTACAAAAAGTTCACTCTTTTCATTTTTATTTGATATAGTAGTTCCTATAACTACTGGAGAGGAAATCGTCCCAACATCCTCCTGCGATGCCTCCAGCTCAACCTCCCAGATCGGGCCACGGGCTCTCATCGGTAACTGTTGAGAAAGACGAAAAGATTAATTAATCAACTTTTTAAATGCCCGGGATAGTGCTATATCCCAACCATCTTCAATGGACAAAGAAAGATTAGAAATTTAACCTGAAATGGATTTGACAGATCCCTGATCCGGATTAACCAAGTACTCATTTGGAATTATGATATTACCTTGACGGAAGTTTTTCTCGAGCCAGTCCTTAAAGACTATACAGTCTTCGATTGTGTGGCCCAACATGCGATGGTAGGGGCAGAAGGTCGGATCATCCTTTTTATTTGCCTCTTCCGGCTTTTTGTCCTCCGGCAATCGAAAATCTGGCTTCTTAAAAATTTTCTTCACTGACTCTCTTTTGAATGGATACGGACGAGTCAATCTCTCTTCAAAAGTGGGCTGGTAATATTTTCTTGTGGGTTGAGAAGTTACCTGAAACGGTTGAGGTTTCTGAGTTTGTTGAACAGTAGGGTTACTTGATTGAACGTTGACCGACTTCTTCCCCTTGTCGACTGCTGAAACCGTTGTTGTTCTCTTTTCAAAGGACTTCAACGGTTTACTAACATTCTTATCTTCAGTAGAATCCTTCAAGAATGGCATTTTGGGAGCCTCTTCTTGTAGATTACTAGCTTTGTTAAGAAGCTTTTCAAAGGTTTTAATTGTAAACCCCTTTAACAGAAAAGTAATAGGCCCGTGGATATTTCTTTAGAAGAATTTCCACTGCATGTTGCTCTTGTAGTCGGGGTTCATATTTCATCGAGAGGTTTCACCACCTCAAGATGTAGTCGACTAAAGACTCGCCCTGTTTTTGCTTTTCGATGACGAGATCACCAACGGTTACACGTTGTTGAGCTCCTGAGAATCTCTTTAAAAAGAGACCCTTGAGCTCTGTAAAAGTTTTTACTGAACCATTTGGTAGATCTGCGTACCACTCAAAAGCAATACCGGACAAACTACTCACAAACTGACGAAAGAGTAGAGCATCTGACCCTCCTGCATTGCAACAGCTTGCTCGGAAATGGGCCAGATGCTGTCTTGGGTTTTCTAAGCCGCTAAAAATTTTGAAAGAATGTGGCACAAAACCCTTGGGATAAGGAACCAAATCATATTCCTCGGGGTAGGGTCTACCCTTCGGAATAGATACAGTTCCTTGTGAATGGGCTAAGGCCTCCCTTACCTGGGTTTCAATCATCTGACGGATATCTTTTTCTGGTGGAGAAGTGACTTCTGGAAGCTTGAAACTAGAATCAGCCTTCCTGCTATGCTCTCCCGTTGTGAGTGCTGTGGGCTGCAACTGCTCGGGTTTAGACTGTTGTGCCTGGAACATCTGACTCTGCATTTGTTCTACCTTTAGCATCATCTCTTCGACCTTTCTTTCCAGACTCTTGATGTAATCATCTTTATCTCTCAGTTTAACAGATGTATCGGAATCTGAGTCAACTGCTGCTGACTCTTCTTCTTTATCGGAGCGGTGTTTAGAAGGCTCAGTATCTTTAGTTGATGCTCGAGTCTCGACCATGTGGACATCCGCTATTGGCTCCTCCTCAACTAACAAGTCATCTTCATCCGGATTGAATTCATCAATAGCCTTCTTCTTAAGGATATCTTTGATTTCTTGTACTACTTCCTCGACTGGACTCCCATCTATTGCTTCAGTATAAATGGATAAATATCAATCATAACTCATCACTTGATCATATTCCTTAACATCTAACTTATCAAAAATGTTGCTAATCTTGACATCTTCTTCAGTGATTTCTTCACTAACCAATTGATCTAACATCTCTTGATCAGGATCTTGGGCCATCTCCTCCCCTCCGACTGTCCCGGGGTTGGTAGTCGCAAGGGTGACATCCTCAGTAGGGTGAGGGACGTCTATCTTAATTGATGATGGAGGTGCTTGAACAGCGGGGGCTCCAACATCAACACGAACAGAGTCCTCACATCCCTGAACTGGGAGTCGAGGGAGTTCAACTGGTATATGAATTTGAGGTTCCCTGAATTGAATTCCAATACATATACTAAACTTCCTTCTTGCACATGATTCTTCTGGTGACATGGGCCTCTTGCCCTTAACATCAATTGATTTCAGCTCTTTAAAGACTTCTTTAGACTTTATTATCACTGGGGCTAGCTTTGACAGTTTTGAAGGTGGGGTCGGTGGTCTACCACTAAGAGAGCGACTCTGGCCAGACCCGGTTAGTACTATCTCCTCCGTCTTTGCAGACGGGAGGCGAGGCACCCAGTGGTATCCATCTACCAAGACTGAAGATACAGGCTGTTTAACAAATTTCTTGTTCTTCCTCACTGGTTGAGGAGTCAAGTTCTTGGCTTCAAACTTTTCTTCCTTCAGAACTTCTTTCTTAAGTTTGTGTGAAATCACTCCCTTCAAGTGTTTCACATACTGTTCCTTAGTTTACCCTACTTGAGCAGCACAAGTATGGATGATATTTCTAAGCATCCTAGTTTTCAGAACTTGCTTCTCCTTCGGGATTCTCTTAACAGAATAGTCTACTGGGCTAGGCGGAGTGCTAGCTATCCGAGTAACTCTCTCCTCCCCTGCAGCAGCTGCGAGGGGGTGAAAACGACTCCCTTTAAGGAGTGGAGAAGAGGCAGGGATTGACAGCTCCTCGGCAGCCTCAAGGTTGACTTTACTCAAGGCCTTCAGCTCGGCCACCTTTTTGGTCTTGGTTATTTTCTTTCTTAACCTTCTCAGATAATTCTTCTTGGAATTCTTACTTCCATAAAGAGTTTCAGAACTAGAAGACCCTTTCTCAAACACTATCTTGCCTGCAGCGGCAGCTTCCAGTTTTTTTGCATCTTCGAGAAATTCTTTGGGTGCATTAGCAATATCTAGTGCTGACCACTGACTAGGAGGGGCATCGTTTTCGGCTCCTATGGCTAATTGAACTACAGGTTTCTCTTCGCCCTCAACTGTAAGGTCCACCAAAGTGTTTCCATTCATCACCAATCTAAGGGACTTAAACCCTATTCCGAATTGGATTGAATTTTCATAGACTAACTCTTCAACCAGTAAGTCACGGTCCATTGAAAACAGTAGTTTGCCAGCCATTACAGATGATTTGATTATCTGAGAATTAGAGAGGAGAAGATTTGAATTAGAAACTTGAATTTGAATTTTGAAAATAAATTTATATTTTATCATATATATCGGGTTATAAGAGCTATAACCCGGTATAAAATGATAGAATATAGAGTTTGACTTTGATTGAAATAGAGTTTGAATTTTCGTTGTATATATTCAACTATAAAAGGATTTTGTAGGAAAATATATAACAGCGATAATCTGAATTTGATTTGGATGAATTTGGAAAAGATATTTGAATTTGATTTGAAAGATAGAGATTTGGAAGTTTGAAGATCCGGCAGCATTTTCCCTTATTTTTGGAACTCACTGTGTTAAATTTTCATTCAACAAAAGGTTCACAAACAAATATCAGGAAAAATTACTAGGAAAGCTTAACTCTTTCAACCTTGAGAATAACCCAAGAGTGAAATGTTAAAGGCAAATTTTTACCGGATAGAGTTTAAGGGTTCACTGTATATGCTAACTACGATGATCGTAGTAAGATCACATATAGCATCAATAAATGATTTTAGAAAGATATTTGAAAGTTAGAAAATCCGGCAGCACTTCCCCTTATTTTTGAGACTCAATGTGTTGAATATTCATTCAACAAAAAAGGTCTACAATTATTAGGGGAAAATACCAAAGATTTTCAAATGTGATTAAAGGGTGAAATTGTCGAGAGCAAACTCTTGCCATGAAGATTCAAAGATGTGTCGTATATGCCAACTATGATGATCTTTGTTGGAAGACATATAACAACAACAATCGATTTCGATTTGATTTTCAAAAGAGATATCTAAAAATTCAGAAAAATTTCGGCAGCATCTCCCCTTATTTTAGGACTCGAGGTGTTGAATTTTCATCCAACAAAAAGGTCCACATTAATTAGGGGAGATTTATTTGAAATTTACTTGAATCTTTCATTCTAGTTAGTGAGCTAAGAATGAAATATCATAGCTTAATTCTACCGGTATAATTGAATTTTAAGATGAACCTTAAAAGTGAATGTTATGCTTGATCGTATATATCGGATTGAAATTGTTACAATTCAATATACAACGATACAATCATAACGATTATCTAGACGTTGGAAGGATTAAAACTCTACTAAAAGACTAGGATTTAGATTTTGAAAATTGAAAAAAATTTCTATAAGTTATATAACTTAGCATGCCACTAATAGCCCGAGCACGCTAGTTTCTAACATTTATAGAAAGGTTTAGAAAGGGATAGGCTTAACTCTTTCGCTCTACCAACCAAGTTGGAGGCAAAATGTCCAAGCCTAAACTAGAGGGAGGTTTCTTACACTCACCTCTCATTACACGTATTTTAATTGAGTTGACCACACTCTCTCAAGGGAGAAATAGGAGAGGGACCAAAAGAGAGAAGGGTAGTTAAGACTACCGATTCAATAAAATTCACATCGCTATTAAAGATGGAGAGTGAGATTTGTCCCCAGCGGAGTCGCCATTTTGTTTTGATTAAAAAAAATTATAGATTTAAATATATATAATTTTAAAAAATATTTAATTATCTTTGGGAGAAATTAATTTTTAAAATTTTAAAATTGAATGCGTCATTATGAACAATATATCACCTCAGGAGATGATCATATCGTTCCCTCATGGGTTCAAATTTTAGAATTTTAAATTTATCCGGATTATCATAATCAAACTTAAAGGGAGAATTACATTTGACCCTGGAGGATCAAAATGGAATTTAATCAATTATTTGACTACGCTAATTTGGATAAAAGATCGTTAATTTCATAATCAAAATCACGATAGTAATTGATATATCAATCTGAAGAAAGAAATTATCAATCACTGTTGATTGTTTGAAAATGATCGTCAAATTTGAATTTCCCAAAGATAATTAATTAAAGTTTTGAAAGATTGATTTTAAAAATAAGTTTTGGGTTTCTAAATCTCCTACGAGCGCAAGCCCTCGTAGTTAATTACATCATAGGAAATAAGAATTTCCTATGAATACTCTCGATTAAAATAGCGGTGTAAATTTTATTTAATAATTTAAAAGATCGATATCAAAGGAGGAAAAGGGTAGGAATTTTCAATCGGGATTGGATCGACGTTGAACAGTTATTTCTGGAGTTAAAGGAAGAGGAGTAGGGAATGTTTTTAAGATTCTGAAATACTTCAAAAAACACTCCATCCTATCCTAAGTGTTGGGCTCGAATTTGATTGAAAATGATTTAAGTTTGAATAGTTGATTTTATTAGAAATTTGGGATTCAATTCCCGGAGGTTGAGGTCTTATAGCCCGAGCTTGCCTCAGAACCTAAGTCTAAATTATGCACTAAAAGTTAGTGCCCTGAACCTAGCTAGTGCAATGCGAATCTGGTCTTACCCCGGCCTGGATTGGGGAGCCAGCTAAACCACCTAAACGATATTAAAATATGAGTCCGGTCTTTTTGTAGAGTGATAGGGATGTTAATTAGAAATTTTTAGAGGAATGGGGTCGACATCTAGAGCAGATCCTTAATTGACCCCTTAGACTTATGTTGGGTATTTGATGTCTAAGTAATGCAATTAAATATTAGACTTTTTTAAATTTATTACTAATGCGATGCATGCTAATTGACTCGATTGAAAGCAAAATTTGTATGTAGCAGTTTAAAAATTTTGACTTAGAAAATAGGTTTTTTCCTAGAGATTGCATAACATCCCCTTGACAGATCGGCACCCTCATAGGGCAGGTGGTCTGCCAGAACCCGCAGGCGGGGAGATGCCTAACAAGGTAGAGAAGATTTAATATGATGCATGAAAAAACCCTCGGTGAGTCCGAGCTTACTTCTTAGGACCGTTTAGAGTTTCTATCTTATCTTAAAAATTTTATTTAATTAAAGTAGAAGAATTTTTGACAGACCCCTAAGAGCCTAAATTCGAATTCCAGGCTAAATCAAATGCGGCATGCAAATAAAAAAAACTAGAAAAGCAGGAGTTCTAATGCAAAATCAATTAAATAAATCAATTAAATTAAATGTATCAAATTGAATGTCCATATGGCAAGTGGCACTGATTATTACATCTCAAAAAAAAATTACAAGAAATTAAAGTGGCCGGGCACCACTGACTACAACCCGGATTTCTAATCCTAAATCAAATGACTTTGAGATTTGGGATTCTTCTCGTTGTCCAATCCTTCATCTTCTCACGAACATCTTGATTCGTCGGTTCAAGATATCCAAATGGAAAGAAACTCCCCCTTGATCGGGGTGTTATCTTTCCTCTTTGGATATTTGCAAAGTATCCTAATTTGACTTCCAAATGGAAGAAGACTCTCCCCTTTAGGGATGTCTTCACCTCTTTGGAATTCAAATTGGATATTTATATCCCAATCTCAAATCATTTTAAATAAATACAACCAAATCAAATCGAATTTACATTAATAAAAATTGAAAAATCTAGACTCGATCCTGCAAGGTTATCCTAATAATCAACAGTTGTAAATTCAATCCCAAGCAATTATAATATGAAAATTTGAAATATAATTTTTTTTAGCCACACTTGGCCATGCTCTTTTTTATTTAAAGGGGGTCTTAAGCGCGGCAGGTACCTGTGCAAAGAGTATATATATATTTTTATTAACTGCACCCTTTAATTTCAGCTCCTTGTATGAGCATGGCCACCTGCATAAGATTGCGCAAGTATAATTCGCTCCTAACCTAGGGGTAAATCTAACGTACAATCAATCACAGAATGCATGAAGTAAGTAAATAAACACATCAGTTCTACACTAGCAAACAACATGCAGTAAAAACTCGAAAACTCGGCACACAACTGCATAAAGTAAAACACCGGCCTATCCTAAAACTAGAGTCGGTGATCCTAACAAACCATCTAAAGTGTGTGAGGTAGGTCGTGTGGTTTTGATGTGTCATAATTAGGATTATTAGTTAAAGTTATCTAAGGTTCAATTTGTTGAAAGATTTAAGGTGTTTAAGTTTGAATTCAAGTATTAATGTCTTAAGGTTAATTTTAAAATTTATTTAATTATTTGTTGGATATCACCTTTGTTTCACACCGAGGCCGTGAAGTTTATTTCACCTTCCTTGGGGCTAGGTAAATAGTCTCGTAGGCCTGGGTTACCCAGTGGTACCCGGTATAATTAAATATTTTAGGTTGATTAAGGCTTAAGAATTAATAAGTTTTATTAGAAATGTTTGGTTACTGATTTTTAAAGTTTGATTAATTTAAATTTTTCATTAACTGATTCGTGGCGTTGTGCCACCAGGCTCGAGGAACCAGCCTCAGGACACTTAGCCCCGCAGCCCGGAGTAGTCCAGCCGTTAAACCAAATTAATGTAGTTGAATTAAATGTTTTAAAAGGTTAAATAATTAATGATTAATCTATTTTAAGGTTTAACACCCCTTAGAATTCATTTGTGGCGTTGTGCCACCAGGCTCGAGGAACCAGCCTCCTTAAGACACTTAGCCCCGCAGCCCGGAGTAGTCCAGCCAATAAACTTCATCTTTGGGATGGTTGTTATGTTTTAAAAGGTTTGTTGAGTGTTTTAAACATTAAATTAACATTTCTGGAGTTTTAAAGTAATTTTGAGTTTTTATGAATATTTTGGAATATTTTAATCACTTAATTAAAGGTTCAAAATTGACTTTTATATTAAGCTCAAATTCTGGAATGTTTATATTTTATTAAAATACTAGACCTTACTACGATCCGTTAGAAGGTAAGTACGCTGAAATCTGATTTTTCTGCATTTTATTACTAAGGTTTGAAGTTTTGAACTAGTTTTGACCTAGAGTTGACCGATTTGTTGACTTTTTGAAATATTATAGATTTCTAGAATTTAATATTTCTAATAAATATTAGACCTTATTAGGAGTTTAATGCAAGTGAGTTTGACTGATTTGGATTTTTCTTGAATTAGTTATGAAGGTTTGAAATTTGAGGTGTTTAATGAATTTCTAAAATTACTTAATTAGAGGGCCCTTTTTGTGATTTTGCTGCAAATGAGATCCCAACTCCTTGAAATCGGCTCCTAAGGTCAGGAAGGACCTAAGGAGAGATTCCCAAGTGTTTGGGAAATTTTTGGAATTTTTAATTATTATTTATTAATTATATTAATTAAATATTGATTTTCACCTAAAATTTGATTATGGTTTAAATTGCTGTCAAATAATTTTGGTTTTATTTTTCACTAGTTACGGGTTTAATTATGGTCAGTTAGAGGGGTTAAACATAATTTTTAGATTTAAAATGGATTTATTACATTTTCTGGAAGGTTTAAGGGCTAATTAAGAGTTTAAGACTTAGAAAATTAATTAAGTGTCTTAATTGTTTCAAAAATCAGTGAAACTTTTCCTAGTGGCTGTACATGTCACTAAGTTCAAGTGTTTAAAATTTCAACTCAAGAGGAAGTGAATCCTAATTATTTGAAATATTCTAAGTTTTCTACAAGTAGGTCCTTAATTATTGTCCTTAATGTCACTAAGTTATAGGTTTGAATCAATTTTTCTCACTAACCCTTTGAATTAACATACATAGCATGTAATCGCACCAAACAAATCCTAAATCTAGGAGAACCTAAATCTAAGTGGTGGGTGCACAATCCTAAGCATGCAAAGATTAACATCAAATGTATAGCTAAAGATAAGATTAATGAATAATCAATAAATGATTATTAACTAAGAATCCCCATTAATTCTATTCAAACATGTTTAGTCTAGGCTAAAAATCCCAAGAGATCTCTCAAATTTATAAGATTTAAATATATATATATATATATATATATATATATATATATATATATATATATATATATATATATATATGTTTTAAAATATATTTGAAAATATATTAATATATTTAATCCTATATATGTAAATATTCCTTTTAAAATAAAATAATTAAAAATATCATTAGAATAAATTTTAAAGAGCATGGAGATCCACTGATTTTCAAATTTATTATGAAAATAATTTTTAATTTTCAAAATAATTAATATAATATTAATTAAATATTAAAGATAATTAAATAATTCAAGTAAATCAATAATTAAATTTTAAAATTAACTTTAATTTAAAGTATTTAGAATTTAAAAAGTTTTGGTGTATTATTTAAATATTTCTAATTTAGAATGAATTTAATTTGAATTTTTAAAGTTTAAGATTAATTAACTTAAAATTAATTAATAATTAAAATAATTTAAAATCAAGTTAAATTAGGTCATAAATAGTTCTGAAATTTTGAATTATTAGAATTTTCAAAGATATTTGAACTTAAATTTAATTTAATATTAACTGAAATTTAACTATTTAAATTATAACATATATCTTAAATCAATTTAAGATCAAATTAAAGTATATATATATATATATATATATATATATATATATATATATATATATATATATATATATATATATATATATACACACAATTAAAATAAATTTAAAATTCAATACATTAATACTATTTCTGAAATTTTAAAGTATTTTAAAATTTAAAATATAATATTTAATTACCTTAAAAATACTTAATTATATATAAATAAATACTAATTTTAAAATACTTAATATTTAATACTTAACTAATTTAATATAAAAGTAATATTTTATATTGATATTAATTTTAAAATATAATAATTAATTTATGATAATTTTATTGTATAAAATATTTTTTATATTAATTAAAATTAATTTTCTATTATTTTTAAAAAAAATTTGAATTTAAAAATGATTTAAAACTAATTTAAACCATTTTTTAAATATCTGGCGGCGGGCTGCACACGTGGAGCTCTCTGATTCGGCCAAACCAGAGATGGCGGCTGGCGGGACACGCGGCGCGCTCTGGTTCGCGGAGTCAAAAACGCGGAGGCGGCGCGACAGCAGTCAGCCACGTGTCGGCCCGCGGGGCGCTGGACGCGGTTTTACTTAACCACGTCAGCGAGCCCTCCGCGCTGTCGGATCATTGCGGGTTTGATCTAACGGACGAGATCAAATCCCGTGTTCGATCTCAACGGGATGAGATCAGACGGCGGCGATTTTAACCCGTGGTTTGGAACGGAGGGTCCAGATGTCGTCGGACCGCTAACCGAGCACCAAAACGAAATACACGGTTGGACGGCCCGAGGGATCACGCAATCAGAACCGTTGATCAACCCATCAACGGCTCAGAAAATGTACCCCTGAGCCATGAGAACGGGACGACCCGAAACTCATTTTTTGGCTCATTCTCCCGATCGGGTCAATCAAATCGTTTAAAATTTTAAACCTAGACCCTATGAATGAACAGAAATGACGGGGATATGCTCAAAATATTAAATAAGCGGTTAATAAAATGCTATTTAACATTAGGTGTCCTAGCTAGGGTTGGGATTTTACCTCAATCCAACCAGTGGATTCGGCAGATCTTTGTTTTTCTGAGCTTGTTGACTGTCCACGTTTAATATTGTAGAAGACTCCTCGAGCTCACGACCCTTGGATCGAGCGCAATGGAAGCTTGGACGGATTGCCTTTGTCTCACCGGAAAGCTTGCCGGAAAGGGTTTTGACCGGCGAGATTTGGGTGGAGATGTGTTGAGGAGTCTCTAGGGAGCTCAATAGAACAAAGACTTGGGCTTGAGAGGTTGAGAATGGAGAGAGATTGATAGGGTTAGAATGAGCTTGATTTGGGCGTTTTCTCTCTATTCACTCATTCCCTGATTGAATGAATGGCTAAGATCTACTGGATGGACTCCCAGATGAGTGCCATCTGTCCAGGGAGTTGGTGGGAGCAGAGCATCTAAAGGACAAGAGTACATCCTAGGTGGAAAGCCCATTTTGTCTCACATGAGCTCAAGGGTTTGATTTAAGCCATTGGATCTGGATTCAAGGGCTATGATTATCCCTAGGAAGCTTCTAGACCTGACTCAATCAGCTGGAATAATTTTAGATTAAGTGGATTTGCTTAATGAGTTAATTATTCACCCTTAGCCCATTTAAATCCTCATATTGACTATTTGACTCGTCAATCAGTCAAACATGAGTGAGGTGGCAGCTGAGTTGGCATGGGGAGAAGTTCAGGAGCTGAAGTGATGGGTTATTGGGAGTTCAAATGAGTTGGAGTAGCTTAGGTCAAGAGATTTGCCTACTTAAGGGTTTATTGACCATGTGTTGACTGGTCAATTGACCATGTTGACTGCTGATGTGGCAGTAAAGGGATCTCAAGGGTTGATTAGAATGAACCAAAGCCAAGGCCAAGTGGAAGGATAGAGACTAGAATTTGATTTTGGTTTTCACAATAGACTTATCCCAAGCTTAGAGTTGACTTGGTCAACACTAATTGGATTTGATTGGCCAACATCCAAAGCATGGTTAGGCTATAATTAGGAGTTGATTTGAAGCTTGAAATGGATTCAATGGATTAAATGGGTTAAAATAACCCATTAAAGCCTTAAGGGAATTTTGAGTCAACCTAGGTTGACTGGGTCAACTAGATTGACCCAAAGGGTAGGTCTAGGCTGGACAAGTTTGAAATGATATTTGGAGACCATTGGAGGTGGTCCTAAGGTCTGGAGAGGTCAATTTGGTCAAAATGCCTGTTTTGACCCTTAAGGGCTTGTTTGGTCAACCTAAGTTGACTTGGTCAACTAAGTTGACCCAGGGTCTGGGTTTGGGTCGAGCAGGTTTGATTTGATATTTGAAACTTGCTGGAGATGGTTGCATTTGATTTGGAGGTCATTTGGTTTGAAATCCCTATTTAAGCCCTATAGGGGTATTTTGGTCATTTTGGGCTCATGACCACTAGGGGCTGAAATGAGTCCAAAAAATGCAATTTATTGTTCACCATATCAGGATTAAGGGTCTAGAAGTGTCTAGAGGCTTTGGTGAAGGCTCTAAGGTTAGAAACTTCAAAGTGATAGGTCCAGTGGCATGGGCTATAAATATTTGAAGGTTTTACAGCTTTTGGATTTCGATTTAGTTTTTGAGGTTAGAGACTTCGAAATGGGCTCAAATTTGGAGGATTGCCTCCCGAGACATGTCCCGTCAGTATGCAACTAACAAACTCTGAATCGGAGGTCATTTGACTGAGTTTTGAAAATTTTGAAAAATCCTTGGAAGAGGCCTTTAGGACAAAGCCCTTAAACCTTGGGTTTGGCTTTGAGTCTAAACTTTTTTTTAATTTGATCTGAATTTGATTGAAATTTTAATTGGATTAAGATATGGGTTGACTTAAGATCTAAATTGATCCTAAGGTCTGGAATCTAGAAGAGTTCTAGGGTCTAGATTGATTTGGAGATTGAATTGATTTAGGATCATGATTGATTTAGATGGGTTCCTTAATGACCTCATACAAAAATGAGGTCAACAGAAATTAATAAAAATCTTTATGCATTTAATGATGTGTACGGTCAATGTCGAGTGGTACCATGGTCGTGGCCTTCAATCCTATCATGCCAAGAAAAACGTGTATTGGTCCTCAATGGGGTACCTAAATAAAAACTTAGTTTGTGCAAGAGATATTCCATCGGATTTACCAACATAAGTCAAATCTAATACCTCTACATCTTTCTTAACATATGAGAAATCTAATACCTCTACTTTTTAAACACAAATTTTTCTTTAAGTTTGAGGGAACTTTTCTGTCACATAATAGGCACGTTGCATTCCTCCACTGCAACCATCCAACTTGAATTCTACTAAAAATATCCCCATCATTTTCACCATCACTTAGAACAATCGACTTAAGAAATCTAAATTATTCACTCATTCTAATTAAGCTATCGGGAGGCCACCATTTTATATTAGCATTCTCATCTCTTTAACACTTAACTTTATGCTTCTCTTTTAATGGCCAACATTATGCACTATAAAGCAATGCATGTCTCACCGCCATCTTATAGAATTTGTTTTAAAGCTTGAGGGATACTTTTCTTTCAAACAATAGGCACGATACATTCCTACACTTCAACCATCCAACTTGAATTCTACAAAAAATATCTTCATCATTTTCACCATCGCTTAGAATAATTGACTTGAGAAATCTAAAATATTCACTCATTCTAATTAGGTCATCGGGAGGCCACCATTTTATCTGAGCATTCTCATCTCTTTAACACTTAACTTTATGCTTCTCTTTTAATGACCAACATTATGCACTATAAAGCAATGCATGTATCGCCACCATCTTATAGAATTTTTCCTTTAGATTGAGGAATGCTTTTCTATCATACAATAGGCATGATTCATTCCTCCATTTTAACCATCCAACTTGAATTCTACTAATAATATCCCCATCATTTTAACCATCGCTTTAAACAATAAACTTGAGAAAGCTAAAACATTCACTCATTCCAATGACTTCATCCCCCAATATCACAATCTTACCATTGCAAATGCCTATTGAGAACATCTATAAACAAAGAAAACTTGATGTGTGACTTGTAATGATGGATTGATGAAGGTGATGGTGGAGAACGTTAGTGGAGAGGCACGTCAAACGGAGTTGTAAATAATGGATGTGTCAGCAATAGAGTGACAAGTTAATGATGGAGGCACATGGGCGACAGAGGCATACAGAGGAAACAAAGACGACAGAGACACTGGAGACGACAGAGGCCAATGTGAGAGAAAAAATTAATGAAATGATAAGGCTATCAATACGAAAAGGGAAATAGGGCTTTTTTCGGAGGTATTTTTGGTGAATTATCCATTGGTGATTATTCCTGCATAAATTTTATTGTATACGGTTCATCGATTTTAAGTACGCTGATGGAATATTTCCCAGAATTTTGCCAGTAATCTTTAGCATATTTTTTGCCAGTAATCCACGCCAACTTCATATGTTCTAGCGATTTTTCCACATATAATTAATGGCAATTTTTCAACCATAATTTTTGTCGCTTATTTTCTGGCATAATTTTTGTCGGCTTGAACGCCGCTTATACCGGCGGATAAATATCTGCCATAAATGCTGCCATTAAACAACCATTTTTTTGTAATGTTTATAATAAGTTTCACAACAACATCATTAGCATGAATAAACCATACAAAATGCTTGTTTGTAAGAAGTATTACACTTTTAATCTACTTTTAATGGATTTTAGATTTTAAATGTCATACCCTATGATTTATATTAGATTAATTATTTAAACTTATGTTTTAATCTATCAACTAGAACATTTATCAACCATTAATATATATATATATATATATATATATATATATATATATATATATATATATATATATATATATATATATATATATATATATATATATATATATATATATATATATAACCAACATAAATAAATAAATAAATATATAAATATAAATATAAATATAAATATAAATATAAATCGAATTTATTCCTAAAAAATCAAATTAATATACTATATTTATTCCTCAAAAATCATATTTGCAATAGTCAAGAGATAATTACAATTAATAATCTTTATAAAGTTTTGACTATAAAAAAAAATACAAATCTAAAAAAAGGAGAAACTTAAAGATCTCGATCAACCTCTCTCCATAAAGTCCTAACCCGGCCCCTTTCCTTACTTGAAATCAATAAAATAACATAATAAGCTAACGAAGCCCAATAAAAATTCAAAACTCACCAAAACTTTTCAATGCAAGATTCAAGAATCAATATGTATGCTCATCTTAATTATTAAAATAACTAAATTTTAATATAATTAATAGTTAGTTATCTAAAGTACAAATCAAATTGACCAATAACAAAAAGTAGGAATCATTACATTGAAATTCATAAATAAAAAAATTCTACAAGAACATAAATTAGTATTGTAGAGAATACGACATTAGTACTTAATCATTTAATATTATCAGTCTGTCAATGAGGTGAATCATGAACGTGCATGAGTTATATCAATATTTTATATATCAGTAATTTTTACATATGCTTGTTATAGCCATCTATAATCAATAAAACTATGAAACTATATAGACATGAACATGTATAAGAAATATATGAATCAGTTATATACTACAAACATCATAGAGCCCAAAATGGCAAGCCATCCAGCTTTAATGTTATATTTTCATAATCATTAACCCCAGTTGTTTCCTAGTTGGTCATCAATTATATCCATCACTTATCATTTTTTTTAATAAATTAATTATTATTATATGTGAATTTCAATAATCTATAAAGAGTTGTCACTTTTTACCTGTCGATGTAATTCAGTCATAAAAAATATTTTCTTTTAAGGAAATCTCATCTATCCACCCTCTTATGTGGAGTATTATGTGTTAAGAGTAATCCCGTGTTAATTATGGTGTTAACAACTAGCCTTCCTTTGTTAGATACAAAGATCACCTTTATCTTGAATCAATGGTAATAGTCATTCTTTAATGTATAAAATACAACATGAAATGCAGGAATATAAAAAATACAAAAATTTTTGTATATTAGCCTATAGCTTTAGAAAATTATAACTTTTATTTTACTTTATGAAATTTAATAATATTACACTCAAAATGTCTATATTATTCATATCTATCATATATAAAAACTTGCATGATAAAAGTACACTAAATCAAGGAAAAATATATTTTATTCTATTTGGAGATGCTAAATAATTATAAGAAAATAATATATTACCACAGATTTTACGATGAAAAATTGTAAATTTTATGGAGAATTTAATGAATAGTAAACCGAGTGTTAGAAAAATTTTATGTAGAAAAAAACTATCAAAAAAAAAAATTCTATCAGAATTTCAAATTTAATTTGTGGCAAAGTACCATGGTTCTCAAACATCACAGTGCCGCAACACTGTGTGTTGTTTCGTGGCACCGCCACGTTAGAATCTTGGTGCTGCCGCACTAAATTATTTTAATCTCGAGACTAGGGTGTCAAAGCGCAAAAATACAAAATGTCATAATGCTCCATTTAAAAAAAAAATTAGAATTTTCAAAGTTTTCATTTTAAAAATAATTTTCATAATTATCACTTTATTATAATCTACCCACCTTGGAAAAAAATGTCTCCTTCAATATTTTCATAATAAAAACAAATAAAACAAATTGATGAAAATAAACTCAATTCATCAATTTGCCAAAATAATCAAATCATTTCAAAACAAAGCAACATGATTCAAAATAAAGAAAAGTAATTTAAATTAATTCACTAAAACCTAAAATAACATTAATCATTAACATATTATTCGTTGTATTCAATCAATCATAAGTAAAATCACACAGTTTTGCATGTTAGTCCAATCATATATTATTTAACATGAAACATAAGTTTAATCACTTAAAATTTAGTACATAGGATCAAATATTTTATTAGTGGATTCCATAGGTGTAGCTCTATTACTTTACTAAATCAAACTCTAAACTTTGGGTCTTACTATTGTTAGTGATGGCATAACAGACTGTGTAGGTTCTCGTTGACCTTCACTAAACTCCTCACAGACCCTCCATTATATTCTATAGATCCAATAATCCCTATAATTATAGCCCTGCCCAGCCATCTCCCCTCAAAATCTAAATCATTCTGCTCCTTATCATTATAATAGACAATCAGCCATTCAATGTCCTCACAGTCCACATCTGAAACAATGTTCAATCATCACAAAATATTGTTCAGTATGTCTCTTACCACATTCACTATTGGAAAATCTCCCATTACGGAGAGAGTTTTTGACAAATTTTTGACGAAATAATTTCTGGCATATTTTCGATGGATAATAATGATAATTTTCCAACAATTCTTTAGACAAATTTTCTGATAGAGTTCCGGTAGATTTTCGATGGATTTTTTCTAACAAATTTTCCAGCTGCGTTTCCAACAGATTTTAATAATTTCTGAAACATTGTATATTCAAAATTTAATTTAATTAATAATTTCATATCTTATTTTAATTAACTATTAATTTAAAATTTTATTTTAATTAATTTTTCAATTAGTTACTTAGTTTAATTAATTATTAATTTAACAACTTTTTTTACTTAATAATAAAAATAATAATTTTTTATTAATTATTAACTTGATTATTTTATTTTAATGTATTTTAAATAATAAAATATGTTTTTAAATTAATAATAAATTTAATGATTCATTTTCATTAATGTTTTATTTAATAACTTATTATTACTATTTATTAATTTTAATATTATATTTTTAATTTTTTTTTTAAATTTGCAGGACTCAAATTTGAATCACATGCGCGTCGGGCAGCCAGGTATTCTTCGAGCAGTAGGCAAGGTGGAAATCAGGCAAGCAGTGCGGGAATAGGGAGGGCAAGTTGATGGGCAGGGCCAAAATTTGGCGGGTAACGTAATAATGGGGCGGGCAGTGTGCTCGGGCAGGAAGGAGGGGGCAGCCTTCACAGGCTGGCAACCTTTACGGGCAGGCAACCGAGCAGCTTCTAACGATCTAATGTTTATTATTATATCTAATTTTTTTGATGTAAAATTTAACGACACACATTTTACCATTAAAAATTTTTCGTCAGAAATCTGCCAAAAAACTTTTAAACACTCTAGAAACTAAGTAATTTTTTGCAAAAAATTCCACATGTAATACATGATTTTCTTGTAGTGAACAGGCAAACTCCGTTGTACTTCCCATACTTATCTCTAATTTTTTCTTGTTGTCGAAAAATTTTCATATGTTTTCACTACTATCATTCCTGGTCATATCATCTCCCAATCTTTTCTTTCTCACATATTCTATCTAAATAGTGGTTTAGCTAGATCATTTTCCACCAGTATTGCTCTCTCAACTAATTTTAAAAACTCTTAAATTCTTAATGATATTATTGGATGTCTCAATTCATCTTATAGTCTTCTAAAAAATTTGTAGCATTTTTCTTTTATTGTGCTAATCAATTGTGGAACATATCTTGCCAGTGCAATAATTTCAATGTTGTATTATATCATTATATTTTCTCACTGCTCCAATCTCATAAAACCACTTGTATTTATGGTTGAGTTGATGGAGGCACAAACTAGTCTCTAAAAAAAATAATAAATTATAACCAAGTTTTTTCTGCATTCATCTTTCCCTAAAGCTTCTCCAATTGCTATCATATCCTCCATCTCCAAGCTTGTCATTCAAACAAATTAAAACACTACTAGGGGCACTGTTATATTCTTTGGGCACTATATACTATTAAATATTTCTTTATCCGTAATAACTAATATTCTACTGTCTGAGGTTCTACAACTCCCTAAAATAATAACGACAACAATTTATGAAACATATGTAGATGTCTATCTTCTTTGGATTCCTTGTGTAAAGTTTGTTTACTCTAAGCATCGCTCATTAGTTTGTATAAGCATATTTGCAAGATGTATCAAGCTATTAAAACTTTTTGGAACTACTGTTGCACTCTACCTATTAAGTATACCCTAACTAGTAGGGTCGAACCATCCATTGTTATAGTTCTCTTAAATGATCAATTAAAATACAACAAATAACTCAATATCTATGCAAATGCAGATAAACAATCAAATGTAAAGATAAAAATTTATATTACCCAACTACTATCTTACTCATAATCAATCTTACGACTCTAGTTATAATTTAATTATTCTAATAACTAATCTAATACAAAGATTATTACATCCCAATATCTAAATTAGAATAGTTATCTATTTTACCTTTTAAATTATCGACAAGAGCTTCTATGAATCATAAATAAATTAATATATCCAATAAAAGCAAATCTATATATCATATACATCAAAATATAAATCTATATTTATTTCTCAAAACTATATTTATAATAATCAAGATATCTTTATAATCAATAATTTATCTCAACCTTCTAACCACAAAAATAAAAAAAACAAAATACAAAGCTAAAAAAGGGAGAAAATTTAAGATCTCAATCAGCCTCACCATATAAAGTCCTGACCCATTCCTTGACTTTATAAAGTCCAATAAAAACCTTAAACTCTTCAAATATTTCAATGCAAGATTCAAGAATCAATATACATGCTCATCTAATTTAATATAATAAATAACTTTTAAGATAAATAATAAATCAATTGTCTATAATACAAATAAAAATATCCAATAAGAAAAAATAGGAGTCATTACACATAAATCTACAAATCAATAATAAGTGTGAGAATATAAATACATCATTAATCAATATATGATCATTATAGGGAACAACACATAAATATTGTAATTATTCAATATAATTATTATATTAGTGAGGTGAATCATGAATTTGTATAAGTCATATAAGTATGCTATATATCAATAGTGTTAATATATGCCTGATATAGTTGTATATAATCTATAATGCCATAAAAAAAACATGACCATGAATACAAAATGTATGAATAAAATATATACTATAGATATCATATAGTTTAGTAAGGCATATCATTAATATCACTAAATTTAACTAACTATACATCGAAGAAAAGGGCTAGCTCTATCATTTATACATATATATATACAAGAAATTCAGCCATTACTGGTGATTTTTGTCGGCAGTTTACCTGTAAATGCCGGCAGTTCTGAAAAAAATCGATGGCTTTTCGGTGGTTGTAACACCACCAGTAAAAACGGTGTAGGAAACCGTTGCCGGTGGTGTTTTTCTGGCAGTTTATTTCCCCGATGGCTTGCCGGCGGCCTACACCGCCAGAGTTGTTATAGGCGGCTTGCCGGCCATTAAACCGCTAGTACAAATACTGACGTTCGACCGCCGGTAGACCGACGGGAAACATACTGGCGGCTAATCGGTGGTCATAGCTAACGGCATTGCCAGCGATTGTAACTGCCGGCGTGTTGCCGAATAACCACTGGACAGCGTCGATAAACTGCCAGTAAAATACTGGCGGTGAAAAGAGATTTCCGACGGTGTCAATCAATCATCCGGTATTGAAGTTCTGGTGGCTCAACCGCAGGGTATCCACCAGAAACCTATAGCACCTGAAAAAAAATTTACAGCCTCCCCTCTATTTGAGGGAGGTTCACCCTAAACTCTAAACATGCGTAGAAAATAATAACCATAATTTTGGGTAACATGCCACTATAATCCATCATAGCAATTATCAAAAATATATTCATAAACTCAACCAAAAATAATAATAAATACAACCAAAGTTTTAAATTCAACCAGAGTTCATCAGACCAAAGTTCTAAGTTCAATAGTTCAACCAAATAAGTTTATAATCAATTCATTATAAGTTCATCAAACATAAAAAAGTGCTAATTCTTAGCTGTATCCTCACTATCGGAGATGTATGTGGCTGCTGAATCCTCTAGTCAGCTCAAAATGGCCCAAAAAGCTTAAATGTTTTTTGCAACCCTCTGGCTTACAATTTCTTCAGCTCCACTTGGATCATAAAATACTGAGGTGGATGAACTACCCTCATAAGCATAGCCATGTGAACCCAAGCCATATACCCTCCCCATCTATCTTCCACCAACAACATCTGACTATGTATGATACTCAAAAATATGGGTCGATCCTGAAGATGATCCCTCACCAGTGGACTGCCGACTTTCCCGAGCTCGTAAAAAATCATCCTACGAGAATAAATCCATAAAATATATTAATATTACAATTGGTTTTATTAAAATAAATTTATATTCCTAAACTCCAAAAAAGTATACTCTAATGAGCCTTCTTAGCCTTTTCATTAACCCACTGATGATCAGCTTGATGTTGATGAGTTCTTATATGCAACTCCAGCAGTGCTAGCTCCCAACCAAGGTACTCTTTCTGAAAATATAAGATATAGTTATAATAACAAAAATATATTTAATAAACTAATTTAAAACTCTTACCAGTCATCATCTATATTCCGTATGAGGAACAGATTTACCAGTATGAAGAGAGCTTCCTAAATCCCCACAATCAGAGGCTCTATTATGCTTATTCTGCTCTCTTATTTTTGTGAACTCAGGGGTAGCCCAAGCTCTACTCAGATCAGCCCATATGCCCTCTCCAGTCCATATTAAATGCTACACGGACTTTCTAATATCCGTGAACATGTCCCTGAGACGGATCACTCCTCTCAGCTCAAAATTGGTTCTGATCCTCGTTCTATGCTTAGGCAACAACCTAAATTCTTTATATAAAAATTTAGGCATAACCAAAAAGATTTTCAAATTAAATCAAATATTTGAATTCATACCAAATTAGTATACCTGAAATTCTCAAAATCATATATCCCTAACCTCCATTGGGATCTTCTTCCAGGATAAGTAAGGACCATCATATTTGTTCTTTATAATATTCTGGATCTTGTGTGTATGTGTCCTTGAAGGATTGAAGCTGCAATTTAATTTTTTGTCAATAACATATAATATATCAAAATACAATAAACTTAATAACATAAACTAAACTTACTTATCGCCCTCAGGCTCAATGTATTGACGCTTATCTGTTGCAGCTGCTTGATCCCCAACACCAACCTCTGTTATTCTAGATGATCCACCGTGTTCTGGCTGCACCGGATATGAGAAATAATATGGGTAGGGGTAAGGAGGGTGAGGACTAGTGGATGGAACTGTAGCCTGTGATGATGGTGGGGGGTAATATGAATAGAATGGAGCAGCATGTGTCTGATCTGGAGAGGGAAAGTGAGGACTCGTAGAGGGAGGAGGGAAGTAGCCAGGCAAGGGTGGTGGTACAACAGCAGGTGTATCTGACTGACCCTGACCCTACTCACTCGGGGACTGGTGCTAACTCCTGGGTGGTGGTGGTGTAGGTAGAACCAGTGGAACTGAAGGTCCCTCACCTTTATCAGGCTACTGGGAGTAACACTCAACTTCTTCTGGCAAAACTTTGAGGCAAATGATTTTCGAGGAGGATCGTCACCTAAAACCATCTGCATTAAAAAAATTAATTAGTAAAGCATTGTAATATATAAAAAGTATAAATAAAAGAAGTAATTAATAAAAAAGTATAATTCTATAATTCTAAATATTACAAAATATAAATAAAAGAAGCAATTAATCAATTACAAAAATAAAGAATGCCAAAATATAAATAAATAATTAACATTTTCATTGCTCAGAATTCGAAAAGTATAATTCTAAATATTACAAAAAGAAAAATTTTATAATTCTAAATTATAAAAACTACAATTCTAAATTACAAAAACTACTCAGAATTAGAACTATTTTCATTGCTCTCCAGGATATCTTCACTTTCATCCTCATTCTCATCTTCACCTTAGCTAGTTGAACTATTCACATCTTCTAACTGCATTTCAATACTAGAGGTTCTAATTGGCATCTTCTCAATTTCAACAAGCCTATAACTTGACATCTCATCCTCTTGATGTGTAGTTACTATAATGTGTTATTGATCAATTTTTTTTATTGATTTTATTTTTATGACAGCAAGCCAATCCTGTTTATCTCTATGATCATTGGGATATTTGCTGAAATAAACTTAAATAGCTTAACTTGCTAATACAAATGGATCAAACTTTTTGTATCTTCTACTATGTTCTACATTGACTAAACCATACGCAAGATGAACCCTTGTGCTTTTATTATGTACTGGATCATATCATTGATAGTTAAACAAGCATAAAAAGTTCTCATCTTCGTCTGGGTATTCCAAGTCAAGAACCTCATTCAGAATACCGTAATAATCACACTCATCTTCTTCATGAGTGTTCCCTCTAACACATACTCCATAATTTTCAATTTTTCTTCCTTCACTCCACGACTTGGTATAAAATCTGAACCCATTCACTATATATATTAGTCAGGTTTTTACTTTTCGCATTGGACCCCATGCTAGTGCTTGCAAATCTTTATCGAAATATTTGTTATCATGATTTTATCCCTAGAAATATTTTTAAATATTAGTTTTTTTTTATAATAAATAAGATAAAACTCAAATTATAATTTTAAAATTTATGAGCTCACATAAGAACTAAACCAAATTGAGAATTCATTTGCAACAACTTGCTCAATATCCCTCAAATCTGTCAGAGGCAAATGGCTTATGAAATACCTGGTGACAAATAATACTTTAGTATTTTAAATAAACATTACTCATTACTGATATTATGGAAGAACTTACTCTAAGATTGGCTCAACTTCTTCTCAGTTCTGTAGCACATATAAATTCACTGTTTTGATTTCTAAATCCTTGAGAAATCTTTCAACACATTTGCTACTTGGCTTTCCATGACTTCTAAATACTGATAGTGCAGCCTGTGATTATTCTTCTATATTGAAGTTCATTTTAAGACGAATCTTTATTCTTGTACTCATTAAATGGGGCTCGAAGTAGTAGGATCAAAAGTGAGTCATTTCTTGAGACAAATATGCTTCATATATCGATCAGCTCGTTCTTTATTTTTAACATATTTCTTCAACTTGTTTAAATATCTATTAAACAATTAAAATTATGAAATTAATAAAAATATGTTATCTCAACTTATAGAAAAATATTAGAGATTTAATAAATATATATTTTACCTCTCGAAATGATACATCCAACGATATTATACAGGTCTACCAATTCTAGCTTCGTAAGGTAGATGGACTGGAAGATGTTTCATAGAATCAAAAAAACTCGGGAGAAATATTTTTTCTAATTTGCAGAGGATGATTGGTATGTTATCCTTGCTCATCCGTAAAGCATATTCACTTGGCTTAGATGAATATAGATCTTTGAAGAAAATGCTAAGCTCAGTCAATGGATTTGATATGTAATCGGATAACATACATACTATGATCGAAAAAAGAATCTCCATAATTATATGACAATCATAACTTTTTAGTCCAAATAATCTCGCATATTTCATATCAACACGTCGGCTTATATTTGATCCATAGCCATCAGACATTTTTAAACCTTTAAACCACTAACATATTGATTTTTTTTTGCTCTAATGTTAAAGAGTACGGTACTTTGGGCTTCATTATTTTGCCGTCGGTTATTTTTACTAACTCCAGATTTTTTCACCGGCAGTACTCTTTAATGTCCATTCTTGCTTTGACATTATCTTTACTCTTACCTTTAATATTCATAATTGTATTAAAAATATTGTCTAGGAAGTTCTTTTCAATGTGCATAACATCCAGATTATGCCTTATTAAATTAGTTCTCTAATATGGTAATGTTCAGAAAATACTTTTTTAATCAAATTATATTCAACATCATATCCCGAATATTTAGACTCTGATTGCATTGAAAAATCAATAATTATTAGAATATCAAAAAATATCTGTAGTACATCATCACCACTTAATCTGGGTGAACGAGGCGACCGCTCAACTCTGTTTTTAACGAATGCTTCCTTATTCCACCAAAACTGATGATTAGCAGGTAGAAATATACAATGACAATCAAGCCAAGCATTTTTTCCTCCATGTTTTAGTGTGAAAGCTTTATTATTCTCCATGCAGTAAGGACATGCTAATTTTCCTGCTGTGCTCCAACCAAATAACATACCATAAGCTGAAAAATCACCAATGGTCTACAAAAATGCAGCTCGAAGGAGAAAATTTTATTTTGTTGATATGTCATATGTGAGAACTCCTTCTTTCCATAATAACTTGAGGTCATCAATTAATAGTTACAAAAAAATATCAATTTTTGCTTTTGAATTATGTGGTATGGGTATTATAAGAGTTAAGAACATGTATAGAGTAGTCATACACATCTCTGGTGGAAGGTTGTATATTGTTAATATAACTGGCCAACTATTAACCCCTATACCTCAATCCACGTGAGAAAGGACCCCAATTGGTGAATAATGCATTACGCACCTTGGCACCATGCATCATTTGAAGGGTCAAATGACCTTCGATTGCCAAACATATGACATCATTGCGATCATGACGTCGAACTCTGCTGGGTCGAGGCCTCTCGCAATTGAATCAGACGAGATCGATCAAAAGGGATGACCGACACGCAAAATTAAAACGTAAGACTGATCAAATGATCCCAGATCAACAAACAGACTTCATCGTTGCGTCCGAAATGTTGCCAACCTATGAAAACTGCATTTTTTTATTCAATTTGGAGTATCTAGATTTGTGGATACGAATCCCAATATAATGCAAAGATACGCATATCAAGAAAATTTTACTCTATAGAGACGACATGGCATCTGATCGACAAATGGATGACACCGTTGCGTCCGGAATATCATCAACATTAAGAGTCTATATTTTATTTGATCAAATTGGATCATTTGATATGGTGTCGCAAATTTCAAAGGCGATTCAAATATGATGCAAAGGCACGCATTACGAGGGAAATTAGCCTCGTCGGTGAAAAAATAATGTCCGATCATCAACATTAAGAAAATATATATTTTTTATTAATTTGAATTGTTTGAGGTGGTGGCACAAATTCTTAGATGATTCAAATATGACAATACGCATTACAAGAAAAATGAGGCCTTGGCGATGCTCAAACGAAGTCCGATCGAGAAACGGGCCGCGTCGTTGTGACTGAAACATAGACAATACCCTAAATGCACTACCAATTTGTCTAATGTTTATGTTCGACAAATTCGACACACTAAATGAGATAATTACACACATTTTAAGATGAAATGCACGCGAATCAAGACATTTCCTTTTGAATTCATTATAATTTCATATTAATAATAATATTGATGATAATATATTATTATTAATGTTAATATTAATTCAAAATAAATAAAATCAGAGTAAAGGTCAAAGAAAATATCTAATCATATTTAATAGCTTACGTCGTATCAGTCGAAAATTGCTCGGATCTCCCAATTTTCTGCTGAATTTGGCGTCTAAATCCCTGAAATCCCGCTGATGGTAAGTCATCTCGAGGGCTGGCTCTCATCATTAAATCAAAATGAAATGAGCGAAAACTATTCTCTCGGTCCTCCTCTTCTCTCTATTGTTCACGCCAAACTCAAAAGCCAACTCCTCCCATCTACTATAACCACCTGAACTCCCACGTCAAAGCCTGGCTCCTTCGATCTTCTACTTTCCTCATTAAATCCAACTCAGTAAATCGGCCTTCTGATCCAGGCAAGCTGCTCGGACCTTTCCCTGCTCCATTCCTTTTCTGCAACGTTCTTGCTCCTCCCAAAGCCATCCCAGCAACCACAATTTAAAGCCGCCCGTACCTGTCCAGCTTCCCTGCTTAAAACCAGCCATTCTTCCTTCCCAGATCTCACGCAAGGACATCCCTACCTATTTTCGAGAACCTCTTCACCAATATTCCAACCGATGATGCTGCTAAATCTCACCAAGCTCTGTTCTTTATCCTTGGCTATCTCTGGCTGCCAGAGTTCCTTGCATTTCAAAAAGTGTATAGGGATTTCAGCGACGAGATCTCAGCCTACGAGACATTGTGATGCCTCATCAAAAGATAGGATGATTACTCAACAGGAGTTTAAGGAGATGTAATGGCAGGGGATTATTTCAACGCCAGAGGTTGTGAAGGAGAGTAAGCATCAGATTGTGGAGGCCATGCATTTAAAGAAGGCATTGTTGGAATGGAAGAACAGTCCAATTAGCTAGATTTTATCCAAGGCTGGAGTTGATAACACCCGTCTTCTTGAAGCCACGGATGGCTACGCCCACAAGCAACCAAAGATCCTTGGTGAGTCAGTTGGTTCCATGTTGAGAAGGGACTTGGAATCTTTAATTCAGAGAGCTAAGAAGTTCAAGAAAGAATATGGAGACTCCTTTGTGTCTGATTGAGCATTTAGTGCTTGGTTTTGTAGAATACAAAAGGTTTGGAAAAACAACTTTATAAAGAATTTAAATTTTCTCTCTAATGCTGAAATCTGCCTTCCTAGCTATAAGGGGACGTCGAACTGTTATTGAACAAGGTGATGAAAGCCAGTACTTTGCATGGTGTTCACAAAGGTTAAGGGAGCTTGGCTTCAACTTTGGAGACATGCCTACTCATAACTTTTGTTGGAGAGTTCAGAAGCTGATGGGAGTTGGAGATCATAAAACACCAGATATTATAGCAATAATTGCCAAGAAGGAAGTGGCTCACATCGCAATTGATGTATTTTGGTTTACTCAGCTCTGTCAAACTTTGGGCAAAGCTTCATCTGATACTTTTAAAAGATTTGTTGAAAGAATTATAACATGGAGTTGAGAGGTCCTTTCAACTATGTAGCTCGTGATAAAGCTAGAATACCACCTGATTGGTATGATGATGATTTGCCAATTCAAGATGCGGCCAAGAAAAGACTTTCATAGGTTTATTATAGGCTTGCAACAATTATTCCTATGGAGCAAGAGAGCTTAAAACTTGGATATACATTGCTTTGGGCATCAACTAGATCATTGAAGAGCACGATCATCTTGCAGATTAGCCATCATATACTTATTTTTATTATTGTTTCTTTTCTTTAGATTAAGTTTCATCAACATACAGATCATATATTAAAATCATAAAAGATTTTATTAAAAACAAAAAGTGAGAGATTTGTACAAAAAAAAAAAGAGAAGGTGCAAAAAAAAGGAAGAGATTTGTTTCAAAAAAAAAAAAAGAAGAGAGAGAGAGAAAGAGAGATATAAAAAAAAAAAAGATAAAAAAATATTATCTTGATTTTTGTGCCCCGACATCGCCATCATCAACCTCGCGCAGGTAGAAAGCTCTAAACTTAGAAAACCTGCCACGACGCTTGCAACGCAGCGAACGACCACCTATGCACGCTTTTCTCTAGCGTGGTAGGAGGGAATTCGTTGCGATGCTTGCGACAAGGCGGGTAATCACGAAACTCCATTTTTGGCGTTAGTGTCGGACCGAAAAACCAACTCATGCACGCTTTTATCTAGCGTGGTGGGAAGGGAATCCGGTGTGACCCCTACGGTGAGATGGGGTCAAATGTAAAATTACTTGTTTTAAACCGGTGCCCGAAAACCCATGCACGCCTTTCTCTGGCGTGGTGGGGAACAAAAATTTTACGGCCACGGTGTCCTCATCCGAGGGCACCTACCGTGCACGGTTTTCTCTAGCATGGCGGGATGCCCAGTTTTCTATAGTTTCCCACTAAACGGGGGAGGCACCGGGAGGCTGCCAAAATTTTTACTAAAATTTGGGACTTGGATAAATTTTGGAACCTAATTTGGATATAACTTGAGCATACTATCAAATTTAAATCAAGTTTAATCAAATGAAATGAACATTGGAACAAAGTGCAATTGGAGTCAATTTGGAATTACATTGAACTTGAACTTGGACTTGGACATAATTTCGGACAAATTGAACTTTGACTCAAACTTGGACAAGGGCTTGAGCTCAAAAAAGGACAACAGGGGACTTTTGCAAATGGGCATGTTTTGGACACTAATTTGAACATCAAATGAGCAAGACTTGAACTCAAATCTAAATTGGATCAAATGATATTGCTCTTAACTTGAGTAAATATTTAATCAAATGAATAATCAATATAATGATTGATTTGAGCCATAATACTAAGCTTTCAAAATGAGAAATATCATTTTAATTTGAAAGTGAATACTAAATGATCTTGTGGAAAATGTTGAAATAAATCTCAAACATACAAATATGAGACTCATGAAGGAGGGCATCCAAGCATAATCAACATACAAACAAGAGCCAAGTGGGAGTGCATTGTACATGAATTTAACTCAAAGTTAAATATGAAGTGGGGATTTGTTTTTGCAAATAATGAGAAGATTGTGGAGGATATGATTTGGCCACAAAGTCATGACTTGAATTCTTTGTAGCTTGATAATGGATTAGCAACATTAATTTATTACCAAGCTATGATCAACATGGACATGTATAGTTTAATCATAATTAAATGTAGATAAATTTTGCAAATCATATGGAGATAATAGTGAAGGATTATGACGTATGTATCTATCATTCAAACAAGTGCATTATCCTCCTACAAGCTGCTACAGAATCTCATCATGTGTATGACACAATGTTCGTGAATGAATATAAAATATGTGCAGCAAAGGTGACGGATGCTACCACACCCCACGATCAACAATCACCCAATGGTAGCCTGATACATTGTCCTCCTGCAAATGAAGATTGTATAATATATAGCAAAAAAAAGAGACCTACAAACTGCTGTAGGGAATCCATCATATCCACAAAGTACTATCCTAGAGCGAATACAAAAGAGATTCAACAAGTGCAAGTTCCTATAATACAAAGCAGGAGATTAGTTAGTGCACTACGATCCACTTGCAGAAAGCGACGAGTACTGCACGACAGTCTACCTGTACGAAGCAGCAAACCACTGATCCAAAAGCTACTACAATACGCCATCATATCTGTAACACTCATACGAGCAGACTAAAGGCATCCACAAACTACAATACCACGCCACCGGATCTGCAACCTCTGTACAAGAAGACAGAAGGCGTCTATAAATACTTTCAAAGTACCCTCGCACATGCATAGTAGTTTGTATACACACAGGTACACTAAAAGGGGTAAAAGCAATCTCAACCCGTATGGGCCCTGGTGTGCGTGTTATTGGTACACACGTGACGTATAGGGATGTTGCGCGGGTTATTAAATTTAAACTCGATCCTCCTTAACAGGTAAAAATGAGTCGATAGGGTTTAATTATAAAATGTTCCCAACTACATGCATGGGCCCCGGCGAACATGTTATTGGTACACATGTGACGTTTAGGGATACTGCGCGGGTCAATAAGTGAATTCTAATTCAAACCTTATCCTTCTATACGGATCAATAGGAGTTGACAGCGTTCGAACCTTCAAATAAATACACAGTTGTGGCAACCAGTGTATTTGTTTTAATACATTCATATTAAGCCTTCAAGGTCTATAGCAATACGAATTCACTAATAAGGGCATAAAACATATAAAATTCAATCATCTATCGATAATTTGATAGAGTCGACAAGATTCAATCAAATGAAAATGATCCCAAACACCTCGATGATGGCCGTGTTGAATTTTTATCTCAACCGGAGGGGTTCACAAATATTTTCAAATGCCACTCAAATGCCCATCAAAATTTATAACTCCTAAAACTCCACGAAAATATCAAAATCCAAAAATTCCAAAGATCATCCATAATCCTAAAATTTAAATATTTAAAATTGAAATAAATTATCACTCGCTTAAAGTAAAATCCATCCATCCTCCACAACAGTTTGTCGAGGTGGATAAATTAAAATTTATTTCAGTTCACAAAAGAGCTAAATGCCTAGTCGAAAATATCACTATGATTCATTCTCAAACAATCTTCTGCCAATAAGGGCATGGTACGTGTCTTCTAACCGGTGGTTTTTTCGCCAAATGGCATCGCAGGATAAATAGTTATGACCCGGGGCCCTTCTGAACCGACTGGTTTTTCCACCAAATGGCACCATGAAATACCGGTTATGGCCAGAGCCAATACGCTCCTTAGTAGCATCAAATCCTTGAGATATGAATCAATAGGATATGAATGAGAGGGCACAAAGCCCTCTGTTAGCTAAGGTGGATTTAAATTTATCCCCTTAGGCAAATATCCACCCTAGGTCTACAAGGTACCCTTGAACGAAGCAACGTATGGCTGTCGACAAGGATCCTTCTGTCAGGTTGGGTCGACTACCTCCTCTGACTAAGTAGACTAGGGACCAAGATGACCCAGGAAAACGGAACCATGATATATTGATCGAGTCCATCATTTATTTCCCCACCATCCGCTTTAAGTGCAAGATGGTGCAATTTCTAATTTTAAATATTAAATCTCTAAATCTTAAACCAATGCTGCTACTATATGCCAGATAACACGTATATCTTTACATATCTAATTGACAACTAGCCTTAATCGAAAGTTCTCTCTCATGATTGGGAGGGGTAATTAATTATAGGGGCTTACGCCTATAGGAAACTAGAACTCAGATCATAAAGTCCTCACAAAATAAGGGAGAAATCTTTGGGTAGTGTCTTATCTACAAACCCATCTTCCTTCCAAAAAGTTCCTCGAAACTTATCAGTTAAAACCCCCTTGTCGAAGAAAAAGAAAAGCGGGCAGAGGCCGGGGCCGAATTTTTTTAGATCACCAACAAGAGTACGGTGTAGCTGTTCGACTATATGGGGTAAAACCATCGACACATAATCCTAATCTTAAGTTGCAGGATTCAGCAGCAAATAAAGCATGCACTCGATCAAAATATTTCCACACTTCAGCATCTGATGGATGAGAAAGAACACCACTTTTTACTATTTTCTTCTTATGTCATCTCATATGACCTGCTGAACTCATTGATGCATAGAGTCGCTGAAGTCTTGGAATGATTGGTAAATAAAATAAACGAGAATATAGAATATCTTTCTTTTGATGACGTTGTTTTCCCGAGTTTTACTTAAACCGAGGAGCATTGTAGGTGCAATAATAAACTTCTGTTGCATCATTCTTATAGTATAACATACATTCATTGATACAATCATCACTTTTTGTAGCAGTGAGACCCAACTTGAATACTAATTTCTTCGTTTGGTACAAGTCTGAGGGGATTAAATTTTTCATTAGATTAGTTTTCTTGAGAAGACCAATAAAGTTATTGAAATAATCACAGGGAATATTATACTCAGTTTTAATACTTAACATCATCACTACAATGGATAATTCTGAATGGGTACTGCAATCATCCAAAATTAGTTTTTGAGCTTCATGTAGTAACTCAAAGAATTTTTGAGTTTTTATATTTAGTGGCTCTTCCATACTAGCCCTTAAATTAGGATCTGCTACATCAAAAATAAGTTCTTTATAGGGTCTACTCATTTGATCTTCATTAAATATTTCATATGTTGTGGATGAACGGACATGAGCATCTTTATGTGGCTCGTACTCACCATGTGATGTCTAAATCCATTAGTTTGAAAGAAATCCCCTACGATATAAATCAAGCTTCACATCATCGGACTTGAGGAATGCTTAATTTTTATGCTTCAAACATGAACATCTAAATATTTTATCAAACTGAAAGGAAGGAAGTTGAGATGCAACTTAAATGAAAATTAAAACTCCCTGTATAAATTCATTTGTCAATCCTTTTCAACCCAGCAATAATCTATTATACATCCAATATCTCTCTTCTTGAATAGTCATTTGGATGTTGAATCAAATGTCCCCCTATATTGTTATAAAAATATTTATTAGAACACATATGTAAACCTTAACAAGTGTACGTGCTATACTTTCAAATAAGTATACTTTACTTGAATTGGAATGCATTGTTGCGGATCAATGTTTTATAATTTTGATGATAGCAAACATTTTTATTTCTCTACGACTGCCTTATGTACTAACATTTCAGGTTCACACGATCGGACTGCAATTTGGAACCAGCTCAAGATTGGGTAGACTAGGTCTGAGTCAGTTTGGACACTTTTTTTCTTTCTTGAGTCTATTATATTTATTGTGGCTCATGATGCTTTGTAACATATAAGAGTTTCTAACAGTTCCCTAAGAGTTTATGTTTTTGGTAACATCGTCCAAGATGATATTTATATAGGCCTGGACGATCTGTTCAAAAGCAGAAACCCTAATTAGGGCATCCTCACAAAAGCAGCCGTCATTATGCAAAACACATCGTCCTGGACGATTTTGTATCATCCAGGATAATAGGTTCGATTCAGAAAGAATCTGCCGCTAGATCTACTTAGGAAATTCTTATTTTTGGATATCGACCTGGTGGATCGGCCTGAACTATAAAATATCGGCCAAGACGATCCAGGACAATTTTTCCAAAATTTCTCTGGCTATTTTGGAAAGCAATTAATGGTGATTTTGTTCTGGCCGATCGCAAGATCATCCGAGACGATTAAACATCGTCCAGCTTCATTTCAAGGCGATATTCAAGATGATTTTCCTCATATTTGAACTAATCGACCATGACAATATGTCTATCGTCCTGGACGATAATGTCGGCAACTTGCATTAATGAGCTCATTTTTAGCTCTTCTATTTAAGCTATGACAAGGCACTTTGTAAGTGTCTTTGGCAGCCATAGTAGCTTCGTTCTTGTGGGGGAAACTTGAAGAGAAAACTTGAAAGGGAGTGAGGAACGAGTGAAGTCTGAGAGAGGGAAAAGATCCTCTAAAGGGGGACTCAAGGGAGTGTGGAGGGAGATTCCACACGGTTGCTCCGGCAGGCTTGCATCTTAATACCGTCGGATTCAAGGCTTGTCTCGAGGGAGGTTCACCAAAGAAGAAGTTCACTTTGGTGTCAAAGGACCCGGCGACTCCGCCGCACCGGGGAAGGTGGAAGTGATTTTGTAAGGGCTTCTCAATCCGCCTAGCTGTGGGGACTAAAGGAGGACACTTATTTTAGTGCAATATTTAGAGGGTTCTTCCAAAGAGTGGATGTAGGTCAAGGTTTGATCGAACCACTATAAATCCGGTGTGTTCTTTCTTTATTACTTCCGCATTTAATTTCCGCATCATTGGTTTTGATTGTGGTGAATCTTATTTTTTGGATTTAAGATTGTGTTTGTTTTAAATATTGATTCACCTCTTTATCTCATTATTAGCCTTGGGCCAGTTCATAAGGGCTTAACATCCCTAACGAACTTTCAAGTGGTCTCAGAGCACTTTTTAGTGTCATCTGAGCACTTTCAATTGGTATCAGAGCGGGATTAATAAAAGCTAAATTTGAAAACTTTTAGAATTTAGATCTATGACTAACTTTGGGAATTGTAATGTTGTTGAAGGTTATTCAATCACCAGACCTCCTTTATTTGAAAATATATCATTTGATTTTTGGAAAACTTGCATGTCTATTTTCTTGCAATTGATTGATTTTCGTATGTGGCATATGATTTTACTTGTTATTCATCACTATCACGTATTGTTAATGGAGTTAAAATTGATATTCATTTTTATCAATGGAATAATGAAGAACAACTGAATGCTCAACTGAATGCAAAATCTTTAAATTGCTTTTTTCATGCTTTAAATTATGAAGATTTCATGTTAATATCCACTTGCACTACAAGTAAAGAAGTTTGGGATAAACTACATACCATATACGAAGGCACGCATGAAATCAAGCAATCCAAGTTGAATTTGTTAATGCATGATTTTGAATTATTTTCCATGAAATCTTATGAAACGATCTTAGACATATATACCAGATTCATTCAAATTGTAAACTCATTGCATGCTTTAGGAAAAGAATTTTTAAATTTTGAAAAAGTTAACAAAATTCTTCGTTGTCTACTGGATAAGTTTAATGCCAAAGTAGTTGTTATTTGTGAATCAAAAGATTTGAATGATTATTCTATTAATAATTTGATTGACTCACTCATTGCCTACGAGCAAGGTTTGGGTGAAAGACTTTTGGATGCAGTTGAAATGATTGTTCTAAAAACTGAAGATACATAAAGAGATAGCTTAGTTAGTGACGAATGCAATAACTTGACAAGCAAATCACAAAACTCACCAAAGATTAAGCAAAAGTGGAAAAAAGGTAAAAGTGGTAAGGATGTCTATATTTCTTCTGACGTTATTTGTTTTCGATGCAGGAAGCCTGGACATATGAAAAATTAGTGCCCTAATTTAAGAATTCTTCCTACGAAAGAAAAGAGCAAGGCGAAGCAAAATTTAAACTGGAAATATAATGAAAGGCAAAAAATCTCATGGGCAAATCTGGTTTCTGAAGCATCGGATCAGGAGACACTACAGGAAAACAGCTTATTTTCGACGGAATTTCTGGCGGAAATAAATTCGTCAGAAATTCCGACGGATTTTCCGACGCATTTCCGACGGACTATTTCCGACGGAATTTCCGGCGTACTTCCGACGGAATTTTTGAAGTTATTTCCGACGCATTTTTTGTTAGCTTTTCCGACGGACTTTCCGGCGGATTTCTGACGAAATTAAAAATTTTCTGTAAAATGATAATTCGTAATATTTAAAATTATTTATTTTGTTAAATAAAATATTGCTAAAATAAAATAAATTAAAAAGTTTAATAATTTAGTGTTAAATTAAATATAATTATTATTTTGATCTTAAAAAAAACTTAGTTTTTAAATAATGAAATTATTCTGAATTATACTAAATTAATTATTTTAAATATAATTTAAAGTAAACCATTATAAATTAATTTAATTATTATGAATTTTATTAAGTTTATATTTTAAATCAAAATATAAACTCACATTATAAATATTTTAAATAAATTATATTAAATATATTAAATATATTAAATATTTTAATTTTTTAATATATTAACTATTTTAAATAATACTTTCAGTACGTACTAATATAAATAAATAATAAATCGGTTATTTATATATTTTGAAGGCTGGCCTGGTGGTTTGGGGGCAGCCATTCAACTGAACGGCGGGGGTTCGAATCCCGCATGGCGCAGGCAATGCGGGCGGGTCGACGTTGGTCACGCGGGTCGGGCTTCGGTTGAGCTGGTCAGGCAGGCGGTCGGGCTTCGGGTCGTGCGGATGAGCCAAGCGGGGTGAGCAGGGTCAGGCGAGCTGGACCCGGGAGGGGGGTGGGAGGGGCTTCACGGGAATTAGAATGGGCTTCACGGGAAATAGAATTTTTTTTTTTAATTTTTTAAATTCCGGCGTATTTTATATCCGCCGGAAATATTTCCGGCGCATTTTTCGCCGGAATTATCGCCGAAAAAATTTCCGGTGGAAAGTTTTACGCCGATAGCACTTTTTCGACGCGCGTTGAACCGGCGTAAAATATTTTCGTCGAAAATCCGCCGGAAATCCTAATTTCAGGCGGATTTTAGTCATTTTCCGACGAAAAATGGACGCCGGAAATTGCGATTTTTCCTGTAGTGAGAGAGATAATGGTTAAAAGCCTTTCGTGTTTTTGTGTTGTATTTTTGTTTTTATGGTTTTCATTTTTATTTTGTATTTTTATTTTGTTTATTCTTTGACATTTTTGTTTTCGTGAATGTTTTTCTCTGATCAACACTCACATTCACTTTTCTACAAATAAAAAATCTACTTCCTATTTTTTCTTGAAATCTTTGGTAAGTTATGTTTGACTTCTCTAAAATAGTCAAAGAAAAGAAACTCATGTTTTTTATTCTCAATCTCTATTTCTTAAAAGTGGTTATTCTACTTTTGATTTAAAATCTTTTTCATCTTTTAAATTAGTTTTTGAAACTAAAATTTTTATCTCCTTACATTTTATTTATCGCATAGGAATCTTTTGCAAGTTGTTGAATTTAACTCATAATTTTCTTAATCAAGAATTCGCTTTATTAATAGGATGGGTTTACTTTTGTTTTTAAGATTTCAGAAAGGTAGCATATTAAAAAAAAATTAGGCCAATGATGCCAAAAATAAAAGATGCGCAATGACGCCAAATTGAAAAATATACACAAAAGTGTATCAAAATCAAAAGATGCGCAAAGAGCGCCATTCAAATTGACATGAGGCATAAAATGAGCCCACAAAGTTAAATGTTTATCATTATTGTACTTCTTAATAGCTTAAGAAAACCCCTGATATTTTCGATACTTGAGTTTGAAAATATTGATTTCTGATTCAACAATTTGTGCATTAATCTTCTATAAGATATATTTTATGAAAGGAGTTTTTGAAAAAAATTTGTTTCTTTATCTAATTTGTCTTATGATTTAGATATTGAATTAAAAGTTTTTGAGCCTTTTTAAAGAACTTGAGTTTGAATTATCAAATTCGGAATTTCTAACCTTTTCTGGGCTATGCATTGTCAATCCAATTCTACTAAGTTTTTGATTAAAATATAGAGGTAACTTTCTTATTTTAAGAATATTTATTTTTCACTAGATCAGGGAATGTTTTTATCTTTTGGACGTTTTGTTTTTGTTTGTGCCTCCTCTCTTTTTGGTAATGTCAAAGGGGGAGAACGTAATGTTGAATTTTTATACTGTTATCATGTTTATATCTTATTTTCAAAAAATTAAAAACAACAAAAATATTTTAATCTCCTCTATTTTTTAAAAGGGTTTATTCTAGTGAGGGGGAGATTAGGAGAACTTATTTTTTTTTAAATTCAAATTGAATTATTTTCCATCATCAAAAAGGGGGAGATTGTTGCGGATCAATGGTTTATGATTTTGATGATAGCAAATATTTTTATTTCTCTACGACTGCCTTATGTACCGACATTTCAGGTTACCATAATCGGACTGCAATTTGAAACCAGCTCAAGATTGGGTAGACTAGGTCTAAGTCAGTTTGTACACTTTTTCCTTTCTTGAGTCTATTGTATTTATTGTGGCTCCTGATACTTTATAACATAAAAGAGTTTTTGATAGTTCACTAAGAGTTTATATTTTTGGTAACATTGTCCAAGACGATATTTATATTGGCCTGGACGATCTGTTCAAAAGTAGAAACCCTAATTAGGGCATCCTCACTAAAGCAGCCGTCATTATACAAAACACATCGTCCTGGACAATTTTGTATCGGCCAGGACGAAAGGCTCAATTCAAAAAGAATCTGCCGCCAGATCTACTTAGGAAATTTTTATTTTTGGATATCGGCTTAGTGGATCAGCCTGGATTATAAAATATCGGCCAGGACGATCCAGGACAATTTTTTCAAAATTTATCTGGCAATTTTGGAAAGCAATTAAAGGTGATTTCGTCCGAGTCGATCGCAAGATCGTCCGGGACGATTAGATATTGTCCAGCTTCATTTCAGGACGATATTCAGGATGATTTTCCTCATATTTGAACTAATCGGCCAGGATGATATGTCTATCATCCTAGACGATAATTTCGACAACTTGCAGTAATGATCTCATTTTTAGCTCTTCTATTTAAGATATGACAAGCCACTTTGTAAGTGTCTTTGGTAGTCATAGTAGCTTCGTTCTTGTGGGGGAAACTTGAAGAAAAAGCTTGAAAGGGAGTGAGGAACGGGTGAAGTCTGAGAGAGGGAGAAGATCCTGTGAGGGGGGACTCAAGGGAGTGTGGAGGGGGATTCCACACGGTTGCTCCGGCAGGCTTGCATCTTAATACCGTCAGATTCAAGGCTTGCCTTGAAGGAGGTTCACCAAATAAGAAGTTCACTTTGGTGTCAAAGGACCCAATGACTCCGCCGCACCGGGGAAGGTGGAAGTGATTTTGTAAGGGCTTCTCCGCCTATCTGTGGGGGCTAAAGGAGAGACACTTGTTTTAGTGCAATACTTGGAGGGTGCCTCCAAGGAGTGAACGTAGGTCAAGGTTTGAACGAACCACTATAAATTTGATGTGTTTTTTCTTATTATTTTCTTCCGCATTTAGTTTCCGCATCATTGATTTTGATTATAGTGAATCTTGTTTTTGGATTTAAGATTATATTTTTTTTAAATACTGATTCACCTCTCTATCTAATTATAAGCCTTGGGCTAGTTTTATAGGGCTTAACATCCCTAACGAACTATCATGCATTGTCTATCTCTACCTTTATTAATATAAGTCAAATCTAATACCTCAACTTTCCTTACCAGGTCATCAAAAGGCCTCTGCTTAATGTGACAAAATCATGTAAAGAAACTCTCTCTAATCTTATCTTTCACTGGAGCTACTCTAACCTTATCACGTATATGCTCACTTCGTATCCTATCTCTAATTTTTTCAATTGAGAAAACTATTATAGAAGTACAACTTGAATTCTACTTCCATCATCCAACTTGAATTCTATAGATAATATCCCCATCTATTTCACCATAAATAAATCAAAGATATTAAAAACTTGTACTTTTAGTAATGATTTCATCACCCAAAGTTACAGTCCCTCAACTAGGTCTATTATTACTAAAATTATACTCTATATATTAAGTTTTAGATTTACTTATGCAAAAAACTTTAAACTATAAGGTTGACCTACATAATTCAAGTTTACCTTTAACTCTCTCTCTACTATTTTCTATAAGAGGAATACCCTCAACAAAAAGCATACACCACGGTACATTCTCTTGCAAATGTTTAGTGAGAATATCCATGACTAAAGCAAAAAAGCATACACCAAACTACATTTTCTTGTAAATGTCTAGTGAGAACATCCATAACTAAAGCAAAAAGCATACACCAAGTAAGGTACATTCTCTTACAAATATCTAGTGAGAACATCCATAAAAAAGCAAAAAAGCATACACCAAGGTACATTTTCTTACAAATGTCTAGTTAGAACATCCATAACTAAAGCAAAAATCATACACCAGGATTCATTTTCTTGCAAATGTCTAGTGAGAACACCAATAGCAAAGCCAAATTAAAAGCATAAACCAAGATACATTATATTACAAATGTCTAGTGAGAACTTCCAAAACAAAAGCAAAGGCATACACCAAGGTTCATTCTCATGCAAATGCCTAGTGAGAACATCCATAACAAAAGAAAAAAAAAAGAAAACATTGAGATACACCAAGGTTCATTCTCTAGCATAATATGCAAATGTCTCTCTAGTGAGAACAAAAAACATCCATGATAAAATACATAAAAAAAATAAAAACCTCACCTCACAGGCGGCGTCGCACATGGGATCGAAACCCGGTGTGATCGTCGGCGGCCTTATAGTGGGAGATCGAGCCTGACCGGTGTGATCATTGGCGGCCGGAGACAGGTTGTCGGCGGCCAGAGGCAGCTCGGTTGCGCGAGAGGCGGGCAGAGGAGATGGGCGAGCACGTCTGAAGAGAGAGATGAGGAGAAGATGAAATGAAATGGGAGGTTCAGCTGGCTCATTTTAGGGCTTTTACCGGCAGTTTGTCTGCAGCTTCTACCGCCGGTAAGTAAATCACTTAATACCGGCGGTTTTGGCCGCCGGTACAGCGCCAGTAACTTTTAAAGCCGGCTTTTACCCGGTGGTTTTGTGACCTCCGCTATTACCCATGGCATAAAGCTTCCATAATGGTTGGTTAGGCCGCTGGTATTCACTGGCGGCTAAACCGCCGGATAAACCACCGTTAGAACCGGCGACTAGACAACCGCCGGTCTAAGCCGCCGGTAATCACTGAATTTTCTGTAGTGATATACTCGTCCTCCCCCTCACTCACCATCAACTTTCCTGAGAAGAAAATGAGAGAGGGAGAAGTAAAAGGAAGAGAGAGAGAGAAGGAGAAATATAATTTTAATAGCTATATCACTTTGCCGCTTTTAAAAAATTGTTCCAATCGTGGTAGGTGATTTATTCTCTACTTTTATTTTCAAATATTTTGAGTTTGAATGTTTGATTCTCCCCATAACTGATTTTATTACATGTTCTCTGATTTTAATGACATTTACCATATAACTTTTTGTATGTAATAGTATCAAGCATTATTGACATTTTAACTCGTTAAAAGTTTTTGTATTTTGTATGATTTGGATTGAATACTTTATTAAGTATTTTTATTTAACCATATTTTTAATATAGGCATTGAGAGTTTAAATTAGTGTATAATTGTGTAATAGATGGTCGCTATTGTTGGTATATTAATTTGATAATAATATGTTTATAAAAGATAAGTAAAAGCTGGTTTCACTGACTTTGGCTATAGTATGTTGATGACCTGTACAAGATGGTGAGCCAATCAACTTCTCTTTAAATAATATAGGTTAGTGTTACCCTTTATTATTCACTATTCAATATTTGGGAGTTATAAGAAGTTATTACTAATTCGACAAGCAAAGGAGTGATGGCCCTTTTTATTGAGCCAATGGTTACTAACAATTAACATACTCATCGAAAAAACACTATTATTGTATGACAATAAGATTCATTATTATTGTATGACATTACTATTACTATATTTATTCCTATCACCATACGAACTTACTATTACAACCATTGTTTATTGTTATTGCTTGTATACCACTTAACTATTACTATCACCGATAAGATTGATGCAGATTCAATACTATGGCTATTATTATTTATCCATCAAAACTATTAATTATCATTTATTATGAGATGTTAGCTATATATTGGATGTATGATCATTTTAATACTGATATAGCATGTGGTTGGGAAATGACTTCAATAGTTGTATCAATTTGACAAGCTGGTTCATAGATTTTTTTGGCTTCCCTCACTATATAATTTTACTAGCTTTCGTACCATGCTGTTTACAGTTTATAAACTTTACTGTTATTGCATGTGAGTTTTGCTGTCTCTACATTGATTCATGGTCATTGAATGTCGCTTTTGTGAATTGACTGATAACATGCATATTATTTTTTATTGTGCATGCTTTAAATTTCATCATATGATTTAGTAGAATGCCGGGCTATTGAGTTCGTTATATATGCTTTAACTAATTTCAACTCAAGGTAAAGGATCAAGAGGGAGAGATTAGCATATATGGTTTAACTAATTATAATATTTTAAATTTCCACAAAAGGGAGCAAACACAATCTTCTCCATATCTTGAGAGATTAGCATAGCTTTATCCATTAGATTCTTTTCACAGAATAATCTAATGATTTTCAAATAAATAAGGACACTAGCTCATGGACTTTTCATACTTTTACACAAATAAGAGAAGATTGCCTATCTTGATCGCGTCAATAGTCTTTCGAGAGGGAGAAATCAAGAGGAGTTGGTGGAGAAATACACCTAGGGAAGGAAGAAATTAGATTGAACAATGGTGCGACATCCCTACACGTTCGATCAAAGGAAGAAACCATGAATAGAGTAATGATACATGCATTTGATTGGGAGGAAGAGAAAAAAATGTGGGGATGGTGTCACGACAAATCTAAGTGTTCACTTTAGCTCTCAGAACCAAGAAACCACAATATTAGAGTCAAGCAAAGGTAGGTACCTAGCTAGCTCGTAAACCCTTGATTGGTTGAATGGATGGAGGATGAATAAGCATTGATTATTTAATGTTGAATTATTGATGTCTTAATATATTATTGTTTCATAATAAAATTTTTAAAGATATTTAATTAAAAATATCTTAATAATAATGTAGTAAAAAATACAATTTTTGTAGAGATAAGTGTAAACATATCAACAGGACCTAGCCCCAAGATTTTTTCATTTCTTGGGGTTCTACGTTAAAGAAACACTACAAGAAAATAGCTTATTTCCAGCAAAAATTTCGGCGGAAATAAATTCGTCACCAATTCCGGCAGCATTTTCGGCGGATTACCGACGAAACATTTTCCGGCAGATTTTCCGGCGAAATTTTTGATTGGTTTTCCGACATAATATTTCCAACGGAATTCTGAAAAAAAAGACTATACTAAAGATTTATAATTAATTATTTTATTAAATTAAGTTAAATAATTAATAACTTATTATCAAAATATATTTTAATTAGATTTTATCAAATTAAATTAATTAAATAATAATTAATACTTCAGTATTAAATTAAATATTATTAAAATAATAATTACTTATCAAAAAAAAAAAAAAATTAGGGTTGTTAAAATAAATTTATTAAATTAGATTACATTAATTAATTTGATTAAACAGGTATACGGCTTTTGTTTAAATTGAATAAAAGAACCAAATGTAAGATATTAGAATAAGCAACATAGTGGTTGGGGCCTCTATGAAGGTTTGGCGAGGGTTCGAATCCTGCCTATGTCAGGTTATGTTGCATGGGTCCGCTAGCCACAGGCGGGGCAGTCATTTGACTGTCGTGGGCGAGTTTCTGGAGCGTCTTCGATTTGGCGGGGCTGGTGCAGCCTGTGAGTGAGTTGCTCGGCCTGCCGGATGGCTGATCCGATAGTTCTTTTTTACTTTTTTTTTTTTTTTAAATTCCGACGCAAAATAGTCCGCTGGAAATTGTATCGGCGGAATTATCCCGCAGGAAATATTTCCGGCGGCCTATTTTACGCCGGAGCTGCTTTTCCGACGCGCGTTTTACCGTTAGAAAAAAATCCGTTGGAAATTTGCCGGAAATGCTAATTTTTGACGGATTTTTGGCATTTTCCAACGGATTTTGGCCGCCGGTAAGACACGAATTTCCTGTAGTGAAAATCGATGACTTGGCCCTAAAATCTTTTTTGCATTTTATGAAATAAACATTGTTTTTAGATATTTGTTTCTTTTTATATTTATATTTTCCAAATTATGCTTCTTATCCTTAATTTGCCTTAAACTATGCTCCTTATTAAAAATTTACCCATGTCCACATCACCCTTTTATCTTCTCTACACAATCTTTTTCAATGCACTTGCAAAAATGGTGTGAAGATCCCTTTTCCAGTACCATAGCCATTTCTCCTCTTGCTCTTAGTTGGTTTAGGGTTATTTGGGATAGTTGCAAATTTCTATAAAGATGATTATTAAATTGCTGTGAAGAGATTAATTTTTTAAAAGTTGTAGAAAATAATTTTCTATTATAAAAATTTTATTGAAAGCAATTTAAAGTAATAACCAAATAAAAATAGTGGTTGTGATATGATGAGTAAAGGAATAAAAAAGTTCTCAAATGAAACCTAATCCTTTATTTCTCCAACCCACTGTTCAATTAATCATGGGATGCATCAGCATAGTGAAGACTTGTTTGGCAAATCCAATAAAAACTAAATCAATTCTGGTCAATATTCCTTTTGAGATCGATTAGCGATAAATTATAAATTAAAAAAAAAAAAACATCTCATCTTTTAATCATTTGGTCATGAATCCTTCCATAACTCTGCAAGATTTAGGGTATCAAAAATAGTTACGTAGGAAAAAAGGGCTATCATCTTTCCTTAAAACTAGTGCAAGTTTAAATTACTCCAGCATTCACAAGAACTTCAAAAAATAATGAAGAATATTTTTATTTAAATTGTGCTATATTGTAGACGACTACATCATTCAGAAGAACTTCAAAAAATAATGAAGAAGAATTCCATAATAAAATTGTGTAATATTGTAGACTATGCAGCATTCACAAGAAACTCAAAGAATAATGGAGAAGAAACCTCAAAGTGTGAAAATCCCCGATTGTATGATCCTAAGGCCAAACATAGGTGTATTATTGTACTTAGCGGAGACATTTTGTAAGCATTGCGTGGCCCTCAACTCCACAAGATTTGCAGGGTCGATGTCACATCTGAAAGGCTGCCTTTCAAAGAAATGTCGAAGAGCTTGTTGGACCTCTGGTATGTTAGTGCAAGCTCCGGCGAGCACAATCTCATCCACGGCTTCTCGCTTGACTCCGGCTTCCATCAAGCACCTCATGATTCCGATGTGAAGATGCCTGAGATTCAGCAACACCAACCTTTCTCGAGTAATCCGTATTGGCACCTTCCTGCCTTGTTGCCCAAACACAAGCTCCACAGCAGCCACGCCCGAACAGATGGAGTCCTTGGCGCGTTCGCAGGACTGTCCGATGCAACGGAGAGAGGTAGCGTCACCGCTGATGTCGATTCCAAGCTTGCGCTGTATCTCTGAAACCATGTAGTTGAAGAGTGGGCAGCCCAAGTCGGAAACGGCAGCCTTCACTTTTAGATTCTCATCTTCGGTGAGAAGAGAGACTTCGAAGATGTGAACATCGAGGTCAAATACGAGGACGGTTCTGTGGTTTGGGGTATGAGATTTATAATAGGAGGCGGCAAGAACCGGAGCTTCGATGAAAAAGAGAATGCGCATTCCGGCGGCAGTGGCGCCGGCGGAGAGTTGTGATTGATAGCGGGAGGTGTTGCTGCTGGCGGGGATGATGGCGACGAAGTTTTGGGCTAGATGGCCGAGGCGTTCCATGGCGGCTTTCGTATCTTGGAAATGTAAGGTGAGGATATCTATGCGGGAAAGGAAAGTTGGCGGGTGATTGGGTCGTGTAAACGGGAAACGGGTAATGCCGTCGAGGAAAAGATATTGCTGTAAAGTGTAGATGCGGCGGACAAGCCAGACGTTGCCGGAGAAGGAGTGTAGGTGGACGAGGCAATTGCCGGAACTGGGGATTTGAGCGGGAGGTTCCATGGAGGGTTTCTTCTTCTTCGCTTCTTGGATGCTAGGCTTCTTGGCTCAGGAGAAGGGAATTGCTGCTTTTTTTCAATCGGTGTTGTTTTAGCGGGGAATGAAACTTCGTTTGATTAACGAGCTTTTGAACCCTCATTATATAGAAGGGAGATTTATATTAATGCAACTATATATATATATATATATATATATATATATATATATATATATATATATATATATATATATATATATATATATATATATATATATCAAGGTTTTGAAAACCGGACCGGACAACGAACCGGTAGAAGGAGAGGTTCACGGTTCGACCGGTCGAACCGGGGTCGAACCGGATGACGTAATAAATAATAATATCATTAAAAAATATATAAACATAAACAAATGCATAGCTAAAACTCCAATAGAAAACAAACATAAATATGCAAATTCATTGTTCATAATTGTTGATAATTTCATATCAAAACAAACTTCAAATAAAATATGCAAATAAATCTAAAAATCGTCTCCTAGATTTGAAGCATCAAAAGTTATATCTCTAAATCCCTGTTCATCAAAACATTCCCCTCCAAATGCATCAATATCCTCATTGCCAATTATTTCATTGTCATTTCCAACATCATCTAGGACTTCTTCATCTGCATATTAGATATATAAAATATTTTAACATCTCTTTTAATTTTCAAATGATATAACTTAGACCAATTAAAAGCTTACTTAGAGGTTCTTTGGTAGAACTAGTATTAAGTTCTTCAGCAACGGGAATGACATCTTCTGTATAAATTTCAGTCTCTAAGTTCTCCAAAATAAGCTCTGAAACGGGTTCTTCATCAAGTACCCAAAAATACACCATCTCTATGCTAGTATAATCCAAAGGATCATAATTTCTCTTTTTGGTTTGAAATCTAAATATAATTAAAAGATTATTAAGTCATACAAGCATAAAGAAATGATATCACAAGCATACAAGCATATAGTCATACCTATGCCTCAAATTGAGGTTGTATCGAACAAATACAAGATCATTAAGTCTTTGATGTTCTAAATGATTTCTTCTCTTTGTATGAATTTGTTCAAATACACTCCAATTTCTTTCACATCCAGAAGATGAAGATGTTTGGCTAAGAATTCTAACCGCCAATTTCTGTAAGTTCAGTGCACTTGATCCGAACATCTTCCACCATTCATCTACAAATAGATAAAATTAGGGTTCTAATATCTGATATGCATGAAATAAGAAATACATAGTAAAATATTTATTTCACTTACCAGGCTGCATTTCTTTGGCCATTGTTAGTGCAATTGGTTTGCCAAAGCTTTCCAAACTGTCACGAAATAGCCTAACTTCATTCATTGTTGCTGTTGATTTAGGACATATATCCTTATTTCCAATCAGCTCAATTAAACCTTGCATCACTTCAGCTTTTTGGCAAAAAATTTCTTTATCATACTGAAAATGTGGATTAAGAAAATAAGCTGCACAATGTATGCCTTGTCTTAACTGCCTGTCCCATCTCATCTTTATAATACTTGTGTAAGGTTTATACATCCTTTTTGCATTTCTAAACATTAACTTAATAGCTTTCCTTGCCTTGTACATGCCATCATAAAGAAAGCCTAGAGATGGTTTCTCATCAGAATCTACAATTCTCAATAATCGAATTAAAGGCTCAGATAGTTTGGAAGCTAGCAAACAGTCATTCCAAAACTTATTATCCAAAATGATAGCTGATACCTCTTTCCCTTTTACTGTTTTGGATATCTTTGAATAAAAGAAAACTTTACTTGTTATGAAAGCCTGTAAGTCAAGCTTGTGATCAACCATGCTTTTCAAAGTGATGAATGTTGTAGCAAATCTAGTTGCTCCAGGCCTAATAATTTCTTTCCAACCATCTCTTTTTCTTAGCCAAGCTAAAACAAAAACATGGTTATACACAAAAATAGTAACTTTTGATGCTCTTTGTGCTAGATCCTGAATATGAGACATATTTCCAATATCATTAAGAATGAGATTTAAACAATGAGCAGAACATGGAGACCAATAGATATTGCCAAATCTTTCATGTAGTAGTTCTTCCGCTTTCTTGTAGTTTGCAGCATTATTTGTCACAAGCTGCACAACATTATGTGGCCCTATCCATTCAACAACTTCACAAAATAATGAACATAAAGTCTTGGCATCCTTCGTGATATCAGATGCATCCACAGATTTCAAAAAAGCTACACCCCTTGGATAGTACACAAGAAAATTAATCAAGGTTTTATTCCTGTTATCTATCCAGCCATCAGCCATGAGTGTGCAACCTATTTCTGACCAAGATCGTTTGTATGAATCAATCAACAACTTGCATTCATCTTTACAATCTCGTAGAAGATTCACTCTCAATTTGTAGTATGAAGGCAATTTGTATCCAGGTCCAATTGCACCTATAGCATCAATAGCCTTTTGAGCAAAATTAGAGTTGATGGCATTCAATGGGATGCAACTGTCATAAAACCACCGTGCAACAGCTAAATCAGCACGGTGAATGGCTTCTTTGGATGCCATTACACTTTTCAATGATGGCTGAGAACCTGTTCTAGTTCTTGGTGCAAAAAATGTTTCGATGTTATCTAGCTTTCTCTTCCCTTTATCAGTGCCTTCATGGTGTGCATCCGAGGATTGTGATTTGGGAAGTGATGAAGAGCCTCTTTCTTCTTCCATATATTCATCCACAAACACAGCTGTGTTATGCTCTAACTCCTCTTGAGCTTGTTGTTTTTTCTTACCTATTTCTTTCAAATTTTCTTGCATCTGATAACGAATGTCATGTGGGACTTTCTTGCACGAAGCTATGTTACCTCTGATTCCTGCTAAATGTTGCTTAATCCTATTAATTCCTCCACCTTTATAAGTAATCCCACAATGGAGGCATCTAAATTGTTTTTTTCCATCTTGTCCTTTACTTTCAGCACAATGACTCCAAGCTATATCAAGCTTCTCACGCACACTTTGAGTCGAAGTTGTTTGTGGATCCATTTTAGAGTATTGTGTTCAATATCTAAAATAATAATAAAAAAAAAAAAGAAAGCAAAATGAAAAAAAATTGTGCAGAAATTTCCCATACATTCATCAGTATTGTGTTCAATATCTAAAATAATAATAATAAAAAAAAAAGAAAGCAAAATGAAAAAAAATTGTGCAGAAATTTCCCATACATTCATCAGTGGATATTACAAATTACGTAAAACCTTATAAATGTTTGTACAGTAAACTAGAAGAGTATCATTCTATTTTTTATCAATTTATTTTAGTCATCTGTTCTTGTTATATATATATATATATATATATATATATATATATATATATATATATATATATATATATATATATATATATATATATATATATATATATATATATATATATATATTTCTTTTTTCTAATTTTTATGATGAAGCTAAAGCTAGTACTGGATGGTAGCTAAAGCAAAAATGTTGACAAACCCAAAATGGATAAGTTAAACGCTCATTTATATTAATGTACCTGCAGTACGCATTCTTTAGGATATATGTGTTTAGCTGAAGGCTTCCTATCCTCAGCACCACACCAATATTTAGAAAGGAAGAATGAACTAAGCTCTTCTCAGTTTTTCTACTCTAGATTTAGGCTTCGTTTGGCAACTTTTGTATGCTTTTTAGTAAAAAAAAAAAAATTTGTATTAGAAAGTTGTTTTAAAATTCCTAGCAGCAATCCCTAAATAACACGCTCATGTTTGTGTTTGGGAAGGTTTGGAAATATTTCCCATACATTCATACCAAATGCATAAAGCCATAGAGCATAAAACAAAAGGGAAATTCCTAGCAGCAATCAAACATTCAAAACCAACGGATATTTAAATTCCTAGCAGCAATCATACATTCAAACCTCTGGTTGTATAAAATCAAATGCATGAGTTGTTCAAAGAAAAGTAGAAAACAAAACCGAAATAGGGAGAAACCGATACAAAGATACATGGGCAACAAAATGGACAGAGATAGCAGGAAAGAAGGCGTCGTTCGTCCGTCTATCCCCGTCGTTCGTCTCCCCCAGTCGTTCTTCGCCGAGGCTCTCACGCGTTCGTTCGCCAGTCGCCTCTCGGTCTCGGTAGGGTTTGCGATCGCGAGAAAGGGAGAAAGAAAGTTGCGTAATTTTACGCCTCCGCCTCATCTATTAGTATTTTGAATAGGAAATATATTTCAGCCGCTAGATGTGCGATCAAAGACCCAAAATCGCGTGATTTGAACCGACCGGTTCCTCCAAACGGTTACGGTCCGGCGGTTCGGCGGTTCAACCAGTATTTGAACCGGTTTTTGGCCGGTTTGAATGCAGACCAACTCCAATGATAGACCCGGACCGGTAGCCTGACCGGTTCCCGGTTCAACCGGTTGAACCGGCCGGTCCGGTCCGATTTTTAAATCCTTGTATATATATATATATATATATATATATATATATATATATATATATATATATATATATATATATGTATATATAACCTACCCACTAGCCTACATATTAGTATAAAAAAAAGTGTAAGATCTTTAAAGAGACCTCTAACCCCCTACTGCTCATTAGAGAAACCAAGATTAGGGCGGCTAGTAGCACTATAGGAAAACCCCATATTACCGGCGGACAAAATCCGCCGGATAACATAGATATTCCGCCGGAAATATACGTTTCCGGCGCATGTTGCGGCGGAAATTCATACGCCGGTTTCGGCCGCGTCGATATATTATTTCCGGGGCCAATTTTGCGTCGGAAATTTCTCCGGCGCAGTTTCCGGCGAACCACCAACGAAAACACGGATCGTTTTCGACGTTGAAAAATGTCTTAATTCCGGCGCCATATCCGCCGGTAATTAGCATCGCATGATGCGCCGGCCATTACCGGCGAATATAACGACGCAAAGTGCCTGTAGAAAACCCACGAACTCGCTTGCAAAGTATACGCCGATAATTACCGGCGGACTGTGCGCCGGTAATGACGCCGGTAGGTTCCGTCAGAACAAAGGCGATGATACATACGATACGATTCGTTGTATCGTCGTTTCCGGCGAACGTCCGATGCAAATTCCGCCGGAAACCTGTAGCATTGACAAAAAAAAATTCCTTCCCAGCCAACAATCAAATTTCCACACCTGCAAACCAATACAAATAACAATTCTACAATAATTCAATTGTAACATTATAACATGTCAACAATTTCATCACAATTTCACAACAGTTTATAACATTAAAAGAAATAGTTCAGTACTAACAATCAGCTAAACACATCACATTAAAAGAAACGGTTCAATAAAACATGTTCACAGAAATAAACAAGTTCATATAAACTAAATTAAACTACTCTGACTCCGTGGACTCCTCCTCAGGTGGAGCTACATCTTTTCCACTCAGCTGCTCCCTCATCTTGCGCATTTCATCCAACAACTGATTGTGTTGCTGAATACTTGTTTGAACCTATGCTTGCAGCTGAGCTTGAACCTGTGCTTGCAGCTGAGCCTGCCAATCAGCTTGTGATTTCCTTACTTGTTCTAGCTCAGCTTGAAGAACACTTATTTGTTGAGCTTGTAAGGACTCATGCGAACTGGATGCTAAACTGGATGCAGTTGAGGATGTCATCCCCTCGTATGCCTGAGCTTGCGCACCTAAGCCATATACTCTACCATGCTGCATTCCTCCGACGGCCTGCGACCAGATGCGATACTCAGAATACTCCATAGAGCCGCTAGAAGAGCCCTCACCTGATGCAGCATGAGTCTCTCGAAGCCGTGTATAATCCTCCTGTGAAAGTATAATATAAATATATATAATTAAACTAAAACTTATAAAATATTAAACATATTTAAAAATATACTTACATAGGCTTTTCTTGATCTCTCATCAATCCACTGTTGATCCTCCTGTCGCTTATGAGTGCAACTATGCAATTCAACAGGAGTTGGTTCTCTACCAAGCATCGATTTCTGTTTGAATTAAGAGAATTTTATTAATATAGATTAAAGAACAATTTTAAAAAATATTTAAAATTCATTACCAAACGACGCCTGTGCTCAGTATGTGGAACAGAGCCGCCTGTATGAAGTGAACTTCCCAACCCACCAACATCAGAAGCTCTGTTATGTCGATTCTGATCCCTCTTCCTACTGTACTCTTCGCTGCCCCAAGCTACATTCAACTTAGCCCATATAACCTCTCCAATCCACAATGGTCGCTTCCCAGACTTTCTAATATCTGTGAACATGTCGCGCATTCGAGTAGACCCACGCTTCTCAAAATTCTTTCTAATCCTGTCATTGTGTTTGGGCAGCCAACAAAACTCTTTCTGCAATCAAATACATATAATATATAATATATAAGATTATTAGCTTAAGTAAGAAAAATAAATCATTTAACATAAATTTTAAAACTAAAAAATACCTCAAACTCTCTGAACCACATCTCCCGGACTTCTTTCGGGACTTTCTTCCAAGAAACATAAGGAGCGTCAATCCTACTCCGTAGATCTCACCTGTGCAGCAGATCTCATGGATGCATATAGCCGTTGTAGTCTCGGAATTATTGGAAAGTAGAACATCCTACTAACATGAACATCCTTTTGCTTCCTTCTATTTCTAGATTTGGGTTTAAATCTTGGTGCATTGCAATGACGGCATACAATTTCTATGATATCTTCTTTAAAGTATAACATGCATCCATTCATACAACAATCTATCTTTATGTATGTCAAACCAAGTTTGAAAACTAACTTCTTTGTCCGATATAGATCTGTCGGATTGGTTTCCTTAAGCAGCCCAATGAATTGATTAAAACATTCACGAGCAACATTATATTCAGCCTTGATGCTTAACATCTTCACAGCAACAGATAATTCTGAGTGAGTCGTGCACCCTTTCCAGATTGGTTGCTGGGCAGCATGCAATAAATCATAAAATTTTTGTGCCTCCGTGTTCGGTAACTCTTTTGTATTTTGTTCAGTTTAAATTCCAGTTGCATCATGAACTAATTCCTCAAGATTTGGAATGATGTTTTCAGCCTCAGCAACATTACTACTTGTAGAAGGACCGCATTGATAATCAAATTGTGGCTCATACTCACCATGAGAAGTCCAATACCAATACCGTGGCATGAATCCTCTGTGATACAGATCAACAGTTACATCATCTGGTTCTAGGTGCACTAGATTTTTGTATTTAGAACATGGACATCGAAACTTTCCTTCTGATATAAAGCTGGGCAGATGTTTCGCTTGCTGAATGAAAAAGTTCACCCTATTGATGAATTCATTTGTTAATGTCTTCCGACCTTGAGATAATCGGTTATACATCCAACTTCTTTGATTTCTAATATCCTTAACCTATATATAAGAGTAAAAAATTAATGAATTTATATATATATCTAATTAGTATATCAAAGATATCAACGCCACCTAAACCAAAGAGGCAAGATGTAACTATTAGGTAAATAATATTTCTTTCCCGCTTAATTCCTCCATCCAAACCATAACCAATATAAAGGCATTCCCAAAAGGCTCGTTTGTTAAGTTGATGAACATATAGAAATTGAGCTCGTTCATACCTAGTTAATGTTTGATAACCACTAAATGAACCAAATATGAACCAAACATAAACTTAAACTAAACATGAACACCCAATATTTTAAACGAACCAAACATGAACAAAAATAATAAAGCTCGAATTAAACACGAACTGAAATTGAACAAGCTAAAATTAAACAAACTCAAACATAAACACTCACAAACTCGGCTCGGCTCGATTCATTTGCAGCCCTATCCATGACTAAAGAAAAAAAATCTTAACTTAAAACATATCATTGATGTAATCCAACAAAAATAGAAAAATATTTGGTCAAACCACCTTGAATTTGAACACAAGTAAAAACTTCAACATACATAACCTTAAAAACTTAAATATAGGTATTATTAACGCTTCTCTTCCCTAAAACTCTCAAGAGAACTTCTCTAGAACTTTATCACATGTTTTCTCATCAAACCTCACAAAATATATGTCGCTTCCATAGGTAGTCCTACCCAACATGATCCAAAATGATTTTGAGAACAATATCATCAACAAAAAGCATGCACCAAACTACATCCTCTAGCAAATGTCTAGTGATAACAACCATGACTATAGCAAAAAGATATGGAGTTAAGGCTAATCTATATGTAATCCAACCGAAATCGCAAAAAAATTGAAAACAAAAACCTTCGGTTATCTCCTCAGCGGCGCGCGACTAGGAAGGAAAGAGGCGGCGCATGACTAGGAAGGAGGCTCGGCAAAGTCCGGTGACCGTCGGCGACGTCTAACCACGGCGAGCGACGAACGGCGACGGGCGAAGCAGTCGAAGTGAGAGAATGGAAGGAAACGAATGACGGCTAGAGGGGTTCGGGTTCGCGAAATAGAGCTTTTACCGGCGGACGTTCCGCCGGTAATGACACTAGTGACGTCGGTATCAATTTTGACATCTCATCCGTCGGATATATTTCGTTGAGTTTAAATACGCCCGGCGCAATATCCGCCGGTACAATACGCCGGAATATTTTCGCCGTAACATGCGACGAAAATGGTTGAGGCATCCCAATACCGTCGGGGTTGCCGGCGGAACCTGCGTCGGTGAATTTACGGCATATTTTGTGCCGGAAAAGTTGATGCAAACTTTACGTCGAACAAATCCGCCGGTAACTGCGCCGTTTATTACCGTCCAGAATTTCCGCCGGAAAATCCGACGGTATTCGCGTGTTTTCCCGTAGTGTAGTCCACTCCCAAAAATTAAGATGCACTGAATAAACATTTAGCTAATAATCGTCACCAGAAGGAAGAATCAGCAACCCAAATATAAGTTCAGTAAGCATTTGCAATAAAGAGCTACAGCATAAAACATCAGAGCGACCATCAATAGGACCTATAGAAAAACCATCCAAAATACAAATCACAACGGACTGCCAACTTAAATCAGTGGTTTGCAATTAGAATAGCTGCAAGGGATAAAAACCAAGAAGCATACCATACAACATAGGCATCATACCAGAGTTGTGAGTATAGAAATTATAGGATAATCTAACTATTTTATACCCAAAAAAATAATAACCCATGCAAATACAAGCAAGTCCTGGAAAAGTGGGAAACCCGTAGCAAGAGCTGCAAACACAAGCGACCCCTCCCCAAACAACCCATACCAGAAAGAAAAAACCATGCATGTCACTAAACAAATAGCCACCAAAATCAAAAACCACCAAAGAAGCCGCAAGAATAACCACAAATTAATGGGATATGATATAAGGTAAAATAGTAAGATCCAAGACCACGAAACCTTTAACAACTTTAGGGATATGAACCTCTTGAAATTCAATGAAATGGAGAGTAGTCCAACAAATTTTAGCGAGCATCCGCACATATATTGCCTTACGCAATATATGAGAAATCTGGAAATTGAGACAAGATAAGCTTTGTTTAATATTTCTAATCAGATAAAAATTATCAACATTAAATAAATGGTCGCTATTTATTTAGTGTATAATAAGCATAGCATCAACCTCAATCCAAATATTATTCAGAACTAACTTAATACACATATTGATACTATATTTATGGGCTTAAAGCTCAGCCATAAAGGCAGCAGAAATAGAAACAAAAGTAGCAAAACCTTAATCACCTTACCAAGATGATCTCTCAAAATACCCCACAACCAGCCACATTCCCATCAAATGACCCATTCGTGTGAGCTTAAACCCACCAAGAGAAGGTTTAAGCCAATGGATAACCCTATCCCTTTTGCTCTTGGCAGAATTAATATTCTGAATACCAAACTGAAAAGTAGCAAAAATGCAATCTTTAAAATTTTTAGGTTTAATGAATTTAGCGACATAAAGATACATGATTTCTTCTTTAATATTAAGGATGATACACTTCACATTCATAATGATCCCATCATTTTTGTCATAATTTCTACTTTTCACAATATATCAAATGATAATATTGGGGAGAAGGTTTCAAATATGAATTTTTGACTTAACAATCAAACTTTTCATAAATTTTATAATGTTGTTGTAACCATTTGAAAAATTCATGTTCAAAATCTCTTCAAAATGAAGACACACTATAATAGCAATAGGCCCATTGATCAAAACATGGTTAAGAGTTTCCACTAACAAAATTGGCATTTAGAAACAACATTAAAACCTCTTTTAGTAAGAATCTTGTCAATAGGGATAAAGTTGTGAATCACTCTCCAAGTTAGAATAGAATAAGAAATGGGAATCAAGTTATGCCAAATTGTAGGAAAAATAGGGTTAGCTAGCCTATCATCATAAATTAAGTACCAAACTTCTTTAATTGAAAATTACCTTCACGAGCCTTTGTAAAAAGGATATAATCCTCTTTTCTAACATGCAGAGAAATATTAACAATATTGTTAATAATATTATAAGGAACAACATCCTTCAACGTCTCGAAATTCCTCTTAACATTAGAAATAAAGATTTTAATTAAAAAAGGGGAAATGGATCTAGTATTTAATAAACTATCAATGGAATAATTGTCAAACCACTGATCTTGCCGAATAAAAACATCAGCACTACTAATACCCCACTGAATAAACTTCTCAATCTCCCAATTAATGCTAGAAAACCTTTTTCATATGGAGAAATCTCCCTTTTTAGGAACACATAAAAGAGGATGACTATTGACACAATATTTTCTATATGAGAAATTAGCCCATAACTTTTACTAGATCTAAAGTTGAAACAAAGTTTATAGGAAAAAACTTTAGTCATATAAAACAAGTTCTTACAGCCAATCACACCTTCCTCCAAATAACCACAACACTTCTTCTATGAAGCCCGGAGAATAGTAGATTTGCCAGTTTTAGCCCCAAAAAATAACTTGTTGATTAACTTTTCAAGTCTATTACAAATGAAAATAGTGAGATTTAAAGTATGTAATAAATAAATAGGCAAAGCAGAAGAACACTTTTAATTAAAAATAAATCTCTTACCAATTGATAAGAATTTGAAAGCCAAGTGTTAAGTTTTTTTTTTTTTTAATAGCCATGATGATTCCATCAAAAATAGGAGATTTTATCTTACCCTTGTAGAAAGGTATACCCAAATAAGTGATCGTCAGAGACATTTGATATATACCAAATTTTTCATGAATTTTATTAATATGTTAAGTTCCAATGGACTTACCAGTAATAAAGCCACTTTTGTTATTGTTAAATTGTAAGCCACTAACTTGTTGGAACTGGTAGAGGAACTTGAAGAGAATACTCAATATTTTAATAGAATCATTAGTGAAAATAATGAAATCAACATCAAAACTAAGATTAGAGGAAAAAAACCATAAGTACAAAAATTAAGAGAAGGATGTAAAACAAAAAGCTTCTCCAAACCTCTAGAAAGGTATTCCATAGCAATTATAAAAAGGGCCAGAGACAGACAGTCTCCTTATCTAACACCACGAGTAGAAGTTAAAAAACCATGACTACTCCCATTAATGATAACAGAAAAATAACAATTATTAATAATAATCTTCACTAGATTAAAAAACTCCTCAATAAAATCGAACTAAACAAGAATAGTATTAAGAAATTTCAATTTAAATTGTCATAAGCTTTGGTAATGTTAATCTTAATAACCATTTTACCACCAAAAATGGGTTTGTGAATATCATGCACCAATTCTTGAGCTAGAAGAAGATTATAAAAAATTGAATGGACTTTAACAAAACTAGTTTGCCCAAGGGAAATAATTTTAGGATGCATTAAAGACAATCTCCCCATAATGATTTTATAAATCAATTTATTAAAAAATTAGTATAATAAAATAGGTTTGAAATCATCCTAGTAGTTAATAGATCCTCTTTTAGGCACCAGAATAATAGTTGTATTAGAAAAATACTTGGGATAAGTATTAAATATAATAGAAATCTAAATTATCCTCCACCAAATCCTTTCTAAAAATGTTCCAGCCCTTTTGAAAAAAATTGGTAGTGAAACCATCAAGGCCCACAATAGAATCAGAATTCATTTTATTAATAGTTTCCCAAATTTCCTCCTTGAAAGGGCTGGTAGTTAAGACAAAATTATCATTCTCATCAATTAGCTAGGGTATGAGAGATTTATTAATATCTATTTGATAAATAAAATCCTTGTTAAAAATATAATAAAATTGTCAACACTTGAAGCATAAATCATATTAGGAGAATTTAAAACTATGTCATTAGGATGAGTAATTTTAAGAATATGACTACAAACCTTTTTGTGATTAATAATAATGTGAAAAAAAATTTAGTGTTCATATCACCTTCAACCAAGAATTTAGAAGGAGCTTGTTGTTTTTAAGAAGCCTCTTCCTTTTCTTGTAATTTAAAAAGATCCCTTTTGGCTTCATTAAGGGATATATATGGTTTGGGCTAGAATATACATGACGATAGAGTTAGAAAATTTCCGTCTCAATATTGTACAGATATCCAACACACAAACAGAAAAGAAATAGAAATACCAAGATTTTTATGTGGAAAACCCTGGAAAGGAAAAAAACCATGAGGCCACGCCCAGTTGAAAATGTTCCACTAGTCTTAGTTTGAGATACAAGAGGCTGTCTCATTCTTGAAATTTTGGACGATCAGATTACAATGAAATACTTATAGATTTAAATCCAGTTACAACGTCGGCAAGAATTCTAGCGTCGCTTGGGGATCGGGCGGAATTCTGGCATCACTTGAACATCAAGTAGAATTCTGGTGTTACTCGGGCGTCGAGAAAAACTCCAACGTCACTCGGGCATCAAGAAAAACTCTGGTGTCACTCTGGCATCGAGCAGGACTCCTGCGTCACTCGAACGTCGGGCAGAATTCTAGCGGTGGTCATGAAAGAGTTTCTTCTATCCAATCCTTCTCTTCTCCTTCGTCTTCTCTTCTTCTTCTTCTCTTCTTCTTCTTCTTCTTCTCTTCTTGCTTGGGTCCCCTCTCAGAAAAATGAGGGGTCTATTTATAGATATTCTAGAATGGCATGGCTTATAAAAAGGTGAGAGAACAGGGGTAAATAAGGACTGGTCGAATGGATGGCCGATATTGGATCAATTGATTATGCACCATTTGTCAGACATTTCAAGGTCTTAATGATGTCAAAATTAAGAGAGCTTGGGCTCGTTGGGTTTGTCTCAACGAGGCACTCGATTTGAATATAAGAACATCATATTTGGAAACAGTTTGGTAACTCAAATATGGTTTGAAATTTTCAACAGCGTTTCAAGTGCTTGATTTGGCTCATTTGGGCTTGGATTGAGTTGAATTTGGTGTCGTTGAGTTTGTATTTTTGATACGCTCAGTTTGACTTTAAGTTCACTGAAATTGGAGTTCAGGTGATCCCAGATTTAATGTTTGAAGTTTTTGGCTCAATTTTGCCTCGAGATTCATGCCCGATCTAGATATATTTTTGATGATATAGGAGTTGCCCCCTATTTTATGACATCGAAGCTTCATGAGTAAAAAAATATGCATCACAAATTTTAGAGAATTTTTCATGTGATTCAAAATCTGATCTTGCATGTAATGGCCACAAATGGCTTTAAAACTGCTAAAATTGAGTCCGAAACATTGCAAAATGGTCCGGGAACCCCAAAAAATGTCTGATTTGGCCTTTCCAGGAAAAAATCAGACCCTGAATTGAGTGGAGAGCTGAACCAGCTAATCGGCTGCCACCGTCACTACAGAACCGCGTGTCGGGTCCACCGACCCGCTCTACAGCCCACTTGGTCCTGTACGGCAGCCACGCCCGCGACCTACTCCGCAGCCACGCCTGCGACCTACTCTGCATCCCGCCATGCCCGCCTGAGAGCCCACTCTGCATCTGCATGCCTCGCACTTGGCGCTGCTGACCCGCACCTGGCCCTCGTGATCCCGCACGTCTTCTGGCGGCCAGCAGCCATTTCGGACCTGCGGTTTGTGAAATTGCTGGATTTCAATTTTTTTTACTCAAAAAATTTGTAAAATATCCCAAAAAATTCCAAAAACATTTCAAAAAAAAAATTGTAAAAATTCCAAAAATTTTGGAAATTTTGAAAATGCTAGAAAACTCTAGAAACTTCTTTCTTCTCCCAAACAAAATTATAAATAGACCCCTAGGGCTAAGGCAAAACCTGCACCTTTTCCTCTTATACTTCTAGCTTTTTGACAGTTAAGGATTTCCATTATTTTTCAGTAGGTGAATTTTCCTAATTGACTCAACGCCCCTCCTCCTGTACAAAAGTTGGAGACTTCCCCTCCTTTTCCTTCTTTCTCCCCCATTTTTCGTCCTACTCTAGAGGCTTTTTGCTATCTTTCGTATGTGACTTTTCCTACTCAAATTTATTGCCCCTCTTTAGTAAAGGAGTTGAAATGGGTGATCATACATCCACAAGAAATCCCCACGACTAAGAAGGTCACCCTGTTGCCAAATCTGATGGTTTAAAGAACACTCACAAGGCGCCAAAGGTTGATGATGTTATTTCTATCATCACCGATGATTATTTCATCTCCTTTGGGAAAAATTTTAATTTTCCTAACGATCTGGTGATGATGGTGTCGATAAGATCTGATCGTGCCCGTTTTTCTATCCAGGGATAAGTGAAGGTGTATGAATGACGGGACAGCGATTTCCACCATCTCCTAAATTGATTGACATTCTGACGGTCTGGGAGTGAGTTTATCTTAATTTTTCTACGAGGCCATGTCGATCGTAATGGACCTTATCATACTTTTTAGAGATCGTAGAGTGGTGCTATCTTCAGAATGCCTTTCTTGGATGGGGTATCTTATTAGTGATATGCAGGGTCATATCTCTTTCAGATCCAAGTGTTTAGATATTTGTACTCGAGACCCATTAAAAGGTTGGATTAGCGACTTCTTTTATGTGTAAAATGATTGGAACCTTTAAGAAAAATGAGAAAAATTGAATATAATGAGTTACCTGTCACCCTTCATAATGGAGCAGAAGATTTATTAAAGATACTCAAGCTTCCTAATATCGACGCCCCACATTATGAGGTGTATTATTTGAGAAGATATATAGATGAAGAATGCTTGTTCAAGGTGGAATTATCTACTCAAGCAAGAAGATCGCATGCATAAATGTTAAAGAGGTCTGTGAAAGTTTCAGAGGCAGTTCCCCAACCTCCAAAAATTCATTCTAAACGACTAAGGAGTGAGAGAGATTTGTAGGCATCAAAGAAGAAAAAGGAGGATGAAATTTTGACAGTCACTAGCAAAGGTCCTCATGTCACTCCCTCCAAGTTATATATTCTAGAAGATGTTTTGAAACATTAGTGCATTGGCCATCGATGAGCTAAGGAGTTAGTGAGTTCACCTTTTCTTCTTTCCTTTTGTATTTTTTTTTCAAAGGATATATCGCTTACACATTTTTATTTATGTTGTTTCATTTGGAGTAGCATAAAGATTTCCATCTTGAGAAGACTAAGATCTTGAATGAATGGAATAATAAATTTGTGAAGGTCAAATACCTTCAAGGAGAATACAAGAAGAAATATGATGGAAAAGTGAAGGAGAAGAAGGCGGTGGAGCAGCAGCTAGTAGAGTGTAGAGCAAAGTTGGCAAATAGGATAACTTCAGCCTCCTCCCATAATGAATGGATGGATCATCTACATATAGAGTTGGTGGAAGCACAGACGACAATCAACCAAGAGATAAGAGATCAGCAAATCCTTGAAGTTGAGAATAAGATACTACAGAGTATGATGTTAGAAAAGGAAACCCAGTAGTTGCCTTCTGCAGTCATAGAAGAATTCATGAAGTCTTTTGTCTTCAAGATAATTATTGAGGGTCATGTTCAGGAAGCATGCAATCATATCTATGACATGGAGGTAAAGGCTTTAGAAGAAGAGAGCATGGAGGATTGCTTCATCAAAAGTTTTATGAAGGGCGTGCGTGTAGTGTAATATAAGATTGGAGAGGAGATCAAGGGTTTAACTCCTTGCCAGGTTTCTAGGGATCCTTCTTCAGACTCTGGTGGTGAAGAATTAGAGAGTGACTTATAGAAGGCTTTTTCCCTGGAGGACAACGAGGATGAGATTAAGATCCTATACGATGTCTTTGATATTGTTTTGTACCACTTTATTTTCTTTCTAAAGATTATATGTGTAGTTGGTGTTGATGTTGTCATATGATGTACTTGATGTTCAGTGATATATGAAAAAATTATTAGTATTTCTCTTTTTCTCACATACATATGAAATTGACTCAATTTTTATTCTAATGAGAAATATTTTGATGGTCTTTAATGACTTGAGTGAATGTAAGAGATATCCTCCTTGGATATCTTGATCAATCTGAGATTGTTAATGAAAGCATTTGCTTGATGATTTTTAACCTGTATGGAAGAGGTCGGATCAAATCCCCCTGGGTTTGGTCATTGGATGATTGAGATACAATATGGATTGTGTATTTCTCGAATCATGAAAGAAGAGTTTGAGGAGGAGAGATAGTATCACGACAAAGTGAACATCACATTACTATATTATATAAAATAGTACAATAATTCCCTAGTATAACATAGGGATACAAAAAAAGAATTCTCCCACAATCAACACACAGGGGTGTAGGAAAAGTCAGCATAAAACTTGAAAGATACAAAGCCTAACCACTCAGGGGGACATAATATAAGACAAACACTACTAACGACATAACACAGGACAAATAGTATTATTAACTCCCACTGATAGTATTTGCAAAGGTTGCCAGCATTCCAAGTCCGGGGGAGCATTTTTCCGCTAGCATCCTTCAATTTGAAAGTTTTAGGCTTGACCAAGGTTGCCACCAAATAAGGACCCTCCCAGAGTTAAAAGAGTTTGTTACACTGAGGGCCTTTTCCAACAGCTTCAATGCTTCGCTGAACCAAGTCCCCAATAGAGATAAGTCAAGGTCTCACCCTTCGATTGTAGTGATGAGCAATCCTTTGGTGGTATGTAGTAGTCATGAGTGAAGTTTCATATCTTACTTCTAGGAGGAGATCCAAATTTTTTCTGAGCCTCTATTAATTATTACTAAAGTTAAAAGTCTCAATTCTGTTGCTGGGGACTCCAATATCATTAGGTTTGACAGCTTTTGTACCAAAATAGAGGTTATACGGGGTTTCTCTTGCAAGAGTTCTAGTAGTATTCCAATAAGCATAGAGGACATTTGGGAGTTCTTCAGCCCATTTCCCCCAGCCTTCCCTAGGCGTATCTTCAGCCCTTTCAAAATTATTCGATTTGTAACATCTATTTGTCCATTTGCTAGAGGATGGATGACAGCTGTATGAACGATTTATATATGAAAATCCTTATAAAAAGATGTAAATATCTTTCCAGTAAATTGTACCCCATTATCAGTGATAACACTTATAGGAATGCCAAAGCGACAGACTATATTCTTCCATAAGAATTGCTTGGTAATTGCTTCAGTAATCTTTGTCAAAGGTTCTGCCTCCACCCATTTGGTGAAGTAATCTACAGTAGGATAATGAACTTCAGTTGTACAGTGGATAAAGGGAAGGGTCCCATTATATCAATTCCCCATCAGATGAAAGGCTCGGTACTCTTTAGTGATGCATTCTCCAGAGTGGGTGTAGGAGTGAAATTGAAATGTAATTGGCAGTTTTTGCACTTTTGAGTAAACTCAAGTGTGCCCTATTTCATTATAGGCCAATAGAATCCTTCTCTCATGATCTTATAAGTAAATGCTCTTCCTCCCAGATGTTCTCTACACACTCTTGAATGAACTTCTCAGAGTGTGTAATCAGCTTCTAAAGGTGGGAGACACTTGAGATAAGGCCTGATCAAGGCGCGTTTATATAACTCGTCACCATTAATAATGAAATTTGCCACTTATCTCTGTAGTCGTGTTACAATCATGGGTTCTTCAGGTAGTACCCCATCCTGTGGAAAAGATAAGATATGATCAATCCAAGACACCTCTCTTGGCTCATCGATTGATTGTATAACCCATGGACCTTGAATATTAAAAGTCTCTCTCAAGTAATCCATCCCATAAGATCTTCAATTTCCTCTTCTTTAAGGACATATGTGAGTCGTCGTGCTTTCTTTCCTCAGGATTAGATCCGCTAATGGTGGAGTATGCCCTCTGTGGCACCACCCTGGCATTTGACTTGAGGATTAGTGGTGGAGCATGCCCTTCGTGACACCATCATAATTCATATCTGCTAGTGGTGGAGTACGCCCTCTGTGGCACCACCCTAGAATTTGACTTGAGGATTAGTGGTGGAGCATGCCCTTCGTGGCACCATCCTAATTCATATCCGCTAGTGGTGGAGTACGCCCTATGTGGCACCACCCTGGCATTTGACTTGAGGATTAGTGATGGAGCATGCCCTTCGTGGCACCATCCTAATTCATATTCGCTAGTGGTGGAGTACGCCCTCTGTGGCACCACCCTGGCATTTGACTTGAGGATTAGTGGTGGAGCATGCCCTTTGTAGCACCATCCTAATTCATATCCGTTAGTGGTGGAGTATGCCTTTTATGGCACCACCCTAGCATTTGACTTGAGGATTAGTGGTGGAGCATGCTCTTTGTGGCACCATCATAATTCATACTCGCTAGTGGTGGAGTACGCCCTCTGTGGCACAACCCTGGCATTTAACTTGAGGATTAGTGGTGGAGCATGCCCTTCGTGGCACCAACCTAATTCATACTCACTAGTGGTGGAGCATGCCCTCTATGGCACCACCCTAGAATTTGACTTGAGGATTAGTGGTGGAGCATGCCCTTCGTGGAACCATCCTAATTCATACTTGCTAGTGGTGGAGCATGCCCTCTGTGGCACCAACCTGACATTTGACTTGAGGAATAGTGGTGGAGTATGCCCTTCGTGGCACCATCCTAATTCATACTCGCTAGTGGTGGAGCATGCCCTCTGTGGCACCACATTGGAATTTGACTTAAGGATTAGTGGTGGAGCATGCCTTTTGTGGAACCATCCTAATTTGTATCCGTTAGTGATGGAGCATGCCCTCTGTGGCACCACCCTGACATTTGACTTGAGGATTAGTGGTGGAGCATGCCCTTCGTGGCACCATCCTAATTTGTATCTGCTAGTGGTGGAGCATGCCCTCTATGGCACCACCCTAGCATTTGACTTAAGTATTAGTGCTGGATCATGCCCTTCGTGGCACCATCCTAATTCATATCCGTTAGTGGTGGAGCATGCTCTTCGTGGCACCATCCTAATCCATACTCGCTAGTAGTGGAGTATGCCGGCCATCTGTGGCACCACCCTGGCATTTGACTTGAGGATTAGTGGTGGAGCACGCCCTTCATGGCACCATCCTAATTCATACTCGCTAGTGGTGGAGTACGCCCTCTATGGCACCACCCTGGCATTTGACTTGAGGATTAGTGGTGGAGCATGTCCTTCGTGGCACCATCCTAATTCATACTCACTGGTGGTAGAGTACGCCCCTCGTGGCACTACCCTGGTACCAAATCAAAATTCAATCCTCTAGGGTTAGGACTTCCCTTCCCTTAGAATCAATTTCAAATTCAATCCTCTAGGATTAGGTTTTCCCTTTCCTAAGAATCAATTTCAAACTCAATCCCTTAGGGTTACACTTTCCATTCCCTTAGGATCAAAATTTTATACTTGACCTTTGAGCTCGGTCAATGCCAATATGTGCAATAGAACTTCGTTCTATTACACATATTGGGGATCCATTTGTTGACCTCATTTTTGTATGATGTCACTTGGACTAATCTTGACCTTAAATCAATTCAATATCCAAATCTAAAATTTGAAATCGAAATCCAGGTCTTAAGGCCCTGTCCTAAACACCTTTCCAGGGAATTTTCAAATATTTTAAAACCCAATCAAATGACCTTCAATTTAGAGTCAGAGTCTGTCTGTTGCATACTAATGGGACATGTCTCTGGAGGCAACCCTCCAAATTTAAGCCCATTCTGAGGTCTCTAATCTCAAAATTAAATCAAAATCCAAAGGTTGTAAAACCTTCAAATATTTACAACCCATGCCACTGGACTTGCCATTAAGAAGATTCTGACCTTAGAGCGTTCACCAAAGCCTCTAGTCACTTCCAGACCATTAATCCAGACCTATTGAACAATAAACTGTATTTTTCTAGACCCACTTTGACCCCTAGTTGACCAGGGGTCAAAATGACCAAAATACCCCTATGGGGGTCAAATAGGGATTTCAAACCAAATGAACCCCAAATTGTTTCGAACCACTTCCAATAATTTTTGAATATCAAACCAAAACTTTTGAGCTTGGGACTACCTCCTAAGTCAACCTGGTTGACACAGTCAACCTATGTTGACTAAATTAGTCATTAAGCTATTTCTACTTTGAATTAAGCCTCAAATTCATTCAAAACTTTGCCAAACTCTTGTGGTCACTTTACTTAGTGATTTAGACTTGTTTGGACTCTTGATACGGTAAATAGTTGACTTGGTCAACTTAACCTAAAACTTAGTCAAACTTGACCCATATGAACATATTCCTTACATTCATTCAAAACCTTGATTGCATAGTCTCATATTCCCTTTAAATAAATTCCATGTGATGTATGGAATACTTCTAAAACCTGCCTTGAGTCAAACCCTAGCCTATTTGACCAAGTCAACTCATTTACTTGGTCAAATATCCAAAGTTCTAATCAAACCACCATGCATTCTCATTTGAACCCACAAAACTTCACTCAAACACCTCCCTAAACCACTCTAGCTGCCACCTCAGCTTACATTGACCCATTGACTGGTCAAATAGTCAATGGGTGGTCAAAGGAGATTCGAAATGGTTAAAATGCTTAAGCAAACTTGTTAAACTTAAATCCCATTTAATCTCAACTGTTAATACAGGCTCTAGAACCTTCCTAGACCTATTATTGACCTTTGGATCTAGATCCAACAGCCTCTATTGATCCATGTGTCCAAGTGGTGACCAAACAAGCTTTCCACCTCATGTCTTTTCTTTGTCCTTTCCTTCAGCCTTCCAACCACTCCAAGGGCATGTGTCAAGCATCAAGGGAGATGGTTGAATGATCCTAGCCGTCCAACAGATCTAGGGCAGCTTGAATAGGGTAGAACCTCATTTGGAGCCCCCATTCTCTCTTGGTTGTTCTCTCTCCAGATTCAAATCCCTTCAACTGAGCTCTCGGCTCATTCAAGTTCTCAAGAGTCTCCTCTACATGTCCTTACTTTGATGAATTTGATTACTTAAATAAAAAGAATTATCTTTTAAAATTATAATATGATAAATTGGAAAAATAATTTAAGGATTTTAAGGATGAATCAGAGAGTAGAGTGCGTTATTTGAATTATAGTAACAATGTGTTAAAATATGTAAACATATTTCTTAAATTGAAAGTGCAAGCTCTCGTGGAAAATAGAAAACCACCAACACTTGAAGATTTTACTAATCATATTTTGTATCCAAAATTTTTAAAACTTAGGAAGAAACAAAGTTATTATAAAAATTTGAGAAAACCATTTTGTGGAGTAAAATGCTTTTCTTGTGGGATGATTGGACATATAGCACACATTTGTACTATACAGAGAAAAACTCATTTAGTATAGAAACCAATGAAATTATGAGATGCACCAAGGGGGGGGGGGGGGGTTTAATTGAATATTTAAAATCTTCTTTAATGAAAAAAAACTCTTTTTATAACTTAATGCGGAAGCAAATTAAATTCACAATAAAAAGATAAATTATCAATTTCACCCACACAATTAATCGCAATAAAAATTAATGCAGAAATAAAGTGTGAAAATAATAAAGGAAAGAACACACTGATGTATAGTGGTTCGGTCAAACCATGACCTAAATCCACTCCCCGGAGGCATCCTCCAAGTATTACACTAAACCTTTACTGATTCTCCTTTAGCCCCCACAGCTAGACGGAGAAACCCTTACAAAATCACTTCCACCTTCCCTAGTGCGGCAGAGAGCTGGGTTCTTTGACACCAAAGATATCTTCTTCTTCCCAAAACTTCCCTCAAGACAAACCTTGAATCTGATGGTACTGAGGTGCAAGCTCGCCAGAGCAACTGTGTGAAATCTCCTTCACACTCCCTTGAAATCCCTTCAAGGATCTTCTCCCTCTCTCAAACTCCACTCTTTCCTCTCTCGCTTTTAACTCTTCTCTTCAAGCTTTCTCCAAAAGAATGAAGAAACAATAGCTACCAAAGACTCTTATAAAGTCTCATGAGAGTGCTTAAATAGAGGGCTAAAAAAATCCTAAAAAAAACTCAATTCATCCATTAAAAATCATACCATACGATTACAAGATCGTCCAGTACAATATGCATAAATTGACCTGTTAGTACAGTACGATGTCTGGTACGCCGTGCTGTATGAACAATTCAAAAAAAGCAGTTCATCCAGGATGAAGCATAGGACGGCCAAGATTGTCTCTATTTATCGTACAGTACAATCATGTTCAAATAATACGATCAAAATATCAAAATTAAGCCGTTGTGATTGAATAATGACAGGATTAAATTAGACAATATTTTAAACATCATACAGTACAATAATATTCGTACAGTACGATTAGAACAACTTTTCAAATTCAAATTTTTGCCTAATTTAATTGACGGCTTGCTTTCTAATTATAACATATCATACAGTATGATGTGGTATTCGTACAGTACGATTAGTTATATTTTAAAAATATTTTTTTTTATGAAAATAAAATATTTTAATTAATTTATGTTACACTAGAGCGTACAGTACAATACAGTTCGTATAGTATGATGTATAGAAAAAATTAAAATATTTAAAATTATTTTTTGTTCCCTCTATATGTGTGCACGATCAACAAACAAACATACATCATTAAAAGACCTGACTCAAGAAATGAAAATTACAGATTCATTTAATATAACTAATTCTACATAATATTGAGTCTTGAATCTTCAAAGAACGGTACATGGTGTATCTGAAATATTAGTAAATATACAAATAAATATGCACTACAAATATTATGAAAAATAAAAGATTAATTAATTTTATTTATTATCATCAAAATCATAAACTCGTAAGCCCAAGTTGCAACAACCAAAGATGCATAAACCTAGATATATCATATATGCATCTATTTTTAATTTACCAAAAGGATAACCGAAACTTGTTTAGGTTCTTAGGTCTAACATTTGATAATTTTGCAGGAACGCTCTCATACAAGGACTCGTGAGAGCATTTGGTACATGGACAGCATATGCTCAAAGCATATGACTGGAGACACTACACAATTTATAATGCTGGAAGCCAGGAATGGAGGTAGGGTTATATTGGGAGATAACACTACTAGGAAAGTGGTTGGAACATGTATGATCGGAAACTTGCAAATTTTTTTCATTTAAAATGTATTACTTGTAGATGGCTTAAAGCATAATCTATTGAGTATTAGTCAGCTATATGATAAAGGATACAGTGCAAATTTTTTTCCTACTAGCTGTATATTAGGCCTAAATGGAAATAATGTTTTATATGGATTAAGAGTAAATAATATTTATATGCTAGATTTAAATTGTATAAAAACTCCTAATACTTTCTATTTGAAAATCAATTCTAATTAGTAATGGTTATGGCCTAGGAGATTTTGTATCTCTAGCATGAAAAATCTTAGGAGAATTACCCAAAAGAATTTGTTAGAGGTATACCAAAACTAGACTTTATTAAAGACCACCTTTGTGATGCATGTCAATTAGGAAAATAAGTGAAGTCCTATTTTCATTCAAATAAGGATCTTAGAATTAGTAAACCTTTGAAGATTTTATATATAGATCTTTTTGGACCGGTTGGAACTATAAGTCTAGGAGGGAAGGTATACGAATTTGTGATTATAGATGATTTTTTGAGATTTACTTGGGTTAAATTCTTGTATCAAAAGAGTGAATCATTTAAGGAGTTTAGAGATTTTTTAACTTGGATTCATAGGACACTTAGATGTGAGATTGTAACAATCTAAAGTGATCACAGTAGTTAATTTAAAAATGAAAAATTTGATGATTTTTGTAAAGAAAAAGGAATTAATCACAATTTTTCTGCACATAGAATCCCTCAACAGAATGGGGTAGTCGAAAGAAATAACAAAATATCAATTGAAAGCAGCTCGAGCTATGTTAGTAGAATATTCACTTCCTAAATATTTTTGGGCTGAAGCGGTTAGCACTGTATGTTATATTCTGAATAGGGTGAACATCATATCTAAATTAAACAAAACATCATATGAGCTTCTTCAGGGGAGAACACATAATTTATCACATTTGTATGTTTTTGGATGTAAGGTGTTCATTCATAATAATGGAAAATCTATCTTACAAAAATTTGATCCAAAATCAGATAAAGTAATTTTTCTGGGATACTCTAGTGTTGAAAAATCTTATAAAGTATTTAAAAAAAGAACTTTGGTAGTTGAGGAGACCACACATGTTATATTTGATGAATTTGGAATTTTGGAAGAGACAAATTTGGAAGAGGATGAAATAAAAAATAACTCCCAAAAGATTGAGAAGATTATTTTGGATGAAAAGTTGGAGATAGAAACTCCTTTGCCTAGAGATTTAAAATTTTCTGAAAACCACCCTAAGGATTTGATTTTAGGAGAACCAAGTGAGAGTGTTAGGACTAAGCGTGGATTAAGAAAAGAAGTCAATTATTCTACCTTTATTTTAATAATAGAACCCATAAATATAGATCAAGCACTTTTGGATAAATTTTGAACTTTGGTAATGTAAAAAGAATTAAATTAATTTGTAAGAAATGAAATTTGGTAATTAAGTGCAACGCCAAAAGATCAAAGTGTAATTGGAACTTAGTGGGTATTTAAGAACAAAATGAATAACTCAGGTGTTGTTCTTAAAAATAAGACTAGATTGGTGGCTAAGGAGTATTATCAAATTGAAAAGATTGATTTGGAGGAGACATTTGCCCCTATATCAAGACTTGAAGCAATTAGGGTTTTATTAGCCTTTGCCTGCTTTAGGGGATTTAAATTGTATCAAATGGATGTTAAACGTGTCTTTTTAAATGGTGTTATTCAATAGGATGTTTATGTTGAACAAGCTCAAAGTTTTGAAAATTCAAAATTCCCAAATCATATTTTTAAATTGAAAAAGATATTATATGAGTTGAAATATGCACCTAGGGCATGGTATGAGAGGTTGAGCACTTTCCTTCTTGATAGATCTTTTGAAATAAAAAGTGTGGATACCACTTTCTTTTTTAGAAAATTGGGAGATGACATACTCATTGTATAAATTTATGTTGATGATATCATCTTTGAATCTATAAATAAAATCTTTGTAATGATTTTTCTAAAATAATGAGTAGTGAATTTGAGACGAGCCTAATAGAAGATTTAAGTTACTTTCTAAGTTTTAGCATTAAGCAAATTGATGAAGGAATATTACTTAGACAGTTGAAGTATGTTAAGGATATCCTCAAGGAGTATGCAATGGATAATGCTAAACCTATTAGTACACCTATGAGTTCCCCAGTTCAATTGGATAAGGACCCAAAGGGAAAATCTATTGATCAAAAGAAATTTAGAGGAATTATTAGATCTATACATTATTTGACTTCTAGTAGGCCTGATATTATGTTTAATTTTTCTTTGTGTGCTAGATTTTAATCAGATCCAAAAGAATCATATTTGTCAGTAGTAAAAAGGATTTTGGATATCTCTTGGGAACTCAGAACTTAAGCCTTTAGTATCATAAGTATAACTCTTCATTTGAACTTATTGGATATTCATATTCAAACTTTGCAAGTTATAGGGTTGATCAAATTAGTGCATCTGGAACTTATCAATTTATAAGAAATTTTTTAGTTTCTTGGTTCAGTAGAAAATAGAATTATGTAGCCCTATCTATTGCTGAAGTTGAATACATTGCCTTAGGAAGTTGTGTGGCACAAGTTCTTTGGTTGAAATAATAGTTAATTGATTTAGGATTTACAATAGGCACAATACTAATTTATTTTGATAACACTAATGCCATTTGCATTTCAAAAAATCCTATACAACATTATAGAACTAAACATATAGATATAAGACATCATTTCATAAGGGATCAAGTATCAGAAGGAGAGATTGAATTGAACTATATTTCTACTAAAAATCAACTTGCTTATATTTTTAAAAAACCACAGCCTTTGATACTTTTAGCACATTAAGAATAAGGCTTAGTGTGATTGATCTTAATGCTTGATTAAATTTTCTACAAACTTGATATGTGTCTTTATGTGTTTTCTATTTTTGCATTTAATGTGCTTGTTTGTGTATTTTTCTTTTTTTATTTTTATGTTTTGTGTGATTTTAAAAAGTTTTAGAAATCGGATTTCCTATTTCTAATTGATTGTACAAATTTTCTAAGTGTTTTATTCATACTGTACAAAATTATTTTTGTCCAGTATGAATTCTGTAGCATGTCGATCCTTGGTTTGGACTGATTGTGTAAAATTTTGTTTTTTTCCAATACATATCATACTGTACGATTTCTATATTATCCTGGACGATGTGTATTCATTCGTATGTACACACCTAGACGATTATCTGGGAAGAATTAGTTATTATAATTGATCATATGTATGAACCCCTAATTTGTATGTAAGAACCATCAATCGTACTGTACGAACCTTTTTCGTATGTATGAAAGATCATTTTTTTTTTAAATAGGAGTGCTTTAGAATTCATTTTCATTCACTTCAATAGCCTTTTCCAATCCTTCTCATCTTAGTAATGGCCAGTTCTAGCAAGCGGGGAAGACTCACTAAGGGATCGTCTTCCAGGAGTGGAGACGACAACTTTCTATCTAGGGAAAATGAGGATTCTTTCCTTAGGTTTGTTTATGCCAAAATTACTCCTTCTAGAATCCTTCTTCAAGAGGATATCCACTTCCAAGTGATGCCTCTTTTCTCCACCCCTCGATTTGCCTTTATTCTAACTTTGATTCATACATATAATAAAGAAACCTTTCACTATTTTCTAGCAAACATGTCTTTTAGTGAGGATGAGAGTAGGATCAGATCTTATGTTTTTAAGAAAAAGGTTGAAATCACTAAAGAAGATTTGAGAACCATTTTGCATTTAAGAACTCAAGGAATTAGAGCTCACACAATGACTTCTACATCTATTTTTGACTGAACCAAAATAAATAAAGTTATTAGAGGAATTGAACAAGTTGTTTTGATTAAAAAAATATATATAATATAAATATAGGTTTTGAAAATATATTAATTTTCTTTGGGAGAGATTTAATTTTCAATTTTAATTTTAAAATCGAACACAACATTAGGAACGGTATATTATCTCAAATGGAGAGAATATCATTCACTAATTGGTTTTAATTTCAAAACTTTAAAATTATCCAAATTATCGTAGTCAAACTCAAGGGGAAACATGTATGTTCTTGAAAGATCAAAACGATGTTCAATCAATTGTTTAACTATAACAATTTGAATAAGAGATCGTTAATTTCATAATCAGAATAGTGATAATAAAATAATATATCTTCCCGAAGAAAGATGATATTACTTATTACCAAAATTTTGAATATTACAATAGCGATCACCATTTTTGTTTAAATTCCCAAAGAGAATTAATTAAGGGTTTTGAAAAATTAATTTTGAAAATCAATTCTGGGTTTCTAAAACTCCTACGAGCGCAAGCCCTCGTAGTTAATTACATCATAGGAAATTAGAATTTCCTACGAAAACTCTTGATTAAAATAGCGATACAAATTTTATTTAAGAATTTCAAAGATTGATATCAAAGGAAGGTAAAGTTTTGAATTTGAATAGGGATTAGTTCAATATTGAGCACTTATTTTTAGATTCAAGGGAGGAGAAGTAAGAGGTATTTTGAGATTCTAAATTTACTTCAGAAACACCTCAATCTATCCTAAGTGTTAGGCTTGTATTTGATTGAAAGAAAATTTTTTGATTTGAGTGGTCAATTTTATTAGAAATTTGGGATTCAATTCCCGAAAGTTGAGGTCTTATGGCCCGAGCCAGCCTCAGAACCTAAGTCTAAATTGGGCACAAAAAGTTAGTACCCCGAACCTAGCTAGTGCAATGCAAATCTGGTCTTACCCCGGCCTGGATTGGGGAGCCAACTAAACCACCTAAATGATTTTAAAATATGAGTCCGGTCTTTTTTGTAGAGTGATAGGGTGTTAATTAGAAAAGTATAAAGGAATGGGGTTGACATATAGAGCAGATCCTTAATTGACCCCTTAGACTTATGTTGGGTATTTGATGTCTAAGTAATGCAATTAAATATTAGACTCGATTTTAATTTGTTACTAATGCGATGCATGCTAATTGACTCAATTGAATGAAAAATCAGTATGTAGCAGTTCAAAAATCTTTTTGGCTTAGAAAATAGGTTTTTCCCTAGAGATTGCATAACATCCCCTTGAAAGATCGGCACCCTCATAGGCCAGGTGGTCTGCCAGAACCCGCAGGCGGGGAGATGCCTAACAAGGTTGAGAAAATACAATATGAATGCATGAAAAACCCTAGGCAAGTCCGAGCTTACTTCTTAAGACCGTTTAGAATTTCTATCTTATCTTAAAAATTTTATTTAATTAGAGTAGAAAAATTTTGACAAACCCCTAAGAGCCTAAAATCATACTCCAGGTCAAACCAAATACGGCATGCAAATAAAAAAGACTAGAAAAGTAGGAGTTCTAATGCAAAATCAATTAAATAAATCAATTAAATTAAATATATCAAATTGAATGTCCATATGGCAAGTGTCACTTATTATTACATCTCAAAAATTGCAAGAAATTAAAGTGGCCGGGCACCACTGACTACAACCCGGATTTTTAATCCTAAATCAAATGACTTTGAGATTTGGGATTCTTCTCGTTGTCCATTTCTTCGTCTTCTCAGAAACATCTTGATTCGTCGGTTCCGGATATCCAAATGGAAAGAAACTCCCTCTTGATTGGGGTGTTATCTTTCCTCTTTGAATATTTAAAAAGTATCATGATTTGACTTCCAAATGAAAGGAGACTCTCCCCTTTAGGGATGTCTTCACCCCTTTAGAATTCAAATTGGATATTTATATCCCAATCTCAAATCACTTTAAAGAATTACAACCTTAATTGAATTAAATTTACATTGAATGAAATAAGAAAATCTAGACTCAATCCTGCAGGGTTATCCTAATAATCAGCAATTATATATTCAATTCCAAGCAGTTATAATATGAAATTAAAATGCATTACTTTTAGCCACACTTGGCCATGCTCTTTTATTTAAAGGGGGTCTTAAGCGCGGCAGGTACCTATGCAAAGAGTATATATATATATATATTTTTTATTAACTGCCCCCTTTAATTTCAGCTCTTTGTATGAGCATGGCCACCTGCATAAGATTGCACAAGTATAATTCGCTCCTAACCTAGGGGTAAATCTAACGCACAATTAATCACAGAATGCAAGAAGTAAGTAAATAAACACATCAGTACTACACTAACAAACAGCATACAGTAAAATCTCGAAAAATATGGCACACAACTGTAGAAAGTAAAACACCGTCCTATCCTAAAACTAGAGTCGGTGATCCTAGAAAACCATCTAAAGTGTGTGGGGCAGGTCGTGCAGTTTTGATATGTCCTAAATGGGATATTAGGTTGAAGTTATTTAAGATTCAATTGGTTGAAAGGTTTGAGGGAATTTAATTAGAGTTTAAATATTAATATTTTGAATCTTTTAAAATTAATTATTAATTATTTATTGGAAATCACCTTTGTTTCATACCGATTCCATGAAGTTTATTTCACCTTCCTTGGGGCTAAGCTAATAGCCTTGTAGGCCTGGGTTACCCAGTGGTACCCAGTATAATTAAGTGATTTAATTCGATTAAAGTTTGAAAATTTAATGAGTTTTAATTAAAAGTATTTGGTTACTGATTTTTAAAGTTTGATTCATTTGAGTTTTCCATTAATCGATTCATGGCATTGTGCCACCAAGCTCGAGGAACCAGCCTCCTTAGGACACTTAGCCCCGCAGCCCGGAGTAGTCCAGCCGATAAACCAAATTAATGCAATTGAATTAAAGATTTTAAATGGTTAAATAATTAATGATTAATCTATTTTAAGATTTAACACCCCTTAGAATCCATTCGTGGCGTTGTGCCACCAGGCTCGAGGAACCAGCCTCCTTAGGACACTTAGCCCCGCAGCCCGGAGTAGTCCAGCCAATAAACTTCATCTTTAGGATGGTTGTTGTGTTTTAAAAGATTTGTTGAGTGTTTTAAACATTAAACTAACATTTTCTGGAGTTTTAGAACGATTTTGAGTTTTTAAGAATTTTTGGAATATTTTAATCATTTAATTAAGGGGTTGAAAATTGACATTTTAATTAAGGGCGTTTTATGTAATGTTAACATTTTATTAAAACACTAGACCTTAATATAATCAGTTAGACAGTAATTACGTTGAAATCGGATTTTTCTACATTTTATTACGCAGGTTTGAAGTTTTGAACTAGTTTTGACCTAGATTTGACCGGCTTGTTGGCTTTTTGAATTTGATGTTTTTCTGGAAGTTTAATATTTTTTATAAATATTAGACTTTGTTATGAGTTTAATGCAAGTGAGTTTGTTCAATTTGGATTTTTCTTGAATTAGTTATGAAGGTTTGAATTTTTTACTATTTAATGAATTTAAAAAAAAAATTTAATTAGAGAGCCATTTTGTGGTTTTTCTCCAAATGAATCCCAAACTCCTTGAAATCAACTCCAAAGGTCTGAAAGGACCTAAGAAGATATTCCCAAGTGTTTGGGAAATTTTTTGGAATTTTTAATTATTATTAATTAATTATTTTAATTAAATATTCAATTTCACTTAAAATTAAATTAAAGTTTAATTTGTTGTCAATTCAAAGGGATTTTAATTTTCATTGATTAAGGGTTCAAATCTGGTTAGTTATAGGGGTTTTTTGCATTTTTTGGGTTTATATTTGATTTATTACATTTTTTTGAAGTTTTAGGGCTTAATTAAGGGTTTAAGGTTAATAGATTTGATTAAGGGCCTTAATGATTTCCAAAATCAGTTAAAATTTTCCTAGTGGCTGTACATGTCACTAAGTTCAAATGTTTGAAGTTTCAACTCAAGGGGAAGTGAATCCTAATTATTGGAAATATTCTAAGTTCTCTAAACACATGTCCTTAATTATGTCACTAAATTGTGTAGGTTTGAATCAAAGTCTTGACTAACCCTTTGAATAAGCATGACATAAATACACAATAGCAAGCAAACAAGTCCTTAGATCTAGGAGATCCTAGGCTAGGTGGTGTGTGTACCTTAAACATGCAAAGACTAATTACAAGTTAATTAATTAAAGATTTAATCAATGAGCACTTACCAAAGTAATTGTCCATTGATTAACTATCATTCCCCACTAATTCTATTCAAATAGCCTTAATCCATGCCTAAAATCCCAAGGGATCTCTCAAATATTTTAGGATTTAAATATATATAATTTTAAAGTAGATTTTAAAATATATAAATTATATATATAAGTACAAATATATTTTAAAATAAAGATAATAAAAAAATATTAAAAGAAATTTTGAGGGGTTGAGAGAGGGTTAGGGTTAAAATGAGCTTGATTTGGGCATTTTCTCTCTATTCACTCATTCCCTGATCGAATGAATGGCTAAGATCTACTGGATGGACTCCCAGATGAGTTCCATCTGTCCAAGGGGTGGTTGGGAGCAGGAGCATCAAAGGATAAAACAAATGATGTGGAAAGCCCCTTTTGTCCTTTAGTCCTCATGGAAATGAATGAGAACCATTAGATTTGCATCCAAGGGTTAGGAATAGCCCTGAAAATGTTCTAGAATAATTTCACACAGCTAGGGTTTGAAAAGAATTTGAATGGGTGCCATGTCATCAAGGATTTAAATTATTTAAAGGCTCTTTGACCCTTTATTGACTGATTTGACCAGTCAACGACCAAGTGGGCAGCTGATGTGGCATGGAAAGGTCTCAAATGGCTGCTGGAGTGATTTGATAAAGGATGAGTTAACACTAGTGGATTATTTAGCCACTTTAATCCATTCAAAAGCTTGTGTTGACTAGTTTGACCAGTCAACATGGTCAACAATGCTGAGGTGGTAGCCAAGGTCATTTGGGGAGTTGATCAAAATAGCTTGGAGAGAGTTCGACAAAGATTTACATGCATTGGAATTTAATTTAAAATGAAAGGGCTTAAGGGTTGATTTTGGTCAACCTAAGTTGACTGGGTCAACCAGATTGAACCAAAGTGTGGGTCTAGTCTGGACAGGTTTGAAATTATGTTTGGGGTCTGGTAGAAGTAATTTTAGGGATTAAATAGGTTATTTGGGTCAAAAGGGCTTAATGGGCCCTTAATGGGCCCTTAAGCCAAAATTGGTTGACTTGGTCAACCGACTGGGTTCAGGGTCTGGAAATGGGTTCAACTGGTTTCAAATGACATTTCAAGACCAATGGAAGTGGTTCCATGGCTTGGAGAGGTCATTTGGGTCAAAACACCTATTTGGACCCTTAAAGGGTCATTTGGGTCAACTATGTTGACTTGGTCAATCAGGTTGACCCAGGGCTTGGAAATGGGTCCAACAGGTTTGATTTGATATTTGAAAGTTGCTGGAGGTGGTTACACTCAATTCGGAGTTCATTTGGTTTGAAATCACCATTTGAGCCCCATAGGGGTATTTTGGTCATTTTGACCCCTAATCAACTGGGGGTCATAGTGGGTCCAGAAAAATATAGTTTGATGTTCAATATATCAAGCTTAAAGGTCTGGAAGTGACTAGAGGCTTTGGTGAAGGCTCTAAGGTCAGAATCTTCAAAGTGATAGGTCCAGTGGCATGGACTGTAAATATTTGAAGGTTTTACAGCCTTTGGATTTGGATTTAGTTTTTGAGGTTAGAGACTTCAAAATGGGCTCAAATTTGGAGGGTTGCCTCCAGAGACATATCCCATCAGTATGCAACAGACAGACTCTGAATCGGGGGTCATTTGATTAGGTTTTGAAATGTTTGAAAAATCCTTGGAAAAGGCCTTTAGGACAAGGCCTTTGGACTTAGTATTTTGGTCTGGATTCTGGATTTGAACTGTATTTTGAGTTTGAAAGTGTGGATTTGATCATAGGGTCTGGATTAGATCCTAAGTTCAAAATTTATCTAAGGTCTGGAGAGATTTTAGGGTCATGATTGATTTGGATGGGTCCCTAATGACCTCATACAAAAATGAGGTCAACACAAGTATGTCATTTGTCTAGGGTCTATACCTTCAACCAAAATGCAAGGGTCATTCAGCATGTCTTTAGAACTTCTATTATTCCTAAAGCTGGTGAGCGCATTAACATTACTCCTCTTTTGTCCACTATTACCTATCTTATCATGACTGGACAACCTATAGATGAAGCCCAACTTATTCTTAATTCTATTCATGGTCTTTCTGAAATTGGGCATGTCTCTCATAAAAAGAAGAAGAAGTTAAAAAGAGAAGAGCATCTCTAGTCTTTTGAATATTCATACATTTTAATTAAAAAGATTGAACAATTTCTTACTATGATTTCTTATGTTTGTTGGAGGATTATTTTAATTACATTCGATGACCCACAAGAAAAACCCTCACCTACTCCTGCCTAGCTCTCTCGAAGCTTTGTATACTCGTTCTATAAAATTTGATTAAAAAATTAAGCAATATACACATGACATCAAAAATATTAAACTTATATACTTACATAGGCTCTTTTTGCTCGCTCATCAACCCATTGTTTGTCCTCTTACCGCCTGTGGGTATGACTATACAATTAAATAGCAATTAGTTCTCTACATAGCACCTCTTTCTGTAATAGACTTATATTATTATTTATAATCTAAGTAAATTATTAAAATCTTTTAAAATTTCTTAACGAATGTCTCATGTGCTCAATATGTTGAACTGAGCCCTTAGTATGAAGGGAACTACCTATACCCCCAATATTAGAAGCTCTATTCTGTCAATTCTGATCCCTCCTCCATGCATAATCTAGGATACCCCAAGCACTGGTCAGCTCAGCTCATATACTCTCAACAATCCAGAGTGGTCACTCACCTGACTTTCTAATTTTGTAAATATGTCTCAAAACAAGTTGACCCATGCTTCTAAATTTTTTTAATGATTTTATCATTTATTTGGGCGACCAATAAAAATATTTCTACATTTAAAGATGTGTATGGTCGGTATCAGGTGGCACCGCGGCCGTGGCCTTCAATCCTACCATGCCAAGAAAGGCATGTATTGGTCTTCAATGGGGTACCTAAACGAAAACACAGTTTGCACAAGAGATATTCCAGTGGATTTACCAACATAAGTAAATTATAATACCTCTACATCTTTCTTAACATAAGAAAAATCTAATACCTCTACTTTTTTAACACAAATTTTTCTTTAAGTTTGAGGGATACTTTTCTATCACACAATAGGCACAATGCATTCCTCCACTTTAATCATCCAACTTAAATTCTACTAAAAATATCCCCATCATTTTCACCATCGCTTCGAACAAATTTAATTAAGAAATCTAAAATATTCACTCATTCTAATTAGGTCATCAGGAGGCCACCATTGTATCTTAGCTTTCTCATTTCGTTAACACTTAACTTTATATTTCTCTTTTAATGGACAATATTATGGACTATAAAGCAATGCCTGTCTCACTGCCATCTTATAGAATTTTTCTTTAAGCTTGAGGGATACTTTTCTATCACATAATAGGTACGTTGCATTCCTCCACTTCAACCATCCAACTTAAATTCAATAAAAAATATCTTCATAATTTTTACCATTGCTTAGAATAATTTACTTGAGAATTATAAAACATTCACTCATTTCGATTATGTCATCGAGAGGCCACCATTTTATCACAGCATTCTCATCTCTTTAATACTTAACTTTATGCTTCTCTTTTAATGGCCAACATTATACACTATAAAGCAATGCAAATCTCACCACCATCTTATAGAATTTTTCTTTAAGCTTAAGGGATGATTTTCTATCACACAATAGGCATGATTCATTCCTCCACTTTAACCATCCAACTTGAAATCTACTAATAATATCCCCATCATTTTCACCATCGCTTTAAATAAATAAACTTTAGAAATCTAAAACATTCACTCATTCTAGTGACTTTATCACCCAATATCACAATCCCACCATTGTAAATGTCTATTGAGAACATCCATAAACAAAGAAAACTTAATGTGTGACTTATAACGGTAGATTGATGTAGGTGTCGGTGGAGAACATTAGTGGGGAGGCTCGACTAACGGAGGAATAAATAATGGATGTGTCAGTAATTGAGTGACAAATTATCGATGGAGGCACGTTGGAGACAGAGGCATACAAAGAAGTTGAAGACGATGGAGGCACTAGAGGTGACAGAGGCCAGTGCAAGAGCAAAAAGGAATGAAATGAGAATGCTATCGCTACAGAAAGGGAAATAGGGTTCTTTCCAGTGATATTTTTAGCAAATTATCCATCGGTGAATATTCCGGCAGAAATTCTATCATATATGGTTCATCCGTTTAAGTATGCTAGCTAAATATTTACTAGAAATTCTATTTGTAATCTTCGGCATATATTTTTTCCAGTATTCCACGCCAAATTCATATATTCTTGCGGTTTTTCCATCTGCAATTAAAGGTGATTTTTAAACCAGAAATTTTGTCGCTTATTTTCCTGCATAATTTTAGCCATCTTGAATGCCGCTTATACCGACAAATAAATATCTACCGAAAATGCCGCAAGTAAATAATCATTTTTTCTGTAATGTTTATAATAAGCACCACAACAACCTCATTAGCATGAATCAACCATACAAAATGCTTGTTTTTAAGAAGTATTACAAATTTAATCTACTTATAATGGATTTTAGATTTTTAATGTCACGCCCAATGATCTATACTGGAATAATTATTTAAATTATCTTTTAATCTATCAACTAGAGCTTCTATGAATCATTAATATATATCAATATATCCAACAAAAATAAATATAAATTTATATTCATTCCTCAAAATCCATAATATTTGTAATAGTCAAGAGATAATTACAATTAATAATCTATCTAAAGTTTTTTACTACAGAAAAAAAAACTAACAAAAGGAGAAACTTAAAGATGTCAATCAATCTCTCTCCACAAAGTCCTAACCCTTTTCCTGAATTGAAATCAATAAAATCACATAATAAGCTTACGAAGCCAAACAAAAATTCAAAACTCACAAACACTTTCAATGCAAGATTCAAGAATAAATATGATTGCTCAACTCAATCTTTAAAATCAATAACTTCTAATATAATGAATAATTAGTAATATATAGTACAAATCAAAATGACTAGTAATGAAAAGAAAGAATCATTACGTTGAAATTCATAAATAAAAAATAGTATGAGAACGTAAATCAGTATTGTAGAAAATAACACATCAGTACTGTAATCATTTAATATTATTAATCTATCAATGAGGCGAATCATAAACATGCATGAGTTATAACAATATGTTATATATCAGTAATTTTAACATGGCCAAATTTTAGAAACGAGCGGATGAGTAAATTAATTTAGGAATAGCAGCATGGTTGGTAAAGAATTTAAGAAGCAGCAGAGACGCTTTATTGAATGGCGCATTTGTAGAATGAGCTTAAAGGACAGGCGCATTCAAAGAATGCGCTTATCTATTTGGCGCATTCTTTGAATGCGCCGATAAATTTGGCGTACTCCGTGCAAATCCAATTTCCTGCATTAATTTCTGCTCGGCTTCAGCAACCCAACACAACAACCTAAAATTTTGTAGGAATCAGTGTATAGAACGTCGGGTTTTCCTATACCAATCATTTCGCAATAATAATTTTTTGATTGGTGAAGATAATGATAAGAAGTAATTTTGTCGTAGTTAGTGATATTGATAGTCAAATAAATTAAATTGAAACTATTATGATATTTAAGCCTATTAAAGTCATCAATTGTTGAATAAAATTTTGTTAGTTAAGATTTATTTTATAAATTAAATCTTTTAAAGTTATGTGAATTGTGAGAGGCCCAATTTTTGAAACGAGCTGGCAAGCAAGTAATTTTAAGTGAAGAAGCAGGATAGGAAGATGGCGCATTTGGCTTCCTTTATGGATTAATCCGAAACATTTGGTGTATTATAATTTTTCCCTATTTTATGGTTTAAGAGCAATGTTAGACGACATTTTGGCTCATTTTCAGTGCTTGAATATATTGTTTTTTATTAAGATAAATCATTCAAATTTTTCGTCAATTACAATATTCTTTTCAATGCTTGAATATATAAACTTAATTTTTTTTGTTATTAAGTTAAAATATGTTTCTATATAATTTTATGTAATATATATATTATAAATGATTAATATGCTAATTTTGTTTAATATTTAATCATATCATACTTTTAAATTGTTAAATTTAGTTATATTAACATATTAAAAAAAATTAATATAAAGTAATAAATTAAAATTTTTGAAAAATGTGAACAAAACAAATAGATTTGTTTTAAAACGCCAAGTTTAACTGATCGAATGAGAAGAAAGTTTTAAAAAATTTAAACTTAAATTTATTTAAAATTAAAGTATTGTTTGGGTGAGATTGTTAAGGTTATAATTGTTTTATTTAAATAATAATTAAAAATATCTATTAATGATAATTGATGTGTTGTGAATTACCAGAAGGGAAAAAAATAGAAATTTGGAATAGAAATGGTGCAAGGTTTAAGTTTTCTACATAGTTAAAACATGTATTAATTTTCAAAAGCAACAACGTAAAAATTAGTATTACATATGACTAAGTACCATGCGCATACGTGATTGCAGCTGGGTTAAAGTTGGACAGCATAAGAATTTTTCTGTGAACTGCTTTTGGATGATTTGCCAATCATTGCTATTCAAGAACTCTTTCTGTTTTTTACCATCTTTAATATTTAGCTCTCGATATTTTTCTGATAGAAATTCATCTTGATTTGTATCCCAACATTTTTAAAGGATGCAATGTTGCACATTAGCTATCGGATTGTCAACATTGACCACGACAGAACCGTCCTTTGCTCGGGCGATTTCACCAATTCTAGTTCTAAGAATACTTATAGGTGCAAAATGACTGTTATGATCCCTAAATCTTTGTCGTATAAATTTCCAACCAATATCAGTAATTGTATCTCCAACCACATACAATGGATAACGACATTTGATAACTTCATGATATACGTCCCATAAATTATCGTCCTCGTACCAAGACCATTCATGTAAACAACATCAAAAAATTTCATTCGCTCTTGTTTTTTCCTCCAAGAATTCATCCATGGGATATGACATAGACTTTGTCAATCGAATTGTACCATCATAGATCAACTTTTTTCTTGGTATAATATGTAGGAAATCTCTTGACGGTGAGCGCTTGATAGAGGAGATCCTTGATGATGATGACATGATAAGCTGAATATTAAGAAAATGCAATTTGAGTATTTATTAGAAATTTAATTATGAAAAACTGTTTGTTAAAGAATGATTTGAAGAGCAAGAAGAAGTACATGAGTCTAATAAATAAAACAAATTATGAGGTGAGTACTAACAATAATCATAGATATTAAGCATGAACATAACAAGAAGAAGTACATTTTTCTAGATTGTTATAACACCATCAAGTACATTTATGAGCCAACGTAATAGGAGTGGTGCTGAACATATTATTTTATTTTTTTTAATGCACTACTTCATATTATTTAATAGATATCGTAGACGAGCTTGCAGCTGTGTTTGTGTCGGACAACAGTTGAAGTCGATCTGAAATTGTTGTTGTATTTCCTGCCAATCTTCTCCATTAAGAAATTCCTTTGGTTCAGCATGCTTAGAAGTTTGCGTTAACTGTTTATAAGAATCTAATATGTGCTTATCATGGCTAGGGTTCCAGTTAGAGTATAAAATACGATTGTCTATATCCATCATAGACCTTCCCAAACCGGGTTCAATGTCACCATTTTTAGTACGATAAAGTTCAAGAATTCGACCTTTTAGGAAATCAATTCCGACCAGGTGGTGCTTAAAAATTGGAAAACCTTCTTGTATACATTTCCAACCCAACTCTCGACGTGCATGGTTGCCTCTATATTCCTTCTCCTTCATCGTATCTTCATGTAAGTTCCACAATAAGTAATCTTCATCTTCATCCCAAGTATGGATAATACACCTGAATAGCTCATTTGATGCTACCCTAGATTCAAGGTCCTCATCGACAGCATAAGATAAGCTTCCACGCACCCGTATGGTACCCTCTCTAATCCATTATTTGATTTCGGAACTGCTGCTAGCATCTAAGTTGTTGGAGTACATCGTAGAATAATGAACCTAACATAAAGTAATTGCATAAGATCTTGAGTGGTATAGAAATTTTCTTTATTATTGATCACAAAGTAATGCATAATTAAATTAAGTCGTTAGCGCAAAATATCTTATAACTACTATATACGAATAGTCGGACAATTTAATAAAGAGATTTCATATTATGAAAAAAAATTTTATAACATATTGTTCATTCCCAAATATCAATACTAGAATACATTTCAAATCTCATTCTAACGATGCCTAGGTAATGCCCCACTGCCTGGAGTAAATCTATTCGGTGCCCTCCGTCTTCTCCGCTGTAATTGTGGCTCCTCTGATACCTCTGTCTCCTCCTGCTCAACCTCTGTGCGTTGCTCAGGAATACCTCCCGTTAACATCATGTCCTGCTGCGGTGGGGAAAGGTATTCCTACTGATGACATCCACTATGGAATGGCCATTGGAAATAATGATTGTCCACTGGTTTGGCCATATTGTGTCTCATAATAAATCTGACCTGCTTGAGTTGACTGTCCAACGTGCGGGCTCCAATGTGGGGTCGAAGTACCTGCTCCCATGTAATCGTAGGCCATGGATGGTGTATGAACGGAATGCCGATGCGGGTCCGATACAACATTTCGTCGGCGCCGACTTCCCATCGACCTGGAAGGAGCATCTGAAACAGATCGTCTACTGTGTTGCTGGCCATGAGAAGTCTCCGCATGTTCTCTCCTTTGTTGCTCTGCCTCCGTGGATGTATCGAAGGTAGTATAGTCGATGTAAACTGATTGTTGAACTCGGGCAGACAATTCAGCAACCTGATCTATAGCCATCTGCAATGAACTAGCATTTTGACCCCCACCACCGGCTAGTGGCTCAAGTATCGCAGATGATCGTATATAGTAATCCGCCTAAGAAAATATGAATTTTTAAAATTTTAGTACCAAATTAATAAAACAATATACGTAACTATTCAATACGTACCACTAATCTCTCGCCAGGTGAGCGCGGGAAGAAGGTCTCTGGAGGCTCAATTTGAGGTTGTAATAGGTAGATAGACGCCCAAGATCTATACCACCGTAGATAAGCTCCAACTTCTTGGTTGCCTGTCCCTGTTACTGGAGTGATGGGTACCACGTAAGCCCTTCTATCCTCCCAGATTTGGAGGTAGTCACGGTACTGTACAGTCCAATCTTGATCAGCTCGACCCCTACCATCAATGCGCCTGAATGACTGATCCATGGGTTCTATTTCAGTGGTTGGTAATCCTGAAAACTGTCTTACAACCCGGTCTGGAAGGTGCCACTCTGCGCGTTTCCAGCTAATAAGGGGTACTCGTGCCCTCCAAATGTCTTCTCCATCATGATACTGTAATGAAAGAGCAGCTAGAACTGTATGGGTGTATGGAGTCATGATAACCTAGAATTACGAGTCAAATATTAATTTATAATTGTGGGGAAAAAACCTTTATTAACATAACAAGACCTTTATTATACCTGACTCATACGTAACCCATCAAACTCATCTCTGTACGTCATTGTATTGCCTGCAGGTAGCTCACGTATTCTATCTTCAGCCCACCTTTATATATGAATAAACCATTACTAATGAAATATCTAAATAAAAATTTAATTTTTTTACTAAAGCGTACGAACCTGCAACCCAATGGACGGCCAGCTAAGTCAATAATCTGAGGGACTCGCAGTGTCGGTCTACCAATGTACAATCGCTCCCAGGACCAAACCTGCAGTAAAGCCACACATCCCGCTATATTTGTCCTTGTTGGTCTTGTGGCATAACACAGCTCCCTATAAAGATGTGCGAGAACAGCACCACCAATTGACATCCTACTGAAGCTGTCTACATCCGCTAGCAGTGGTAGCCATTGCAGGGAAACATGACTCCGTGATGTATCTGGAATTAGAAAACAGCCTATCATGAATAGGATGTAGGCACGAACATGCCGAAGGAAAATCTCTGGTGCCAAATCATCGTACGAATCTCTATAAAATGTCCAGCGGAGCCAACGAAGTGGGAGCATAGAATCAATTTATGAAGAACCCATCCTAAAGGTCGCAACGTCATCCTCATCATTGGGGTCATGGTATACTGTCTCCCTCCCGGGGTGGGTCCCAAGTAACTCGTCACAGCAATTTGGCCATGTTGGCCAAATACGTCCTTGCCCAACAACATTAGGCCCAACCACAGCTGGCCCATCAATTCTTAGCCCCAGTAAAATTTGAACATCCTGCAATGTGATAGTCATCTCACCAATTGATAAATGAAATGTGTTTGTCAAAGGGCACCATCTCTCAACCAATGACTGAATCAGGTTGTGATCCAGCCTAATAAACTGCAAATGCCTGAGGTTTTGAAACCCCAGGTTAGTCAGAACGTAAATCATCCGTGGGCACTCAATTGGCCATTCCCTAGCCATTCGTAGATGAGACGATGCTACCAAAGGAGATGCCTGAAAAATTCATGTTAATAAAATTTAATTAGATATTAAAGCTTGACATAAGTAATAAATAATAACATGTAAATTAGTTGACGTACATGCTCTGGGTCATGCGCTCTATGGGAATCGCCAAGTGATGCAATACTAAGCTGAACTGGGACAGTTTCTTCAGTAGTACGCCGCGATGTGCGTCGCCCTGAACGTGCACGTCTAGATCGGTCGGCCATACCTATCCAAAATAACATATATACAAATCATATAATTGTAATGCTTAAAGTTTTTGAATCACAATTATAAGGTTCACAACTACGATACCTTGATGATGAAGGATTATGTGGACAAGTTGATCTATTATGACCTATTTGTTTGCAAACACCACAAGCTTTGTTTGATCTCCTAGGGGGTTCATCCATCGTGTTACGAAACCTATTCATCCGTGGTCGGCCTGCACGACGACGAAAACTTGGTGCCATCAAAGGTAGTATTCCCTGCTCTTCATTGAAGGTAGGCCATATGTCTTTCGGGGAAAGACATGGAATACTTTGGAGTACGTAGCAATATACTCTTCGACCATAAATATTGGTGATACGAAAGCATTATGATCCCATCGCCTATAACCAGCGACTGCAACAACATGAACGCAAGGAACATGAAAAATTTGTGGTTTTAAACACGTGCAAGTGCAGGTGGATGTATTGATTATCTCGACTTTATTTGCTCGAGAAGACGTATCAATAACTTCAAACTCATTCCTATTAATCATGACTGGTTCAGGACACCGTCGAGCATCACGTTCAGCTCTTTGCAAGACAACCATTGCGCGTGGAACAAATTTTGATTGGGCTTCCTCAACCCACTTTGCAGATTCAGCTGATCTTCTTAAAAATAATGATACAAGATTATAGTAAATTGCCATCACTAATCCTTGAATCGGCAATCCTCGGGCTCGTTTAAGCACCCCGTTAAAACATTCAGATGCGTTTGTGGTCATGATACCATAACGACATCCGTCATCAAATAATAGGGTCCACTTGGCAACATCGCGTTGGATTAACCAATCAAATGCCTCCTGTTTTGTAATTTTTATTTCATCCATCATTCGATTGAAATATGCGTAATCATCAGTATTCCCAGCAAAATACATTTTGTTACTCATGCCCTCACTATCTGGAGTTCCCAAACGACGGACCATCTTTTTGAAATTTTCACGTAAGTGTCGAAGGCAATGCCTATGAACAGCATTAGGAAATACTTCCCTACACCCGCGCACCAATCCTGGGTGCTTATCAGAAACTATACACAACTTCTGTCGATTAGCAACCACTGGCAAAAGTTCTTGTAGCTTTTGTAGGAACCAAATCCATGATTCATTGCTCTCCGATTCCACAACTGCAAAAGCTAGTGGAAACAATCCACCATTTGCATCAATACCAACAGCTGCTAATAGGGTACCTCGATACTTCCCAAGCAAGAATGTCCCATCCATGCTCAGCACCGGTCTACAGTGTTGCCACCCACATATGGATGGACCGAATGACCAAAAAAGTGACCTGAACCGTGCATGAGGTACGACTTGAATATTATATACAGTGCCAGGTTGGGATAACCTTAAGGCTTCCATGAAACAAAAAAGATAATAATATGAATGCTCGTAGCTACCAAAAGTGGCTTCAATAGCTTTTCTACGTGCGTCCCAAGCCTTCATATATGATATCTTTATGTCATATTTTGACTCCATTCTAGCTATAATCTCCTTTGGCTTCATGTCTAATTGTTGTCTTATTATAGGAATGATTTGTCTGCAGATAAATTTTGAGTTACAATTATGATGTCCGCTAGCTAAGATTGGGTGGGTGCACGTATGTGGGGGTCCACATGTAGATATTTTCCATAACCTAGCTTTTTACTCCGTGCAGCATGTAAGCGCCAAAGGCATGGCCGATCAGGAGCCTGATGATGAGCACAAATGACACTCAATCTGCTTTTATTTGATGTTGAATTTATAAATTGAACATTATGAAGTATCGACCAACCGTTAACTGCGACTTGCAAATCTACTTTTGTATGAAAGATCTGACCTTCATATAACTCTATGGGAGTTGTAGCTTCTATCGACCCAACAATGTTAGCACATGGCGCATCAAAATTTTCATCATCATCCCACTGTTGAGTAGTCCGAACTGTTTCGACAAAATCGTTATTGATGTTCATGCCACCAATCCCATCACGATTTTGTCTTGCGTGCTCTGCAATGAACTCTTCTCCATTACATCCCGTACTGGTAAATTGTTCCATAGGTATGTCGGAGTCCAACATCGGGTCACCATCATTCGATGAATTAGTGCTATCGCTATTCATTATTTCATATCCTTCATCTTCATTTTCGGAATTACGATCCATGAAAGGCATGGAGGGGTTCATATCTTCTGCTATTGTATAATTATTCATGTCGTAATATGAATGTTCCCCTACACTATGTCTAGGTTGAACTCTTGGAAGCTGCCCAATTGAAGTACTAGGTCGCTCCCGTACACTAGGACGACCATCAAAATCATCTTCCACAATTCTCGGAACATCTCTAACACTAGCCATAAATGATTCAGATGTGCGAGTGGGCCTAATACAAAAAAGTTCACTTTGGTGTCATGATTAGTTTAGTCAATTAGTTGTGACAATACAATGATTTATACTCACATGAAAGCTTCAATCGGTGCTGCATCAAAGTGGACGGGTGAAATTTGCTCAACCTCCACATATACAACAATAGATTGTGTTCTAGCCTCCATCAACATGTACTCACAAACCTCATCATCGGTGACATGAATCGCACAGAATCCACCATTATTTTGAAGACGACATGTGAGGTTAATAGTGCTTGTCGCTGAGTTTAGTCTAAGTGCACGCATAACTCTGAGTTTTATCATTTCAAGAGAAACATTGTTTTCGATGAGGAGCGGTCTAATCCTACCGCCGATATAATTTGGTGTGAAATCGTCCGAAATATGTAACTCTCCATCAAAATACAGCAATAATCGTGACATACTAAAAAGATAAGAAAATTATCGTCATTATTTAGTTTTTGTTTAAAAATTTTAATAATTATGAACACAAAAAAAATCAATTACGTAGTATAAGTTATTTTATAAAGCCCAATACTCTAACAAAAAAAATCCTTACTAATTCAAAAAAATTATAACTTAAATTAGCATTCCTCCATTGATCACATTGTAATTACAAGAGATATAAATCAAATATAAATTGTACTTGTCTTAATGTTTTTTTTTTTAACTTAATGTTTCGCGATAATAAATTTGAAAGTTCATATTAAAAAAACTAGCATCCTAACCCACCAACATCTCTTTTCTATTATAACATCTTGGTTGAAAATGGGTGATTGATTTAATATTGTATTGCTTTGATTATCATTCACCATATTTTTAATTCTTTATAAGTTTATATCTTCTAGATTAAGTGATAGTATTACTTCTGTTTTAATGAGCCTAACGACAAATTCGTTACAGTCGAACATTCCACAAGAACTTTCAAATTTAACCTACAAATTAAATTTATGTGATATGTTAATATTATTTACACCTTTAACATTATTTTTCTTCACAAAATTGTGATTTATTTCTACTCAATCGCATATTCAATATGCTTTCAAAGGAACATAAATTCACCTATAAACATTAACATAAAAAATAATTTAAACTATACCAAATTCAATAAGCTAATAAATATAATTATGAATATAAATAAATTTTAAAATGTCACTTATTACCTTGGATACTTAATTAGGGATTTATTTCGGAACACAATAAAACTAGCCTAATTACTAGAACTTTTAATTCAAGTTAATTTCTTGAATTTTAAAAATATACATATAAACCGAAAAAATTACAAAATAACATAATAACTTCAAATCAACTACAAATTACCTCCAAAATTAATTAAAAGCTAGAGACCACTTATTTCTCAAGCAAATTAATAAAATTCATAATTTAGTTAGCACCTAATTACTAAATGAATATCAAAACTAATAATATTTATTTTAAAATTTAAATATGCATCAACTAAATAATTTTTAATTAGGGAGTAAACAATTTTATATTAAGTTCATATGATTTCCAAAAAAAAAATACAAATATAAATTTATATATAAAATAAAATTCAATAAATTAAATAAATAAGATAAATAAGTCAATTGTTACTTTGCGCTCATGATTTGATCACTAAGGATATATCAAAATCATCGGATATTATCTCTTAGGGGAGAGACCAACTATAATATAAATTATATCATTCCTCTATATAAGTTTCATAGGGTGTTCAAATTACTGACAATGTTCATACGGTAGATTTACTTACATATAATTTGATCAATTGTATTGGAGCTGACTCGTGAATTCAATTTTAATTTGATAGGAACTCATTTGATTATTTATTTTCTTAAAATTTTAAGCTTTTCGATAGACTATTTTTGTTATCAATTAGCCTAGACTTTATAGTTAATCGAGTAGCGTTCAAATCATCTCGGATTGCTAATTTGTTAAGTTGGGATTCATCTTTTTCACGAATTTATTAAATAGGTCGAGTTTAGGATGATTTAATTGGATTAACATAGAGTTAATATTAAGTTGGAACCAAACTCAATCATGTAAAGTTTTTTGACATCTCTACTATAAAATATCTTTTATAGCTTATAAAATATCATTCATCTTTTATAAAATATCTTTAAAGTTACGTTTCTCGTTAATTCTTTGGTTTTGAAGAATCACTGGATCATGTAAGCGTTTCATCTCGTTTCTAAGCTCTCTTTAACGTTATATTAGGGCTTGCTTCTTTATATTATATAGAAACACTCAGAATCTCTAGGTTTTTCTTGCTATACGGGTAATTTCCGGCGTCTTCTTTTCGATCCGGATAACGTTTTTACGAAATTCGGGAACACTTGGCCTAGTATGCTGCAAGCGTAGAGAGCACTGCCTCGGCGCCAACTGTCAAATAGGCGCTCTCTCAGGCTAGGCGACAGGGACAGAGATGATAGGGGCTGGACCCTGCTGCACATCGGTGCTCGGAAGGGTGACCTGAAAAAGGTGCTTCACTTTTTTGTTTAGGATTTTATTACCACTACTACTATTATTATTGTTTTTTTGCGTGTTTTTTGCTTATTGTATTCGTTTCTTAAGTCGCAATCACGATCTGTGCTAATATTGTTCCATGAATTATGGTTGAAGGAAGTTATTTTGTTATGCTCTTCTGTTTTATTGGTTAGGAATTAGGAGACTAAACGAAGAAAATTTTGTGCTCTTAAGATTATTCTTACTAAACATTTAAGGCGTATTGTTGTGCTAGAGAGGCATTGTTGTTATTGATGCTACTTCCTCGTGAGCATTGTTGTTACGATAAAATTTGAGTTGTTTGTTAAATTATTAACGAAAATCTGTTAAATTATTAACGAAAATCTGATCCTGATGGAGAATTCAGATCCTGGTATCTAATCAAGCACATTTTCAGGGTTATTTCACCTTGTAATATTGATCTCTTTGAACAATAGATAACTTTAGTAAAAATATACTTGCCCACATGATTTTGATTGATTTAACTAAGAAATAAATTTGGATTTAGTCGACTTTTTAATATTGATCTCTTTGACTAATAAACTCCTACAGATTACTTCAGTAAAACTATACTTGCCCATAGTGAACATGTTTTTTATTCATTTAACTAGGAAATAAATTTACGTTGGATTTAAAATTTTATAGTTGACCATTTAGTTCACCCATTCCTGTAAAAGGGATCTTATTGATAGTTGCTTGACAAAATCTATTTTATTAGAATGATAAATTGTATAGTTAAATTTTACTAACCAATCAGTATTTATATAGAAAATGAAAAGAAAATTGCTATGAAAATTAAAAATATGCTTTAACTAAGAAAATATGCTTTAACTAAGAAAATAAATAAAATATACAAGCAGACGGATCTGACAAATAAACTCGCTTTGATATGGACATTTCGACTAGATCACAAAAATGTTGGCAAGAAGTTCTATACTAGATCACAATATTTCTTTAACATCAACAAGTTCTTAAAAATAACTTATGCCGAATTTAAAACGTGTATGGAGAGATAAAAATATACAAGAAGCCAAACTACTACATCGTCTAAAAAAAAAAAAAAATTAAGACTTTCTCATCATACAAAATCTACAAAACTTAATTAATAGATCCTTAAATACAAAAAATAAACTACACAAACTGAAGAAAAAAAAAATACCTGCTCTTCTGCTAAAAACCGAATTACTTGAGCTGAACTGAGGTGTGCCTTCACTCCTCAACTCATGCCTTATTTATACCCAATTCGCTCGTCTACCCAACCAACCAAATTCAATTCCCTCAATTATTTCCCCACCAAGACAGCGCGGAATTGACGGATCTGGTCGGGCGTTAAGACAAAGAAATCCTGAAAAACAAGCTGGCAGATAAGTGAGAGTGAAGAATGCGCCATCATTAATCGCGTAATCCATGGAATGCGCTAATCCATCACGCGCATTCCATAGAATGCGCTAATCCATCACGCGCATTCAAAGAATGCGCCGTTATGTTCAGCGCATTCTTTGAATGCGCCAAACGGTTACACAAATTCGCTTCTTTTTAAATTTAATCCCTGCCACGCTGTTTTTGCTAAATTAATGTTCAATAACGCTCGTTCCTAAAAAATGGCCAAATTTTAGAAACGAGCGGATGAGTAAATTAATTTAGGAATAGCAGCATGGTTGGTAAAGAATTTAAGAAGCAGCAGAGACGCTTTATTAAATGGCGCATTTGTAGAATGCGTTTAAAGGACAGGCGCATTCAAAGAATGCGCTTATCTATTTGGCGCATTCTTTGAATGCGCCGATAAATTTGGCGTACTCCGTGCAAATCCAATTTCCTGCATTAATTTCTGCTCGGCTTCAGCAACCCAACACAACAACCTAAAATTTTGTAGGAATCAGTGTATAGAACGTCGGGTTTTCCTATACCAATCATTTCGCAATAATAATTTTTTGATTGGTGAAGATAATGATAAGAAGTAATTTTTTCGTAGTTAGTGATATTGATAGTCAAATAAATTAAATTGAAACTATTATGATATTTAAGCCTATTAAAGTCATCAATTGTTGAATAAAATTTTGTTAGTTAAGATTTATTTTATAAATTAAATCTTTTAAAGTTATGTGAATTGTGAGAGGCCCAATTTTTGAAACGAGCTGGCAAGCAAGTAATTTTAAGTGAAGAAGCAGGATAGGAAGATGGCGCATTTGGCTTCCTTTATGGATTAATCCGAAACATTTGGTGTATTATAATTTTTCCCTATTTTATGGTTTAAGAGCAATGTTAGACGACATTTTGGCTCATTTTCAGTGCTTGAATATATTGTTTTTTATTAAGATAAATCATTCAAATTTTTCGTCAATTACAATATTCTTTTCAATGCTTGAATATATAAACTTAATTTTTTTTGTTATTAAGTTAAAATATGTTTCTATATAATTTTATGTAATATATATATTATAAATGATTAATATGCTAATTTTGTTTAATATTTAATCATATCATACTTTTAAATTGTTAAATTTAGTTATATTAACATATTAAAAAAAAATTAATATAAAGTAATAAATTAAAATTTTTGAAAAATGTGAACAAAACAAATAGATTTGTTTTAAAAACGCCAAGTTTAACTGATCGAATGAGAAAGAAAGTTTTAAAAAATTTAAACTTAAATTTATTTAAAATTAAAGTATTGTTTGGGTGAGATTGTTAAGGTTATAATTGTTTTATTTAAATAATAATTAAAAATATCTATTAATGATAATTGATGTGTTTTGAATTACCAGAAGGGAAAAAAATAGAAATTTGGAATAGAAATGGTGCAAGAAGTTTTTAATAGTAGCTCATGTTAAAACATGTATTAATTTTCAAAAGCAACAACGTAAAAATTAGTATTACATATGACTAAGTACCATGCGCATACGTGATTGCAGCTGGGTTAAAGTTGGACAGCATAAGAATTTTTCTGTGAACTGCTTTTGGATGATTTGCCAATCATTGCTATTCAAGAACTCTTTCTGTTTTTTACCATCTTTAATATTTAGCTCTCGATATTTTTCTGATAGAAATTCATCTTGATTTGTATCCCAACTTTTATAAAGGATGCAATGTTGCACATCAGCTATCGGATTGTCAACATTGACCACGACAGAACCGTCCTTTGCTCGGGCGATTTCACCAATTCTAGTTCTAAGAATACTTATAGGTGCAAAATGACTGTTATGATCCCTAAATCTTTGTCGTATAAATTTCCAACCAATATCAGTAATTGTATCTCCAACCACATACAATGGATAACGACATTTGATAACTTCATGATATACGTCCCATAAATTATCGTCCTCGTACCAAGACCATTCATGTAAACAACATCGAAAAATTTCATTCGCTCTTGTTTTTTTCCTCCAAGAATTCATCCATGGGATATGACATAGACTTTGTCAATCGAATTGTACCATCATAGATCAACTTTTTTCTTGGTATAATATGTAGGAAATCTCTTGACGGTGAGCGCTTGATAGAGGAGATCCTTGATGATGATGACATGATAAGCTGAATATTAAGAAAATGCAATTTGAGTATTTATTAGAAATTTAATTATGAAAAACTGTTTGTTAAAGAATGATTTGAAGAGCAAGAAGAAGTACATGAGTCTAATAAATAAAACAAATTATGAGGTGAGTACTAACAATAATCATAGATATTAAGCATGAACATAACAAGAAGAAGTACATTTTTCTAGATTGTTATAACACCATCAAGTACATTTATGAGCCAACGTAATAGGAGTGGTGCTGAACATATTATTTTATTTTTTTTAATGCACTACTTCATATTATTTAATAGATATCGTAGACGAGCTTGCAGCTGTGTTTGTGTCGGACAACAGTTGAAGTCGATCTGAAATTGTTGTTGTATTTCTGCCAATCTTCTCCATTAAGAAATTCCTTTGGTTCAGCATGCTTAGAAGTTTGCGTTAACTGTTTATAAGAATCTAATATGTGCTTATCATGGCTAGGGTTCCAGTTAGAGTATAAAATACGATTGTCTATATCCATCATAGACCTTCCCAAACCGGGTTCAATGTCACCATTTTTAGTACGATAAAGTTCAAGAATTCGACCTTTTAGGAAATCAATTCCGACCAGGTGGTGCTTAAAAATTGGAAAACCTTCTTGTATACATTTCCAACCCAACTCTCGACGTGCATGGTTGCCTCTATATTCCTTCTCCTTCATCGTATCTTCATGTAAGTTCCACAATAAGTAATCTTCATCTTCATCCCAAGTATGGATAATACACCTGAATAGCTCATTTGATGCTACCCTAGATTCAAGGTCCTCATCGACAGCATAAGATAAGCTTCCACGCACCCGTATGGTACCCTCTCTAATCCATTGTTTGATTTCGGAACTGCTGCTAGCATCTAAGTTGTTGGAGTACATCGTAGAATAATGAACCTAACATAAAGTAATTGCAGAAGATCTTGAGTGGTATAGAAATTTTCTTTATTATTGATCACAAAGTAATGCATAATTAAATTAAGTCGTTAGCGCAAAATATCTTATAACTACTATATACGAATAGTCGGACAATTTAATAAAGAGATTTCATATTATGAAAAAAAATTTTATAACATATTGTTCATTCCCAAATATCAATACTAGAATACATTTCAAATCTCATTCTAACGATGCCTAGGTAATGCCCCACTGCCTGGAGTAAATCTATTCGGTGCCCTCCGTCTTCTCCGCTGTAATTGTGGCTCCTCTGATACCTCTGTCTCCTCCTGCTCAACCTCTGTGCGTTGCTCAGGAATACCTCCCGTTAACATCATGTCCTGCTGCGTTGGGGAAGAAGGTATTCCTACTGATGACATCCACTGTGGAATGGCCATTGGAAATAATGATTGTCCACTGGTTTGGCCATATTGTGTCTCATAATAAATCTGACCTGCTTGAGTTGATTGTCCAACGTGCGGGCTCCAATGTGGGGTCGAAGTACCTGCTCCCATGTAATCGTAGGCCATGGATGGTGTATGAACGGAATGCCGATGCGGGTCCGATACAACATTTCGTCGGTGCCGACTTCCCATCGACCTGGAAGGAGCATCTGAAACAGATCGTCTACTGTGTTGCTGGCCATGAGAAGTCTCCGCATGTTCTCTCCTTTGTTGCTCTGCCTCCGTGGATGTATCGAAGGTAGTATAGTCGATGTAAACTGATTGTTGAACTCGGGCAGACAATTCAGCAACCTGATCTATAGCCATCTGCAATGAACTAGCATTTTGACCCCCACCACCGGCTAGTGGCTCAAGTATCGCAGATGATCGTATATAGTAATCCGCCTAAGAAAATATGAATTTTTAAAATTTTAGTACCAAATTAATAAAACAATATACGTAACTATTCAATACGTACCACTAATCTCTCGCCAGGTGAGCGCGGGAAGAAGGTCTCTGGAGGCTCAATTTGAGGTTGTAATAGGTAGATAGACGCCCAAGATCTATACCACCGTAGATAAGCTCCAACTTCTTGGTTGCCTGTCCCTGTTACTGGAGTGATGGGTACCACGTAAGCCCTTCTATCCTCCCAGATTTGGAGGTAGTCACGGTACTGTACAGTCCAATCTTGATCAGCTCGACCCCTACCATCAATGCGCCTGAATGACTGATCCATGGGTTCTATTTCAGTGGTTGGTAATCCTGAAAACTGTCTTACAACCCGGTCTGGAAGGTGCCACTCTGCGCGTTTCCAGCTAATAAGGGGTACTCGTGCCCTCCAAATGTCTTCTCCATCATGATACTGTAATGGAAGAGCAGCTAGAACTGTATGGGTGTATGGAGTCATGATAACCTAGAATTACGAGTCAAATATTAATTTATAATTGTGGGGAAAAAACCTTTATTAACATAACAAGACCTTTATTATACCTGACTCATACGTAACCCATCAAACTCATCTCTGTACGTCATTGTATTGCCTGCAGGTAGCTCACGTATTCTATCTTCAGCCCACCTTTATATATGAATAAACCGTTACTAATGAAATATCTAAATAAAAATTTAATTTTTTTACTAAAGCGTACGAACCTGCAACCCAATGGACGGCCAGCTAAGTCAATAATCTGAGGGACTCGCAGTGTCGGTCTACCAATGTACAATCGCTCCCAGGACCAAACCTGCAGTAAAGCCACACATCCCGCTATATTTGTCCTTGTTGGTCTTGTGGCATAACACAGCTCCCTATAAAGATGTGCGAGAACAGCACCACCAATTGACATCCTACTGAAGCTGTCTACATCCGCTAGCAGTGGTAGCCATTGCAGGGAAACATGACTCCGTGATGTATCTGGAATTAGAAAACAGCCTATCATGAATAGGATGTAGGCACGAACATGCCGAAGGAAAATCTCTGGTGCCAAATCATCGTACGAATCTCTATAAAATGTCCAGCGGAGCCAACGAAGTGGGAGCATAGAATCAATTTGTGAAGAACCCATCCTAAAGGTCGCAACGTCATCCTCATCATTGGGGTCATGGTATACTGTCTCCCTCCCGGGGTGGGTCCCAAGTAACTCGTCACAGCAATTTGGCCATGTTGGCCAAATACGTCCTTGCCCAACAACATTAGGCCCAACCACAGCTGGCCCATCAATTCTTAGCCCCAGTAAAATTTGAACATCCTGCAATGTGATAGTCATCTCACCAATTGGTAAATGAAATGTGTTTGTCAAAGGGCACCATCTCTCAACCAATGACTGAATCAGGTTGTGATCCAGCCTAATAAACTGCAAATGCCTGAGTTTTTGAAACCCCAGGTTAGTCAGAACGTAAATCATCCGTGGGCACTCAATTGGCCATTCCCTAGCCATTCGTAGATGAGACGATGCTACCAAAGGAGATGCCTGAAAAATTCATGTTAATAAAATTTAATTAGATATTAAAGCTTGACATAAGTAATAAATAATAACATGTAAATTAGTTGACGTACATGCTCTGGGTCATGCGCTCTATGGGAATCGCCAAGTGATGCAATACTAAGCTGAACTGGGACAGTTTCTTCAGTAGTACGCCGCGATGTGCGTCGCCCTGAACGTGCACGTCTAGATCGGTCGGCCATACCTATCCAAAATAACATATATACAAATCATATAATTGTAATGCTTAAAGTTTTTGAATCACAATTATAAGGTTCACAACTACGATACCTTGATGATGAAGGATTATGTGGACAAGTTGATCTATTATGACCTATTTGTTTGCAAACACCACAAGCTTTGTTTGATCTCCTAGGGGGTTCATCCATCGTGTTACGAAACCTATTCATCCGTGGTCGGCCTGCACGACGACGAAAACTTGGTGCCATCAAAGGTAGTATTCCCTGCTCTTCATTGAAGGTAGGTCATATGTCTTTCGGGGGAAAGACATGGAATACTTTGGAGTACGTAGCAATATACTCTTCGACCATAAATATTGGTGATACGAAAGCATTATGATCCCATCGCCTATAACCAGCGACTGCAACAACATGAACGCAAGGAACATGAAAAATTTGTGGTTTTAAACACGTGCAAGTGCAGGTGGATGTATTGATTATCTCGACTTTATTTGCTCGAGAAGACGTATCAATAACTTCAAACTCATTCCTATTAATCATGACTGGTTCAGGACACCGTCGAGCATCACGTTCAGCTCTTTGCAAGACAACCATTGCGCGTGGAACAAATTTTGATTGGGCTTCCTCAACCCACTTTGCAGATTCAGCTGATCTTCTTAAAAATAATGATACAAGATTATAGTAAATTGCCATCACTAATCCTTGAATCGGCAATCCTCGGGCTCGTTTAAGCACCCCGTTAAAACATTCAGATGCATTTGTGGTCATGATACCATAACGACATCCGTCATCAAATAATAGGGTCCACTTGGTAACATCGCGTTGGATTAACCAATCAAATGCCTCCTGTTTTGTAATTTTTATTTCATCCATCATTCGATTGAAATATGCGTAATCATCAGTATTCCCGGCAAAATACATTTTGTTACTCATGCCCTCACTATCTGGAGTTCCCAAACGACGGACCATCTTTTTGAAATTTTCACGTAAGTGTCGAAGGCAATGCCTATGAACAGCATTAGGAAATACTTCCCTACACCCGCGCACCAATCCTGGGTGCTTATCAGAAACTATACACAACTTCTGTCGATTAGCAACCACTGGCAAAAGTTCTTGTAGCTTTTGTAGGAACCAAATCCATGATTCATTGCTCTCCGATTCCACAACTGCAAAAGCTAGTGGAAACAATCCACCATTTGCATCAATACCAACAGCTGCTAATAGGGTACCTCGATACTTCCCAAGCAAGAATGTCCCATCCATGCTCAGCACCGGTCTACAGTGTTGCCACCCACATATGGATGGACCGAATGACCAAAAAAGTGACCTGAACCGTGCATGAGGTACGACTTGAATATTATATACAGTGCCAGGTTGGGATAACCTTAAGGCTTCCATGAAACAAAAAAGATAATAATATGAATGCTCGTAGCTACCAAAAGTGGCTTCAATAGCTTTTCTACGTGCGTCCTAAGCCTTCATATATGATATCTTTATGTCATATTTTGACTCCATTCTAGCTATAATCTCCTTTGGCTTCATGTCTAATTGTTGTCTAATTATAGGAATGATTTGTCTGCAGATAAATTTTGAGTTACAATTATGATGTCCGCTAGCTAAGATTGGGTGGGTGCACGTATGTGGGGGTCCACATGTAGATATTTTCCATAACCCACCTAGCTTTTTACTCCGTGCAGCATGTAAGCGCCAAAGGCATGGCCGATCAGGAGCCTGATGATGAGCACAAATGACACTCAATCTGCTTTTATTTGATGTTTAATTTATAAATTGAACATTATGAAGTATCGACCAACCGTTAACTGCGACTTGCAAATCTACTTTTGTATGAAAGATCTGACCTTCATATAACTCTATGGGAGTTGTAGCTTCTATCGACCCAACAATGTTAGCACATGGCGCATCAAAATTTTCATCATCATCCCATTGTTGAGTAGTCCGAACTGTTTCGACAAAATCGTTATTGATGTTCATGCCACCAATCCCATCACGATTTTGTCTTGCGTGCTCTGCAATGAACTCTTCTCCATTACATCCCGTACTGGTAAATTGTTCCATAGGTATGTCGGAGTCCAACATCGGGTCACCATCATTCGATGAATTAGTGCTATCGCTATTCATTGTTTCATATCCTTCATCTTCATTTTCGGAATTACGATCCATGAAAGGCATGGAGGGGTTCATATCTTCTGCTATTGTATAATTATTCATGTCGTAATATGAATGTTCCCCTACACTATGTCTAGGTTGAACTCTTGGAAGCTGCCCAATTGAAGTACTAGGTCGCTCCCGTACACTAGGACGACCATCAAAATCATCTTCCACAATTCTCGGAACATCTCTAACACTAGCCATAAATGATTCAGATGTGCGAGTGGGCCTAATACAAAAAAGTTCACTTTGGTGTCATGATTAGTTTAGTCAATTAGTTGTGACAATACAATGATTTATACTCACATGAAAGCTTCAATCGGTGCTGCATCAAAGTGGACGGGTGAAATTTGCTCAACCTCCACATATACAACAACAGATTGTGTTCTAGCCTCCATCAACATGTACTCACAAACCTCATCATCGGTGACATGAATCGCACAGAATCCACCATTATTTTGAAGACGACATGTGAGGTTAATAGTGTTTGTCGCTGAGTTTAGTCTAAGTGCACGCATAACTCTGAGTTTTATCATTTCAAGAGAAACATTGTTTTCGATGAGGAGCGGTCTAATCCTACCGCCGATATAATTTGGTGTGAAATCGTCCGAAATATGTAACTCTCCATCAAAATACAGCAACAATCGTGACATACTATAAAGATAAGAAAATTATCGTCATTATTTAGTTTTTGTTTAAAAATTTTAATAATTATGAACACAAAAAAAATCAATTACGTAGTATAAGTTATTTTATAAAGCCCAATACTCTAACAAAAAAAATCCTTACTAATTCAAAAAAAATTATAACTTAAATTAGCATTCCTCCATTGATCACATTGTAATTACAAGAGATATAAATCAAATATAAATTGTACTTGTCTTAATGTTTTTTTTTTAACTTAATGTTTCGCGATAATAAATTTGAAAGTTCATAATAAAAAAACTAGCATCCTAACCCACCAACATCTCTTTTCTATTATAACATCTTGGTTGAAAATGGGTGATTGATTTAATATTGTATTGCTTTGATTATCATTCACCATATTTTTAATTCTTTATAAGTTTATATCTTCTAGATTAAGTGATAGTATTACTTCTGTTTTAATGAGCCTAACGACAAATTCGTTACAGTCGAACATTCCACAAGAACTTTCAAATTTAACCTACAAATTAAATTTATGTGATATGTTAATATTATTTACACCTTTAACATTATTTTTCTTCACAAAATTGTGATTTATTTCTACTCAATCGCATATTCAATATGCTTTCAAAGGAACATAAATTCACCTATAAACATTAACATAAAAAATAATTTAAACTATACCAAATTCAATAAGCTAATAAATATAATTATGAATATAAATAAATTTTAAAATGTCACTTATTACCTTGGATACTTAATTAGGGATTTATTTCGGAACACAATAAAACTAGCCTAATTACTAGAACTTTTAATTCAAGTTAATTTCTTGAATTTTAAAAATATACATATAAAACCGAAAAAATTACAAAATAACATAATAACTTCAAATCAACTACAAATTACCTCCAAAATTAATTAAAAGCTAGAGACCACTTATTTCTCAAGCAAATTAATAAAATTCATAATTTAGTTAGCACCTAATTACTAAATGAATATCAAAACTAATAATATTTATTTTAAAATTTAAATATGCATCAACTAAATAATTTTTAATTAGGGAGTAAACAATTTTATATTAAGTTCATATGATTTCCAAAAAAAAAATACAAATATAAATTTATATATAAAATAAAATTCAATAAATTAAATAAATAAGATAAATAAGTCAATTGTTACTTTGCGCTCATGATTTGATCACTAAGGATATATCAAAATCATCGGATATTATCTCTTAGGGGAGAGACCAACTATAATATAAATTATATCATTCCTCTATATAAGTTTCATAGGGTGTTCAAATTACTGACAATGTTCATACGGTAGATTTACTTACATATAATTTGATCAATTGTATTGGAGCTGACTCGTGAATTCAATTTTAATTTGATAGGAACTCATTTGATTATTTTATTTTCTTAAAATTTTAAGCTTTTCGATAGACTATTTTTGTTATCAATTAGCCTAGACTTTATAGTTAATCGAGTAGCGTTCAAATCATCTCGGATTGCTAATTTGTTAAGTTGGGATTCATCTTTTTCACGAATTTATTAAATAGGTCGAGTTTAGGATGATTTAATTGGATTAACATAGAGTTAATATTAAGTTGGAACCAAACTCAATCATGTAAAGTTTTTTGACATCTCTACTATAAAATATCTTTTATAGCTTATAAAATATCATTCATCTTTTATAAAATATCTTTTAAAGTTACGTTTCTCGTTAATTCTTTGGTTTTGAAGAATCACTGGATCATGTAAGCGTTTCATCTCGTTTCTAAGCTCTCTTTAACGTTATATTAGGGCTTGCTTCTTTATATTATATAGAAAACATCTCAGAATCTCTAGGTTTTTCTTGCTATACGGGTAATTTCCGGCGTCTTCTTTTCGATCCGGATAACGTTTTTACGAAATTCGGGAACACTTGGCCTAGTATGCTGCAAGCGTAGAGAGCACTGCCTCGACGCCAACTGTCAAATAGGCGCTCTCTCAGGCTAGGCGACAGGGACAGAGATGATAGGGGCTGGACCCTGCTGCACATCGGTGCTCGGAAGGGTGACCTGAAAAAGGTGCTTCACTTTTTTGTTTAGGATTTTATTACCAATACTACTATTATTATTGTTTTTTTGCGTGTTTTTTGCTTATTGTATTCGTTTCTTAAGTCGCAATCACGATCTGTGCTAATATTGTTCCATGAATTATGGTTGAAGGAAGTTATTTTGTTATGCTCTTCTGTTTTATTGGTTAGGAATTAGGAGACTAAACGAAGAAAATTTTGTGCTCTTAAGATTATTCTTACTAAACATTTAAGGCGTATTGTTGTGCTAGAGAGGCATTGTTGTTATTGATGCTACTTCCTCGTGAGCATTGTTGTTACGATAAAATTTGAGTTGTTTGTTAAATTATTAACGAAAATCTGTTAAATTATTAACGAAAATCTGATCCTGATGGAGAATTCAGATCCTGGTATCTAATCAAGCACATTTTCAGGGTTATTTCACCTTGTAATATTGATCTCTTTGAACAATTGATAACTTTAGTAAAAATATACTTGCCCACATGATTTTGATTGATTTAACTAAGAAATAAATTTGGATTTAGTCGACTTTTTAATATTGATCTCTTTGACTAATAAACTCCTACAGATTACTTCAGTAAAACTATACTTGCCCATAGTGAACATGTTTTTTATTCATTTAACTAGGAAATAAATTTACGTTGGATTTAAAATTTTATAGTTGACCATTTAGTTCACCCATTCCTGTAAAAGGGATCTTATTGATAGTTGCTTGACAAAATCTATTTTATTAGAATGATAAATTGTATAGTTAAATTTTACTAACCAATCAGTATTTATATAGAAAATGAAAAGAAAATTGCTATGAAAATTAAAAATATGCTTTAACTAAGAAAATATGCTTTAACTAAGAAAATAAATAAAATATACAAGCAGACGGATCTGACAAATAAAGCTCGCTTTGATATGGACATTTCGACTAGATCACAAAAATGTTGGCAAGAAGTTCTATACTAGATCACAATATTTCTTTAACATCAACAAGTTCTTAAAAAATAACTTATGCCGAATTTAAAACGTGTATGGAGAGATAAAAATATACAAGAAGCCAAACTACTACATCGTCTAAAAAAAAAAAAAAATTAAGACTTTCTCATCATACAAAATCTACAAAACTTAATTAATAGATCCTTAAATACAAAAAATAAACTACACAAACTGAAGAAAAAAAAAATACCTGCTCTTCTGCTAAAAACCGAATTACTTGAGCTGAACTGAGGTGTGCCTTCACTCCTCAACTCATGCCTTATTTATACCCAATTCGCTCGTCTACCCAACCAACCAAATTCAATTCCCTCAATTATTTCCCCACCAAGACAGCGCGGAATTGACGGATCTGGTCGGGCGTTAAGACAAAGAAATCCTGAAAAACAAGCTGGCAGATAAGTGAGAGTGAAGAATGCGCCATCATTAATCGCGTAATCCATGGAATGCGCTAATCCATCACGCGCATTTCATATAAAAAATGGCCTTTTAACATTCGCTTGGTTTAGCCATCTATAGTCAATAAACTATGAAATTATATAGGCATGGACATGAATAAGAAATATATGAATCAGTTATATACTACAAATATCTTATAGCTCAAAAAAGCAAGTCATCCAGCTTTAATGTTATATTTTAAACATCATTAACCTAGCTGTTTTCCAGTTGATCATCAATCATATCCATCACTTATCATTTTTCTAATAAATTAATTATCATTATATGTGAATTTCAATTATATATAAAGAGTTGTCACTCTTTACCTGTCAATGTAAATTAGTCATCAATTATAGGTTACAATGAGGATCACACCAAAAATATTTTCTTTTAAGGAAATCTCATCGGCCCACCCTTTTACATGGAGTATTATATGATAAGAGCCATCCCGTGTTAATTATAGTGTTAGCAACCAGCCTCCCTTTCTTATATACGAAGACAACCTTTATCTTGAATCAATGGTAATAGTCATTCTTTAATGTATGAAATGCAACATGAAATGCATAGATTATAAAAAATATAAAAAAAAAATTATATTTTAGCCTATAGTCTTAGAAAATCATAACTTTAATTTTACTTAATAAAATTTAATAATATTATAATCAAAATGTCTATAATATTCATATCTATCATATATAAAAAGTTACATGATAAAAGTACACTAAATGAGGCGAAAATATCTTTTTATTCTATTTGGGGATATTAAATCACTATAGAAAAATCACGTATTATCGCATATTTTTTGACGAAAAATTGTTAATTTTCACGTAAATTTCAAATTTTTTTGCTAATTTCCGGAGAAAATTTTTTCAACAGAAATCGAGTGTTAGAAAATTTCCCGTGGAATAAAAAAAACTACTAGAAATATTTTCTGTCAAAATTTTCCTCCAAAAAATTTTCATGCGGCAGCCCTATGAAAAAAATCAATCGAAATAACTAAAAAACAATTTTAGAAAAATAAACCTTATAGAAACCTTATAGTTGCCCATCCCCTAATGCTCACAAACCTACTCGCCTGCTTGCAGTTCGTAAGAGCTCGAAATCAGACCGAGCTGCCCACCCCAAGCGCTGCCCATAATGCATGTCGGATACGAAGAGGGACTTGCTTTTTTCTCAAACGCTCAACCACTTTGTTGTGGAACAAAATTTGTTATAAAACTTACTCTTTTATACTTAAATAAATAAAAATGAAATGAAAATTTAAAATAAATTTAAAAAATTATTAATTATGTAATTTATTAAATTAAAAATGGAATTTAATAAATTAATAATTAATTATTATAATATATTAAATTAAGTAAAATAAATTATTAAATTCATAATTAAATAAAATATTCTACAAAATTATTAATTACGAATATATGATTTTTTTTTTAGAAATTTTTAAATCCGTCAAAAAATCTGGCTAAAAATTAGTATAAAATATTTCACTGTAATCCATCAGAAATCCACCAAAAAAACTGATGGAAAATCTAGAGAGCTGCTGGAAAATCTGACGGTAATGGGAGATTCTCCGAAAGTGAATTAGTCGATATGAAATTATTAATAACAAAAGTAAATTTTAGGCTACCGACTACAATCAGAAGACTTTACTAAACCAAAGCAACAAATAAAAATGACCAAAATTAGTTTTTTCTCTCTTTCATGTCTCCTCTTCCTCTCCATTTACCTCTCTTCTTCCATGACAAGCAACTTGAATAAGAGGGGGTGGAATGGCTTCGTGTGTTATATATATATATATATATATATATATATATATATATATATATATATATATATATATATATATTTGGCCATGTACCATGGTGCTCAAACATTATAGTGCAGCGTGTTCATGGCGTTGCCATGTTTGAATATTGGTGATGCCGCACTGAATTATTTTCATCCGTAGATTACGGTGTCAATGCGTAAAAATACCCAATGTCGTAATCCTCCATTTAAAAAAATTTTGAATTTTCAAAATTTTCATTTCAAAAATAATTTTCATAATTATCACATTATTATAATCTACCCACCTTGGAAAAAAAATTTCTCCATAAAAAGTTTCAGAATAAAAACAAATAAAACAAATCAATGAAAATAAACTCGATTCATAAATTTGCCAAAATAATCTAGTCATTTCAAAACAAAGAAACATGATTCAAAATAAATAAAATTAATTTAAATTAATTCACTAAAACCTAAAATAACATTAATCATTGAATTATCATTCATAGTATTCAATCAATCATAAGTTAAATCACACACTTATGCATGTTGATCCAATCATATATTATTTAACATGCAATGTAAGTTTAATCACTTAAAATTTAGTGCATATGATCAAATATTTTATTAGTGGATCATGTACGTAGGTGTAGCTTTATCACTTTACTTAATCAAACTATAAACCCTTGGTCATACTATTATTAGTGATGACATAACAGATTGTGTAGGTTCTCATTGACCTTCAATAAACTCCTCACAGACCCTTTATTTTATCCTCTAGATCCAGTAATCCTATATTTATTGCCTTGCCTAGCCTTCTCCACTCTAAATCATAATCATGTATCTCCTTAACACTGTAATAAACAATCATCCATTCAGTGTCCTCGCAGTCCACATCTGAAACAATGTTCAATCATCATAAAATATTGTTCAGTATGTCTCTAACCACATCGGGCACACTTCGATGTACTTCCCATACTTATCTCAGATTATTTCTTATTGTCTAAAGACATACATATATTTTCACTACTATCACTCCTGGTCATATCATCTCTTAATGTTTTCTTGCTCATATTCAATCTTATTAGTGGTTTAACTAGATCATTTTCCACCAGTATTGCTCTCTTAACTAATTTTAAAAACTCTTAAAATTTTAATGATATTAGTGGATGTCTCAATTCATCTTGTTGTCCCCTAAAAATATGTAGCATTTTTCTTTTGTTATACTAATCAATTGTGGAGAATAACTTGCCCATGCAATAAATTCAACTTTGTACTACATCATTATCTTTTCTCCCTACTCCAATCTCATAAAACCACTTGTATTTATGGTCGAGCTGATGGATGTACAAACTAGTCTCAAAAAATAATAATAAACTCTACCCAAGTTTTTTCTGCATTCATCTTTCCCTAAAGCTTCTCCAATTGCTATCATATCCTCCATCGCCTAGCTTGTCAGTCAAACAAAAACACTACTATGGGCACTTTTCTATTATTTGGGCACTATATACTATCAAATATTTTCTCTATCCATAATAACTAATCTTCTACTATCTGAGGTTCTACAACTCCCTTAAATAATAGCGACTTCAATGTACGAAACATCTGTAAATGTCTATCTTCTTCTGATTCCTCATGTAAAGTTTGTTTACTCTATGCATTGCTCATTAATTTGTAAAAGCATATTTGCAAGATGTATCAAGCTATTAAAACTTTTTTGAACTATTGTTGCACTCTGCCTATTATGTATATCCTTACTAGTGAGGTCCAACCATCCACTGATATAATTCTCTTAAATGAACAATTAACATACAACAAATAACTCAACATCTATGCAAATGCAAATAAACAATCAAATGTAAAGATAAAAATTTATATTACCCAACATCTATCTTATTCATAATCAATCTTACGACTCTAGTTATAATTTAATTATTCCAATAACTAATCCAATACAAAGATTATTATACCCCAAGATCTAAATTAGAATAGTTATTTATTTTATCTTTTAAATTATTAACTAGAGCTTCTATGAATCATCAATATAAATTAATATATCCACCAAAAGCAAATCTATATATCATATACATCAAAATATAAATCTATATTTATTTCTCAAAACTATATTTATAATAATCAAGAGATCATTGTAAACAATAATTTATCTCAACCTCCTAACCACAAAAAGAAAAAACAAAATATAAAGCTAACAAAAGGAGAAACCTGAAGATCTCAATCAGCCTCACTCCACAAAGTCCTGACCCATTCCTTGACTTGAAATCAATAAAATCACATAATAAGCTTGTAGAGCCTAAACCTCAAACCCATCAAAAATTTCAATGTAAGATTCAGGAATCAATATGCATGCTCATCTCAACCAATAGAATAAATAATTTCATAAGATAATTAATAATTAATCGCCTATAGTACAAATAAAAGTGACCAATAAGAAAAAATAGGAATCATTACGCTGAAATCTACAAATCAATAATAAGTATGATAACATAAATACACCATTAATCAATATATCAGTACTATAGGGAACAACACATAAATACTATAATTATTCAATATTATATTATATTAGTGAGATGAATCATGAATGTGAATAAGTCATATCAATATGTTATATATCAGTAGTGTTAATATATGCCTGATATATCTGTCTATAATATATAAAGCCATAAAGAATGCATGACCATGAATACAAATTGTATGAATAAATTATATACCCTAGATATCATATAGTTTAGTAAGGCGTGTCATTAATATCACAAAATTTAACGAACTATCCATTAAAGAATAGACCTAGCTCTATCCTATATATATTGTAACAACTCAATTTTTTGAAATGTATTAAAAAAATTTGAATTTCTATTTGAACAACAGCACAGCTACGATGCACCATTGAGCATCGAGGCACTGGGGTTTGAACTGTAGTAGTGCCCATAATTATCTCTGGGGCCTTGAACTCTCTATTCTATAGTGATTTTGGATTCTACATGCAGCTCTGCGGTGCAAGGTCTGAATGTCATGGTTCTACACCATTAAAATCTTATATATATATATATATATATATATATATATATATATATATATATATATATATATATATATATATATATATATATATATATATATATATATATATATATATATATATATATATATATATATTATATACACTCACTTGTCCTCCCCCTCACTCACCATGCGCTTGCGTGAGAAGAAAATGAGAGAGGGAGAAGACAAATGAGGAGGAGAGAGAGAAGGAGAAATTAAATTTTAATTGATGTTTCAATTTGCCGCTTTTACAAAAATTGTTCCAATCGTGGTAGGTGAATTATTCCCTACTATTTTCAAAGATTTTGAGTTTGAACATGTTATTCTCCCCAAAATTGATTTTATTAAATTTTTCTTAATTTTAATTAACTTCTACCATATAACTTTTTGTATGTTATAGTACCAAGAATTATAGTCATTTTGACTAGTTAATTTTTGAATTTAATGGGGAAATAAAATTTATTGTATTTTGTATGATTTGGATTGAATAAATAATTGAGTATTTTTATTTAATCAAATTGTTAATATAGGCACTAAGAATTAAAATAAATGTATAATTGTGTAGTAGTTGGTTGCTATTATTGTGATATTAATTTTATAATAATATATGTATAAAAGATAAGTAAAATTTGGTTTCATTGATGTTGGCTAGAGATTGTTGCTGACATGTACAAGATGGTGGGAAAACCGACTTCTCTTTAAATAATATGGTTTGGTGTTACCCTTTATTTTTTACTATTCATTATTTGAGAGTTATAAGAAGTTATTACTATTTCGGCAGACAATAGAGTGATTGCTTTGCTTACTGAGCCAACAGTTACTAACAACAAACATATTAATCTAAAAAGCACTGCTTTGCTATGACTCTTTACTTATTGATTATGCCAATAAGATTCATTATTATTGTATGACATTACTATTAGTATATTGATTACTATCACAACATGAACTTACTACCACTATACTGCTTTACTATTGCTGTCACCGATAAGATTGATGTAGATTCATTACTATGGCTACTATTATTTATCCATTGATACTATTTACTATCATTGATTATGAGAGGTAGGTTAGCTATATATTGGATGTGTGATTGCAATACTTATATTTCATGTGGTTGGGTTTACTAATTGAAATGACTTCAATAGTTATATCAATTTGACAAACTGGTTAATTAATTTATTGATTATACAATTTTACAGTTTATAGACTTTACTGTTATTACACATGAGTTTTAATCACTACAGGAAATTCAGTCAAAACCTGCGGTTTTTTTCAGCGGCTTAACTGGTAAAACCGGCAGTTTTTGAAACCACAGGCGGCTTATCGGCGGTTCGCAAGCCACCTATAAAAATGGCGTAGGAAACCATTGTCGGCGGTCTTTTTCCGGTGGTTTTATTCGCCGACGGTGTTCTAGTGGCGTATACCGCCGGATACGACCAGTTTTTCTATCGGCGGTGTTCCGGCCGTTGAGCCGCCAGTACTTTTATCGATGGCTCACCGGCGGTCCATACACCGACAGCACACCAGCGGTTACAGCGGTCGGCGTGCGTTCGAATAACTGCCGGCAAGCGTCGGTACATCGCCGGTAATACACTGCCAGTTAACCGGCGGTCAATGTCGACGGTCAGGCCGGCGGTCTACACCACCGGTATATCGCCGGATAACCACAAGCCAGCGTCGGTAAACCGCCTGTATAATACCGACGGTTGAAAGAAGATACCGGCGGCGTCAATCAGTCGTCCGATATCGTAGTTTTCGACGGCCTAACCGCCAATTAGCCGCCAGAAATCTGTAGCACCTGAAAATAAAAATTGACAGCCTCCCCTCTATTTGAGGGAGGTTCACCCTAAATTCTAAACCTGCACATAAAGCAATATATAACACCAAGTTTTGGGTAACACGCCGCTATATTCAATCAACCATCACAAATATAGACATAAGCACAACCAAACAAAATAATAAATGTAAACAAAGTTAATATGTTAAACCATCAAACATAAGTTCACAAGTTTGCAAGTTCACAATAAACATTAAAAGTTCTACTCCTCAGTTGTATCCTCACTGCCTCGAGATGCTTTTCGCTGCTCTTCCTCTTGCTTCCTTTGATTTTCAACACTGTAGGATTGCAGCTCTGCTTGCATTTCATTTTGAACCCTTCTTATTTCTTCAATCTCTCTAGTTAACGCTGCAACCCTCTGACTCACAGTTTCTTTAGCTCCAATACTTGGATCATAAAATGCTGAGGTGGATAAACTGCCCTCATAAGCATAGTCCTGTGAACCCAAGCCATATATCCTCCCCCTCTGTCTTCCACCAACAACGGGCTTGAGGAATGCTAGATTTTTATGCTTCGAATATGTAAATCTAAATATTTTATCAAACTGAAAGGAAGGCATTTGAGATGCAAGTTGAATGAAAGTTTCAACTCCATGTATAAATTCAACTGTCAATCCTTTTCGATCCGACAACAATCTGTTATACATCCAACTTCTCTCTTCTTGGATAGTCATTTGGACGTTGAAGCAAACGCCCCCCTACGTAGTTATGAAAATATTTATTATAACACATGTGTAAACATACTATACTTTAAAATAAGTATATTAAAGTCACTAGAGGATGTTCTTTACATCTCCTAATATTCTTTATCAACAATATGAATGTGCTGATAATATACCCTTCTATTTCACCATCACTCTGAACAAAAGATTGAAGATATCTAAAGCAAGTATTTTATTAATGACTTGATCACCCAAAGTCATAATCCCCTCACTATATCTATTTCCACTAAAATTATACTCCATATATTCAGTTTTAGATCTACTCAAGCGAAAACCTTTAGACTCTAAAGTTTACCATCATAATTGAAGTCTAAGGAAAGTACTTAGTACATCCACTTGCAAATGTCTAATGAGAACATCCGTGACTAAAGCAAACAAGTATATCAAATTTTTTGTGTAAACCCTTTCATGATTTATGCCTAAGAAAGGGGTTGATTGCAGAGGAAAAAAGTTAGGAAGAGGAAGAGGAAGTATTTGGGGTTTTGGAGTTTCATGCATTCTCTAATGGTGGAGGAAATATTAAGTACTTAAAATTATCGATATTTTTGTTTTCCAACTTAGATAGAAAAATTATAGTCATTTTTTTCATTGAAGAAGTAAAATATTATTGTCGATAGGAAGAATACGAGCGAAGAAATTTTCAATTGGATAGAGAAGGGTGGAAGGAAAGTTTTTGAGGTAATTTTATATTATAATGATAGATAATGTAATAAATTGTTGAGAAAATTTGATGTTGCTTTGAATGATATATGAGGCATTCAAATTAGATTTTAGTATTAATTATAATATTAAGATTGTATTGTTAATAGTGAAAGATTTTCATACTGAAATGAGTATTGGAAGTCTATCTCAGGCTTAAGATTGGAAGGAAATTGAAGCACAAAGTGATCAAGTGGGTAATTACAATAATTTTCTGTTATTTACAATAATTTATTGCTCTCTCTCTCTCTCTCTCTCTCTCTCTCTCTCTCTCTCTCTCTCTCTCTCTCTCTCTCTCTCTCTCCTTCCCTCCCTCTCCCTCTCTCTAAATCTCTCTCTTGCTCTCACCCAAAGTCACAATCAACCCATTAGATCTGTCATTACTAAAAATATACTTAATAAATTCAAATTTAGATCTACTCAAATGATTACAAGACTATAACCTCTTGCAAATGTCTAGATTACAACCTAAAGCATAAACTAGATTACAAAATCTTGCAAATGTCTAGTGAGAACAAATAATCACAAAAAAAAAATTCAAATATACCTTGCAATCCTGGTTTTCCTTCAACACCCACGAACACTAGGGCGGCCGGTGTGAGATCGACGGCGGCAAGACAGCGAGCCCTCGAGGGCGGCCGGTGTGGTGTTGGTGGCCGGAGATCGAGAGGTCGTCGACCGGAGAGAGGCCGCTCGATCGAGCGCGAGGCGAGCGGAGGCGAAGGCGGAGGATGGCCGAAGTGAGAGAATGGAAGAATAGAAATGAAATGGGAGGCTCGAGCCTATTCATTTTAGGGCTTAAACCGGTGGCAGAAACTGTCGGTAATGAAATCACTTAACAACGGCGGTGTACGCCATCGTTATATCGCCGGTATTTTTGACAGCTGGCGGTTTCACCGGTGGTCAAATGACCGCCGCTAGTTCCGGCGGCATCAACTTAAATAACCACCGGTAGGCCGCCGGTACTAACCGGCGGCCAAACCGCAGCCTAAACCACCGTTAATACCGGTGGCCATGTAACCGCCGATAACAGCTGAATTTCCTGTAGTGAATGTTTATGCACTGATTCATGATCATTGAATGTCACTGTTGTGAATTGATGATAACATTTATATTATTTTTTTATCGTGCTTTAAATTTCATTATATGATTTATTGACCTGCTGGGCTATTAAGCTCATTATATGTGGTTTATCTAATTTCGGCTCATGGTAAGGGATCAAGAGACAGAAAGATTGACTAGGCTTCCCAAGATTCCTTTTTTATTTTGTACTAAGGATCGATTTAGAAGGATATAATGCAATTGTACGATTCTTGAGGATTATATATGATTTTCTTAGTATAGAAATTTTTTTCTGAGGTTTTTATCACTAGTTTTTGTATTTTTCTATTAATATTATGGAAATAAATAGCTTTGGTGATGAAATTTAAAAGATAAAGAAATAATGCTTTCAAATTTAATTCTAACGCGTTATATATATGTGTTCGATTTTGGGAATTGGGGATAAACCTTCCTCCACCATTTTTGTTAAAATGGCTTTAGATTCATTAAACGCTTTAATCCAAGCAAATACATGAATTATAAATTTCCATAAAGGGAGCAAACCCAAGCTTCTCCATATCTTCAGAGATTAGCATAGCTTTATCCATTATATTCTTTTCACAGAATAATTGATGCTCTCCTTGTGCAGGATCGGCAACCTAGAAAATAGAAGAAAATAGATTGCAAGAACATAGAACATAAATGGGGAAGATGAATACCTCTATATTCTCGGTTTCTCTATTCCAAGTGTAAAAGTATATATATGATATCTGCAGTTTTTCTATCTCTCCCTCTTATATGTAATAACTATCCTTTCTATACTTCTATTTTTGGAGAATTAAAGAAAAAACTATAAAAGCAACTAATAACAAAAAGTAGAAAATAAGGTAGTGGCCATGTGGTTAGTTAGGGTGCTTATGATATCCCGGCGACACATTAGCAAGCTAATGTTGCATCAGTCCTCCCTGGCTTCGTCAGAGCTCGACTTCGACAAGCTGATTGAAACAATGGCCCTGTCAGCTGGCTTGTACGATGAGATATCGGACACATTGAAAGTGGGGGACATGTTGCTATCCGGAGGCAAAGTAACACGGTAGGCGTTATCATTGATTTTAGCCACAATGGGTACTGTACCAAGCTTGTGTTTGGCTAACTTTGAGTAGGTACTGGGTGGGAATCATTTACGTCGAAGGCGAACCATGACTAAATCTCCCACCTGGAATACCTTTTCTCGGCGGTGTACGTCTGCAGCTGCCTTGTAGCGCTGATTCGAGTGAATGATTTGTTGCCTAATTTCATTCAACATATTAGAATAGTCCTCAGTGAAATAGGTAACCATCGTGGATGTAACTCTGGGGAGTATAGAGACTTTTATAGCTGTATTGGGGGCCTTTGTGTATACTATTTCAAATGGTGCTTTTCCGGTGGAACGGTTGGTCATTGCATTGTAGGTGAATTCAGCTCTTGACAAGATTTCTTCTCACTGCTTAGGCTGCTCTTGAACTAAGCATCTAAGCATATTACCGAGCATTTGATTCACCACCTCCGTCTGTCCGTCGGAATGGGGATGATAGGCTGAGCTGAATCGCAATTTTGTGCCTAACCTTTTCCAAACTTCATGCCAAAAATGGCTGACAAACTTCACATCCCAGTCTAAAGTAATACTTCTTGGCAGGCTGGGTAAATAAACAAATCCGTTGAAGAAAAGAGTAGCAATGTTCATTGCATTGGAGGTTTTCTTACATGAAATAAAGTGGCTCATTTTTGAAAACCTGTCGACGACTACCATGATGGAGTCGTTGCCGCGTCGGGTTCGTGGTAGGCCGAGGATGAAGTCCATGCTTAAATCTTCCCATATGAGTTAGGTACCGGAAGTGGCATATACAAACCGGTATTTTGAGCTCCCCCTTTATACGTCTGGAAAATGATGCAGCTATCCACGAATCGAATGGTGTCGGGACGTATCCTTGGCCAGAAAAATTGAATCTGGATTTGATGGAGTGTGTTGTCTCGGCCTAGGTGGGCTCTGATACCAAATGTTGAATCCAACTTGCTGCAGAGAGGAAGATCACTTCCTCTTCTTGAAGTTGAGAGAGGAGGAGGAGGGAGAGAAGAGAAGGGAATAGGGAAGCAGCCAAAAAGAGCCGGTATAGCGCAAGGGCTGAGACTAACCTGAATGAGCTGCTTTCTCAGTAAATCATCGACCAATTCCTGCAAAATAACCTACTCTTTTGGATTGAGTCGATAGTGGGGCAGAAAGGGCAAGATGGCGCTGGGTGCGAAGTCTATTTGGTGTTGAATACTCATCAACGGTGGCAACTCCACAGGTAATTCTTCAGGCACAATGTCGCAATATTCAATCAAAAGTTCTGAGACTTCAAATGGGAGTTCCTGCAGTGAGGAGCTTGGATTTGGCTCAGAGATGAGTAGTGCAAACATAGGGGCCCGGTCCTGCCATTCCTGCACGAGGCTGGCCCCCGAAACCAAATGGATGGCAGCATGTTTGGATGTATCTTTCTTCCGTAGCGTTATACTTGACATGCCCGGCAACAGGCGGAGCTTCCTTCCTTTCCAGTCTAGAGAGTAGACATTCGCACAGCCATCATAGTGCACCCCCACATCGATTTTCATGGCCTTCCCAAAATTAAATGGCATACATCCATCTCCAATACATCACATAAGACTTCGCATGAGTAATGTCTACCAATCGTAAAATGTACACGGCAAGAGTCCATGGCTAAGATCTCCAACCCCTTCTTGACCTAACTAATCTTGTAGGGATTAGTAAGCTTAGTGGTTTTCAATTGCAGCCCTTGAACAACCACCTTAGACATGATATTTTCAGTACACCCGCTGTCTATAGGCATGTTTCATACCTTGCCGCTTATCGTGCACCTGGTCTTAAAGATAGCGTGACATTGTGACATACTCGATTGAGGTGGTGCCAAGAGTAATTTCTCTATAACCCCAATGAATGGTTCTCCCTCGTCGGCTGGAACCTCTTCTTCGACTTCTTCTCCATCCGCCTCGGACTCATCTAGGTTCGCACCTTCCTCTGGCTCCGCTACATTGATTTGCTATCTTTGAGGACACTCGTTCGACTTGTGCCCTGGCTGAAAACAACAGAAACACTTCAAAGTGGAGGTCCTCGCATACGGGTTGGTATTGCTGCTACCCTTATGTTTTGACATATTCTTCCCATCTATCGCCGCACTCGAAGGTCCAGCTATAGGGGCCGTTGGTGGGGCATTAGGCGACAGCCTCGGTGCTGACTGGGAGTGCCTTTTGTGAGTTGCTATAATTGGTTCTTGCCAATGTCACCGAGAATAAGGAATGCGAGACTTACGGCTCTGTTGCATCTCAATATTCAAAGCAAGATTGACGGCTTGTGGCATGGACCATACGGAATTAAGCTCAAGTTGATCCTGAATGCTATCCTTGAGGCCTTCGATATAACGAGCTACCAGCTGACTGGCAGACTCGTTGAGGTCATTCCTGGCACTCAATCTATTGAATTCTTCAGTGTATTCACTCACCGATCTTGTACCTTGGCTGCAATGTTGGTATCTCATATACAGTATCTGTTCATAATCAGTAGGGAGGAATTGCGAACGCAGTAGCTGCTTCATTCGTGTCCACGATCGGACATGACTCCGACCTCCCGCCACCGAGATTGCACGGTTTGCTCCCACCAAGCACTGGCTCCCCCCTTCAATCGGCATGCCACGTATTTGACTTGCTTATCAGGATCAATGTCCAAATAATCAAAAAAATCTCTACCGCCTTCTCCCAATCAAGGAAATCTTCAATGTGGAGGTCTCCGTCGAAGAACGGGATGTCCATCTTCACCTTAAATTCATCGGAATGGTGTCTGTACTGAGCATTTCACCGCTCTCTGATATGATTCATGCCATACTGATTATCTACTTCTTCACCACTGGAGTACAAGTGATTATCGCCCCTGACGGGAATGAGATCCTCCTCCGAATCCGATGGACAATGCGGAGTGACGTGGAGGAGTCGCTCCTGCTGTTCGGTCTCACCTCTTCTCCTGGGAAGGGTTCGATGTGCTCTTGCCTCATCCCTATGCTGGTCCTGGTGCATTGGTCTTGCACGGAGAAGATTAAACTCCCGGAGGAATTCCACGGCCAGCTTCTGCACTTCGGCCGCTACTTTTTCAATTCTGCGATTGACGTTGTCTTGATTTTCCCATAGCATTTCAAGTTTCTAGTTCCCCTCTGTTGCTAGTTCTTTTCCTCTATCAGCCATCCCGCCTCCAGGTTTGTGGCTCTGATACCAGCTGATGCTCTCCTTGTACAGGATTGGCAACCTGGAAAATAGAAGAAAATAGATTGCAAGAACAGAGAACAGAAATGGGGAAGATGAATACCTCTGTATTCTCGATTTCTCTAATCCAAGTGTAAAAGTATATGATATCTGTAGTTTTTCTATCTCTCCCTCCTATATGTAATAACAATCCTTTCTATACTTCTATTTTTTGAGAATTAAAGAAAAAGCTGTAAAAGCAACTAATAACAAAAAGTAGAAAATAAGGTAGTGGCCATGTGGTTAGTTAGGGTGCTTATGATATCCCGGCGGCACATTAGCAAGCTAATGTTGCATCAATAATCTAATGATTTTCAAATAGATAAGGACACTAGCTCATGGATTTTCCATGCTTTTACACAAATAAGAGAAGATTGCCTATCTTGATCGTTGAAATAAGCTTTCTAGAGGAAGAAATCAAGAGGAGTTGGTGGAAAAATACGTCTAAGGAAAGAAGAAATTAGACTGAAAAATGGTGCGACATACCTACACATTCGATCAAAGGAAGAAACCATGAACATAGTGATGGTGCAGGCATTTGATTGGGAGGAAGAGAAAAATATGTGAGGATTGTGTCACGACAAACCTAGGTATTCACTCCAGCTCTCAGAAGGAAGAAACCGCACTATTAGAGTCAAGCAAAGTTAGGTATCTAGCTAGCTAGTAAGCCCTTTATTGGTTGAATAGCAGGAGGATGAATAAGCGCTGATTAGTTAATGTTGAATTATTGATGTCTTAATATATTATTGTGTCATAATAAATTTTTTTCAGATATTTAATTAAAAATATCTTAATAATAATGTAGTAAAAAAATAATTTTTTTGTAGTGACAAGTGGAAACATTACAACTGGACCTAGCCCAGAGATTTTTTTTTGTTTCTTGAGATGACCATGCCCTAAAATATTTTTGCATTTTTATGAAAAAACAATGATTTTAGATATTTGTTTCTTTTTATATTTATATATCTCAAATTACGCTTCTTATCCTTAATTGGCCTTAAACTATGCTCCTAATTAAATTTTTTATCATGTCCACATGACCCTTTCTACACAATCTTTTTCAATGCACTTCTAAAAATGGTTGACAGATCTACTTCCCAGCACCATAGCCATTTCTCCTCTTGCTCTTAGTTGGTTTAGGGTTATTTGGGATAGTTGCAACTTTTTATAAAGATGATTATAAAATTGCTGTGAAGAAATTAATTTTTTAAAAGTTGTAGAAAATAATTTCCTATCATAAAAACTTTATTGAAAGCAATTAAAAAGTAATAACCAAACAAAAATTGTGATTGTGATATGATGAGAAAAGCAATAAAAAAGTTCTCAAATGAAACCTGGTCCTCTTTATTTCTCCAACCTGCTGTTCAAGTAATAATGAGATGCATCAGCATAGTCAAGACATGTTTGACAAATCTAATAACAACTAAACCAATTCTTGTTAATATTCCTTTTGAGATCGATTAGCGATAAATTATAAATTATGAATCTTAAATTTATAATTTTAAAAAAATTATCTCATCTTTTAACCATTATGTCAAGAATCCTTCCATAACTCTCCGAGATTTAGGGTATCAAAAAAAATTAAGAAGGCAAAAGGGCTCTATCTTTCCTTAAAATTAGCACAAATTTAGATTACTACAGCATTCACAAGAACTTCAAAAAAAATGAAGAAGAATTTTTTTATTAAAATTGTGTAATATTGTGGACTACTGCAGCATTAACAAGAACTTCGAAGAATAAAGGAGAAGAAACCTCAAAGAGTGAAAATCCCCGATTGTACGATCCTAAGGCTGAACATAGGGATATTATTGTACCTAGCGGAGACTTTTCGTAAGTATTGCATGGCACTCAACTCAATAAGCTTTGCAGGGTCGATGTTACATCTGAAAATCTGCCTTTCAAAGCATTGTCGAAGAACTTCTAGGACCTCTGGTTTTTTAGCGGAAGCTCCGGCGAGCACTATCTCATCCACGGCTTCTCGCCTGACTCCGGCTTGCATCAAGCACTTCATGATTCCGATGTGAAGATGCCTAAGATTCAGCAACACCAACCTTTCTCGAGTAATCCGTATTTGCACCTTCCTGCCTTGTTGCTCAAACTCAAGGTCCACACCAGCCATGCCCGAACAGATGGAGTCCTTGGCGCGTTCGCAGGACTGTCCGATGCAACGGACAGCGGTAGCGTCGCCGCTGATGTCGATTCCAAGCTTCCGTTGTATCTCTGAAACCATGTAGTTTAAGAGTGGGCAGCCCAAGTTGGAAACGGCAGCCTTCACTTTTAGATTCTCATCTTCGGTGAGCAAAGAGACTTCGAAGATGTGAACATCGAGGTCAAATACGAGGACGGTTCTGTGACCTGCGGTGAGAGATTTGTAATAGGAGGCGGCAAGAACCGGAGCTTCGATGAAAAAGAGAATTCGCATTCCGGCGGCAGTGGCGCCGGCGGAGAGTTGATATCGATAGCGTGGGTTGTTGCTGCTGGCGGGGATGATGGCGACGAAGTTTTGGGCTGTGTGGCCGAGGCGTTCCATGGCGGCTTTCCTATCTTGGAAATGTAAGGTGAGGATATCTATGAGGGAAAGGAAATTTGGCGGGTGATTGGGTCGTGTAAACGGGAAACGGATAATGCCGTCGGGGAAAAGATATTGCTGTATAGTGTAGATGCAGCGGACAAGCCAGACGTTGCCGGAGGAGGAGTGTAGGTGGACGAGGCAATTGCCGGAACTGGGGATTTGAGCGGGAGGTTCCATGGAGGGTTTCTTCTTCTTCGCTTCTTGGATGCTAGGCTTCTTGGCTCAGGAGAAGGGGAATTGCTGCTTTTTTTCAATCGGTGTTGTTTTAGCGGGGAATGCAACTTCGTTTGATTTACGAGCTTTTGAACCCTCATTATCTAGAAGGGAGATTTATATTAATGCAACTATATATATATATATATATATATATATATATATATATATATATATATATATATATATATATATATAACCTACCCACTAACCTACGCATTAGTATTAAAAAAAAAAGTTAAAAGATCTTTAAAGGGACCTCCAACCCCCTATTGCTCAAAAGAGCTACCAAAAAGGTCCAAGAAAATCCTATGAGCAAAATTACAATGCCAAAATAGAAACCGAGATTAGGGCAGCTAGTAGTCCACTGTCAAAAATTAAGATGCACTGAATAAACATTTAGCTCAAAATTGTCACCAGAAGGAAGAATCATCGACCCAAATATAAGTTCAGTAAACATTTGCAATAAAGAGCTACAACAGAAAATGGCAGAGCGACCATCAATAGGACCTATAGAAAAACCATCCATAATACAAAACACAATGGACTGCCAACTTAAATCAGTGGTTTGCAATTAGAATAGCTGCAAGGGATAAAAATCAAGAAGCTTACCATACAACATAGGCATCATACCAGAGTTGTGAGTATAGAAATTATAGGATAATCTAACTAATTGATACCAAAAGAATAATAACCCACGCAAATACAAGCAAGTCATGAAAAAGTGGGAAACCCGCAGCAAGAGCTGCAGACCACAAGCGACCCCTCCCCAAACTCCCCATACCAGAAAGAAAAAAACCATGCATGTCACTAAACAAATAGCCACCAAAATCAAAAACCGCCAAAGCAGTCGCAAGAATAACTCCAAATTAATGGGATCCGATATAAGGTAAAACAATAAGATCCAAAACCACGAAACCTTTAACAATTTTAGGGATATGAACCTCTTGAAATTCAATGAAATGGAGAGTAGTCCAACAAATTTTAGCGAGCATCCGCACACATATTGCCTTACGCAATATATGAGAAATCTTGAAATTGAGACAAGATAAGCCTTGTTTAATATTTCTGATCAGATATAAATTATCAACATTAAATAAATGGTCGCTATTTATTTAGTGTATAATAAGCATAGCATCAACCTCAATCCAAATATTGTTCAAAACTAACTTAATACACATATTGATACTATATTTAAGGGCATAAAGCTTAGCCATAAAGGCAGCGAAAATAGAAACAAGACTAGCAAAACCTTAATCACCTTACCAAGATGATCTCTCAAAATACCCCACAACCAGCCACATTCCCATCAAATGACCCATCCTTGTTGAGCTTAAACCCATCAAGAGAAGGTTTAGGCCAATGGATAACCCTATCCCTTCTCCTCTTTGTAGAATTAATATTCTGAATACCAAACTGAAAAGCAGCAAAAATGCAATTTTAAAATCTTTATGTTTAATGAATTTAGCAACATAAAGATACACGATTTCTTCTTTAATATTAAGGATGATACACTTCACATTCATAATGATCCCATCATTTTTGTCATAATTTCTCCTTTTCACAATATACCAAATGATAATATTGGGGAGATGGTTTCTAATATGAATTTTAGACTTAACAAGCCAACTTTTCATAAAATTTATAATGCTATTGTAACCATTTGAAAAATTAATGTTCAAAATCTCTTCAACATGAAGACACACTATAATAGCAATAGGCCCATTGATCAAAACATGGTTAAGAGTTTCCACATGATAACAAAATTGGCATTTAGAAACAACATTAAAACCTCTTTTAATAAGAATCTTGTCAATAGGGATAAAGTTGTGAATCACTGTCCAAGTTAGAATAGAATAAGAAATGGGAATCAAGATATGCCAAATTGCAGAAAAAAGAGGGTTAGCCAGCCTATCCTCATAAATTAAGTGCCAAACTTCTTTAAATGAAGATTACCATCACGAGCCTTTGTAAAAAGGATATAATCATCTTTTCTAACCTTCAGAGAAATATTAACAATATTGTTAATAATATTATAAGGAACAACATCCTTCAACGTCTCGATATTCCACTTAACATTAGAAATAAAGCCTTTAATTAACAAAGGGGAAATGGATCTAGTATTTAATAAACTATCAATGGAATAATTGTCAAACCACTGATCTTGCCGAATAAAAACATCACCACTACTAATACCCCACTTAATGAACTTCTCCATCTCCCAATTAATGCCAGAAAACATTTTTCATATGGAGGAATCTCCCTTTTTAGGAACACATAAAAGAGGATGATTATTGACACAATATTTTCTATATGAGAAATTAGCCCATAACTTTTACTAGATCTAAAGTTGAAACAAAGTTTATAGGAAAAAACTTTAGTCATATCAAACAAGTTCTTACAGCCAATCACACCTTCCTCCAAATAACCACAACACTTCTTCTATGAAGCCCGGAAAATAGTAGATTTGCCATTTTTAGCCCCAAAAAATAACTTTTTGATTAACTTTTCAAGTCTATTACAAATGAAAATAGTGAGATTTAAAGTATGTAATAAATAAATAGGCAAAGCAGAAGAAAACTTTTAATTAAAAATAAATCTCTTACCAATTGATAAGAATTTGAAAGCCAAGTGTTAAGTTTTTTTTTTTTTTAATAGCCATGATGGTTCCATCAAAAATAGGAGATTTTATCTTACCCTTGTAGAAAGGTATACCCAAATAAGTGATCGTCAGAGACATCTGATATATACTGTTGACCTCATTTTTCGAGGTCAATTTCCCCGGAATCAACTCTAGCACCTAGGTCTTCGTAGCCTAGTATAGACGTCGCCCCCATAGGATTTCTCTTAGGTGGATACCCATTGACGTAGCGTCGACTCGAACCTATCACTCAATTCGAATCAAAATCAATTCAATCCAATTTTAATTCAACTCCAAACGATCTCAAATCAAACTCAATTCATGATTCATCAATGTCGATCGATTCAATTTAATATGACTTAATCCATTTTCGATCAAATTGATATATCGTTGGGCTTAAATCAATTCATCAATCGAATCAAAATCAAATCAAATTCGCCTCGACTCGTTCTAATTCAAATCATTATAATTGAGATAAAATTAGTATTTTTAAAACTATTTATATTTTTAAATTAACTCAAAAAATATATATTTTTTTTTAAATTATCAATATTTTTTTATTATTATTAATCTTTAAATTATTTTTGAATTATAAATTAACTCCTAAATTCATTTTTTATTATGATTAATTTAAAGCCTTTAATATATTTTAAAGTAAAATATGTTTAGAATTTTTTTTTTAAATAAAAAATAAACTACACTCCCCACATCTCTCTCTCTCTCTCTCTCTCTCTATCTCATATTTTTTTTTTTAGAAAACCCATTCAACCGCTCCCTCACCCCTCCTATTTCACAAAACCGCCCAGCCCCCTCATTAAAAAAAAAAAAAAAAAAACTCTCGAACTCCCACTACTACTCTCACAATCTGCACGAACTCCAACCTCCCTCAGGACAGTTCGCGAAGCCCTCTCCCTCTACAATTCGCAAGAACCAAACCTCCAGCCCGCCTCTTCTCCTACTCCAGGTCGCACGAATCAAAAGCCTCCCGTCGCTCCTCCCTGTTCGCTGAAGTTCTCCACTGCTTCCCTGTGCTGCAAGAACCCAAACACCGACCATCCTAGCCATCGCCAGCCCTAACCGACCGAAATCGCCCAACCCGTCGCCTTCCAGTTCACAAGAACCGACCATCCTAGCCGTCGACTTGTTCTCATCGCTGATCCTCTTCACTATAGGTAATCAACTCTTTCTTCTTCTCATCCATCCCATTCTCCTCTATCTTTTCCATCATCTTCCTTGTACCTCTAATGGCCGCATCTTTTCTCTGTTGATTTGAATTTTTTTTTTTTTTTTGTTAATAAGAGAGCTATTGGGTTTATTGTTATTCAAATAGGAAATGGTGTTCATTTGATTCTTAACAAGTGGTGTTTTATTAAATGAATTCTGATCAGAACATAGAAATACATTCTTGCTTCGATGTTCGTCAGATTTCTGTGAAGGCATTCCATTCCTTTGAAACGCATACATAGAAAGAATTTCTTTGTATTTTTTTTTTAAGGAAAGAAATTTCTTGCTTAAGAATCTGCAATAATCTCAGAGAGAGTAATCATTCATAGTGTTTTCTTGATATTGAAGGTCATAAAAATAATAACCATTTCTTTTACATTGAACTACTAAAAAAAAATGATTGTCGTCATGGTTAAATTGAGATAAGGCTTGTAATTCTCGGTTGGAAGAAATCATGTTATATTCTTCTTTTCATTTTTGTATATTTTCTTTACTTGATTTGTTAACCAATAAACAAAAAATTCTAAACGCATGCTAACAAATGAGATTTTTTTTTAGGGAATCAAGCATTTATATCTTGAGCTTACATTCATATGACAAATTCATAAATTAGGTCGTATGTTTTATATATATATAAAAAAAAAAAATGATATGGGTGGCTTTGTTCATAATTGGGAAGAAAATCATGATATCATGTTTTATTTATGTGAAAGATTTAGAGAGTTTTTAATGTAGATATTGAAAGATATTTAGCATCCTTTTGCAATAGATTGGAAAGAAAATATTTTAGTATTGGAAAGCTTTAGCTTTATATACAGTATGATTTTATGAAAGGAATGTGTGGAAAGGTAATTTGTAGTGAAGAATGTAGATTGTGAACGGTAAAGAATGTGTTAGTTTTGAAAAGTAAAATTTGAGTTTTTGGAAGAATGGAAGATGTGCATTTAAAAGCTGTTATGTAAGAAAAGTAAAAAGTGGCTTGTGTTTGCATGCTTGAAAGTAAAATTGTGAAAATTAAAGTATATGATTTGTTAAGGAAAATTGATTTGCATTTATATATAAAAGTAGAAATTGTATGATTTGGAAATGTAAAAGATTCGTGTCTTGAAAGGTGATTTGTGTGAAGGCTGACATGTGTAAAGTATTTTTGAAAAATAGAATATTTAAAATTTTGGTAAGATATATGTTTATTTTGAAAGTTGGAATGTGTAAAGGTGAATTTTGTATGTTTTGGAAAGGTTAAATTTTGTAGAAGAGAAATAAAATGTGCGATTGTTAAAAGTTGAAGTATTTTGAGAGGTGAGAAGTGTGAGTGTTAGAGAATAAGTTAGTTAGATTTTAACTAGAAAATAAAAGTAAAATTATTGAAAAGCAAAATTTTCTTTCTCCCTCTACCTCTCTTTCCCCCTTCTACTTCTCATTTCTTGTGCCTCGAGATAAATATTAGAAAAATACAAAATGTCTTTCAAAAAGGAAAGGTTCTAAAAGGATATTCAACCAAGCCAGAGTTCAAGCCCGAAGAAAGGTACGTCTTTATTTTCAGTAAATTTCAATTATTTCATTTTTTTAATTATTAAATGTGCTTTCTAATTCCTGTTTTTCCTGTTTTATTTGCATAAACTGCGAGGAATGGTACCGGTCGAGGGAACAAAAGGACAAGGAGCTAAAGGCGTCAGTCGCCTCTATCCAACCGGGTAGAGGTGCTACGGGCGGAACCACCGGGTCGTAGCCCCCGGTGACTGTGAGTATTTCTAAACTTAGAAAACCTTTAGGGGCCCCTTGATGTGGTATGCGTAAACCCTTCCTTTAGGTCCCTGTAGTAACTTCAATTTCATTAGGTTTATTTTTATTTGCTTTTAGATCCTTAAACTCCTTTTACACACGCTCAAAGTCCCAAGGGTTAGTAATAACAAATTTTTATCCCATACAACAGTAGTGACACTTAAGGACAAAAATTAAGGATTGGGTCTTAGAAAATCTAGACTTAGGAAGCATGCACACTTTAGGATAGAAACTTATAACATAGAAAATTTAGTGACATCTCATTTTAGAATTAGTAAATATCTTTAAATTAGAATTCAATCAATTAGAAAGCTTTAGCCAATAATTGACTTAGGACATTTCAAAACCTCACAGCCTACTGCACACACTTAGATTTGTTTGTTAGGACAACTGACTCTAGTTTTAGGTTAGGCCGATGTTTATTTCCTTACTGTACTGTGACGGGCTTTTTCTCGAGTTTTATTGCATGCTGGTTGTAAAATGTTGGTGTGTTTGTTTATTTAATTTTACTGCACCCTGTGTTGGTTTGATTGACGATTAGATTACCCATAGGCTAGGAGCGATCTGGATTGTTAACATGATTTTCTGCAGGTGGCCACACTCATGCAGGGCAGAAAAAGGGGGCTAATTAATTAATAATAAATAAATGCTACAGGTGCTTCAGCTGCTTAGCCCCCAAATGAAGAAGAGTGTGGCCAAGTGTGGCTTAATAATTTAAATTCAATTGCATATATATATAACTGCGTGGGATGATTTTTGTTATAAATTGCTTAGGATAACCCTGCAGGTGGTCTAGATTTTCTTTCTTTTTCTGTGAAATGTAATGTAATGTAAATGTGTTTATAAACTGTGAAAGTGATTTTGAAAGTGGGATATCACATCCAATTTGGAATCCAAAGGAAGGAGAATATACCTTAAAGGATTATTCTCTTTTATTTGGAAAGCCAAATTAGGGTGATTCAATATCCAAATAGAAAAGAAAATACCCCTCTTAGGGATGAGTTTCTTTTCATTTGGATATCCAGAACCCGACGGACCCGAGAAGTTCGTAGAAGAAGAAAAGACTGAACAAGAAGATTGAAGAAAGAAGATGAAGAAATGAAGATTTAAAGAACAATATATCCCATTTCAAAAATCACTTGCGTCATTCTTAGGATTAGAATCCGGGTTTGTTGGCAGTGGTGCCCGGCCACTTTACTTTCTGCAAATTCTGGGTGTAATATGGACATTGGACATTGGACATTATATTTGGATTATTAAAATTGATTGTTTACATTGTTTGTGCAGTAGATTTTTTTAGGACCTTGCATGCCGTGTTTTGTTTTAGCCTGGATTCGAATCCGAGAGATTTTTTTCGTAAGGGTACGCTTAAAATTCTTCTACTTGTAATTTTAAATAAAAATTTTTAGGCTCACATAGTAACTCTAACGATCTAAGAAGTAAGCTCGGGACCGCCGAGAGTCAGCATAAGCATATTAATACTTTCTCTTCCTTGTTAGGCACCTCCCCGCCTGCGGGTTCTGGCAGACCACTTGACCTATGAGGGTGCAGTTCTGTCAAGGGGAAGTTGTGCAATCTCTAGGGAAAAACCTATTTTCTAAGCCTAATTTTTAAACTGCTTCATATTCATTTTATGCATTCGAGTCAATTAGCATGCATTGCATTAGATACAAATTAAAAAGAGTCTAAAATATTAATAGCATTTCTAGGCATTTCTCACCATACATAAGTTAAGGGGCCAATTAGGAACTGTCTTAGATGTCGGCCCCCAATTCCTTAAAACTTAAATAAACATCCTTACCCATCTTTCATAAGAGACTGGACACATGGTTTTAAAGCGCCTAGGTGGTTAGCTGGCTCCCCAATCCAGGCCGGGGTAAGTCCAGATTTGCACTTCATTAGTTAGGTTCGGGTCGCTACTTTGTAGTACCCAAATTAGATTTAGGTTCTGAGGCAGATTCTTTTTAGATCTTAAGTCCTCGCCCTCCGGGAATATAATCCCAATTTTCTAATAAAATGTCAACTTAAACATAAAATTTTCTCTTAAAATGTAAAGCCCAACATAGGATAGACTGAGGTTGTCTCTGAGCTTCTCAGAATCCGACACCTCCTACTTTTCATCCTTTGACTCGCTAATAAATGTTCAACATTGAGCTTTCACCTTGGAAAATTCCTACTTCTGTTCCTTGTCTTTTACTTTGTAGTCAAAGGGTATGAAATCACTGCTTTAATCGAGAGTTTTCTTAGGAGCATTCCTCCTAAGATGTAATTAACTATAGGAGCTTGCTCCTATAGGGATTTGAGAACCCCAGACTAAAATAAACCTTGTTTTATTCGTATAAAACAAGGGAAGAATCTTTGGGAACGTAGATATTTTTAAAAACCTTATTTCTAATTTTGAATAGACTTGTAAAAATATTATTATTATCTTTTCAGATAATATAATATTATATTTGTTATATTCAACTTTAGAAATAATGAATTTTATAAAACTCATTCTTGCTTTTAGATATCTTGAAGAAAATATTATGTTCGTCTTTTAAGATGATATAATATTCTTCTTGCCATATCTAAATAAAAGAATGAATAAACTTTTTTTAAAAAAACCGTATTTATATATTTAAACATATTCTATAGAATTTCATATTCATCTTTTGAGATGATATGTTATTCTTTGAACTGTTTGATTATAGAAATATGAATTTTCAAAACCCTATTTTGATATTAAATCCATTGTAGAATATTGTGTCGGCTTCTCGAGACTGTACTTTATTCTCAATGCAATATTCGATTACAAAATAGGAGAAATCAAAATCTGCATGGTGTGACACAAATTTTTCCCACCAAGGTTTTTCTGGCGACTCCGCTGGGGATCAATCCTCTCTCCATCTTTAGCAGTGTTTTATACCCTTTAATCGGTAGTATACTTGTGCTTAGCATAAGTTGTAACTACCTTTCTTCCGCCGGTTCTTTTATTCATTTCATTCTTGAATAATTTGGCCGGTATCTAAAATTTTTTTTTAGAGGTCTTATTTTGGACCCCGTTAGAAAATTAATGAGGAGCTCCTTTATAATGGCCTATTTGTAAAGTAAATCCCCGTGTTAATTCGAACGTTGTAGTTACATTATTTTTGTAGCTTGATGTTTGAATTAGCACTGGGTCCAAAATTTCAAAAGTTGAAATTAAAACACTAAATAAAATTCATCCTTATCTCAATATTATGTATTGTAGTTATATTTCCATATAACTCAATATATATGAAATAAGATAGGATTTAGTTTATTTAGTTGGATTAATTAAACTTTTACAATTTAAATAAATTTTTCATAGTCTAATTAAAAATTTCCTTTTAAATTTCAGGAAAAATGATGGGTAAATTAATCTTTTCCCTGTCTGATAACATGAACCTATCCTACAATCCGTTTGCTGATTGTAGTGTAATCAAGTTTGGAAAAGGATTTGAGGATTTGCAGTTGTCTGTTAGTGGACCTGAGTTCACTGTTGTTCCAACTAGTGAAGTTGCAAATCAGAAACCTATCCTAGAATTCACTTTGGGATGCGGGTCTCAAACTGCTCCTGTATACCCTAGGCCCTCTGTGTTTACTAGGATTGAGCAACTTAATCAAGACCAGAAACTCAAGTCAGTTATAGTAGCAAACAGTTCAGTCCCTTTCAGTGCACCCAGTCAGTTTGAAATTGGATCTTCTTCTAATTTATCGATGATTATGACTAAGACTCAGAGAAGGAATAAGAATCGTCGTATAAAGAGAAGAATGGAAAAACTAGGAATGCCAAAGAAAAACGAGCTTATCCCTCCAACCTCTCCACATCTTAGTGGTAGTAGGTTCCATCTTCTCTCCGCTGCTGATGGAGAAGAAGATGCGAGGTTGATTGCTCGATCAGCCCCTACTGCTGTTAGAAAGTCTGCCACTGAGCCAACAAAAAGTAAGGAAACACATGTTCAGAATTTGGTAAAGGCTATAGTACAAGATTGTGCTGATGGTCCTCCGCAGACTAAAGAAGAATTTTTAAGGAAAATGAGAAGATTGATCAGTGATAGGATTGAAGAAGAAACCTTAAGGCAAAAACTTATTAAAACTAGGGTAGGAGGTCAGTTGAGAACAAGAGATAGTAAAAGAAAATTCAAACCAACTGCCATCTCTGCTCTCACTGATGGATACCCTAGGGAACCAAGGAGATCCAGTAGAAAGACAGACAGTATTGTGTTGACTGACGCTTCAATGAGATTTAAAGCTACCCAGCATATTCCACAGAAAGTCAGCCGTCAGTTGTCCCCTTCTTCTGCACCACCACTAAGTCATAGTAAGATTCAACGTAGTTCTCATACCCATTCTTCTCCCCGGATAGATAGGCACCACTCTACGGGTCCTACTCCATTTTCTTATCCTGATGTAGAGCGGTTGGAATCCTCAAACCAACCCTCTTCAACATCTGATGAGAAGAAGGTTTGGAAACCCAAGGAAAAAGCTACTTCTCCTGTAGTAGCTTCACCTGAGAAGCCTATCGAAAGTGAACTTGAAGAGAAGAAGAGGGTTGAGAATACTACTCCAGATCCCATGGATTGTGAAAATTATGTTCCTGTTGATCCCAATTATGTTTCTGGAAGATCTATAGAGGATATGATAGGTGAACTAAAAGACAGTATTAGAAATCTGGTTGAAGAAGAGGCTTTGAACTTTGACTTAGATGGAGATGATATGTTAAATGATACAGTGGCTGATGTCTTTATGGTTGAAACAAGAACAACATCTTATAATGAACAGATTGAGGATGTTGTATTACAAGATGTTGTAGTTGAGGAAGGCATAGCGCCAGACTTAACTCAACGTCTTGTACAGCAATTAAAACAAAAAGATGAGCAGATTTCAAGTATGGAGAAGAAGATAGAAGAAATGATGGCCACTATGGCTTCTTTCCAAAGTCAGGGTCCTTTACCACCACGAGCACAGGTTGAGTCTTCTCAACCCGAGCCTGTTCAGGTGGTAGGAAAGAAACAAGTGATTGAGACTATAGAAGAACACCAACAAAATCCAGAAATAAAGGTTTCTCAATCCAAAGAGTTAAAGCAAATGGTAGAAAAGCAAGTTAGGAGGCATTAGCAGAATCTCAGAGCTCGTCATATACTCCAAAGGGTAGACCCTACCCAGAGGAGTTTGATGCAGTTCCATACCCGAAGGGGTTTGTGCCTCCCTCCTTCAAGATCTTTGATGGTACTGGAAACCCAAGACAGCACATAGCCTACTTTAGAGCCAGTTGTTGCAACGCTGGGGGTAGCGATGCTTTGCTTTTCAGACAGTTTGTCAGTAGTCTGTCAGGGGTAGCATTTGATTGGTATGCAGATCTTCCAAATGGTTCAGTGCACAGTTTCACAGAGTTAGAGAACATGTTTGTCAAAAGATTTGCAGGCAGTCAGCACCATGTTACAGTTGGAGATCTTGTAATAGAGAAACAAAAGCCTGGAGAAAAGCTAGTTGATTATATACTTAGATGGAGGAATTTGAGCATGAAATGCGAACCTCAATTGCAAGAACAACATGCAATTGAGATCCTGCTTAAAAATATTCATGGACCGGTAGCCTTTCTTTTGAAGGGTTTTACCATTAAGACATTTGAAAAATTGCTCAATAAGGCCTCCAGTCTCCAAGAAGAAGCTTCACAGCTCTCCTTCCTTGTTGATCAGTCCTCTTCAGACCCTAAGAAGCTGAAACCCCAGAAAGTCTTTGAAAAGAAATCTGGGACGGTGTCAGCTGTGGATAAGGGAAATCAGCCAATAAAAGTGCAGGCAGAAAGGTCCCCTCCTCAGTTTTATAATCAACAGTATCAGAGACCGCAGTATCCGCCACCACAACATCCTCCACTTCGGATTCAACCAGAATTCAACCAACAGCGACCTTACCTTACTCCAGAAGAAAGAAGGGAAAATTGGGATAAATTTAATGCATTAATTGGTAAGACTTACCCCTTTAAGAAGGAGGCTTTAAAGAAGATATTGAAAAATCTTCTTAAGAAGCCAGACTTTAAGTTACCTGCACCTAGAAGGCCAGAAGAAGTGGGTAGGTCAGATCACCCCAATTATTGCCCTTACCATCAGATGTTGGGTCATCAGCTTGAAGAATGTGTCACTTTTAAAGAATGGCTTGACAGAAACATGAAATTAGGAGCTGTAGTGATTCCCAAGGAATACTTAGTGGATCCAGGGCAGGGATCAGCTAAATGTGTGACTGGTGAACCTATCGTTCCTACTTCTTTTTCAAATTCTGATTCTACTTGGGATATAGTTTTATCCCGTTCTTCAAAGAAATTTCTTAACAAACTTTACTTTTCTTCTCTTCAGGAGTCTTTGGGAGCTCAGAAGCCTCTCCAGGTTGATCTGATAGTTCCAGAAGATGATGTAGAGATGACTCCACCTTCAGAGCTTAAGGAAGCCCGAGTCAGCCAGGGTCCTATAGTTCAGGAGAAGGAGGACACTAGAGATCATTTTATTGCTTTTAGTAGTGTTGATTGTGATGTATCTAGTAGAGTTGTGTTTTCTTCGGATGGGGAGACTGTTATCCTCAATCCTCTTATCTTAGATGACTTTTGTTTTGTTAAGTGTGATGATGTCAAATCAATGAAAAAGGATTCTGCTTATATCTTGTCTATTTCTGATAATGATGTTACGGATGACTTAAAAACTACACCTGAAAATGATTCTCTGCATGATCAATTTAATTTTGAAGAATTAAAACATTCTCTTGGTTATTATTCAGATAGTGATGTCCCTGCTCTTGATTTGCAGGGTATGCCTATCTGTATTGAAGCTGAGATGTCTGATTCTGAAAATTTAACAGAAGTAAAATCAGAATTAGGTGAGGTCGAAGAAGATAACCTGCCTGTCACTTCTTCTGAAGAGATAGTGGAAATCAAGCTTCGTAGTGGCAAAGTGTTACCACCTCACGCTTCTTCTGAAGATAAAGGAAAGCAAGTTATTGACGAGCCAGAGTCTTCTCTTCCACCTCTACCCGTTCCTTTTCAAAGTCCAATTGAGAGTGGAATGCCCAAGGTCGATTACAATGTCCTAGCTCATCTCAGGAAGCTGCCTGCCAAACTGAGTATTTACGATGCCTTGATCCTTTCCAAAGAAATGAGGGAAGCGTTAATCAAAGCTTTGTTAGATCCGGATATTTGCATGGCCCGGTTAGCAGCTGCACAGCCTGATGAAGCTTTTTGTTCCAGAGGAGTTCCTGAAATTTCTTTTTCTGATGAAGATCTATGTTTAGGGACGGCTGATCACAACCGTCCACTATACATAACAGTGAACATAGATAACTTCAGATTGTCACGTATCCTTGTAGATCCTGGTGCATCAGTTAATATTATGACTCTAAGAACTCTTGCCTATTTGAGAATAGACGTCCGTAAGCTCAGCTCAGATAAGATGATCTTACGGGGGTTTAATGAAAATGGCGAGAGGGCTTTGGGTTCAGTTACTCTGTTGTTAGAGATTGAGGATTTTAAAACTGAAGCTAAGTTTCATATTATAGACGCTCCAACATCTTTTAACGCTCTTTTAGGTAGACCCTGGCTTCACGAATATAGGATGGTTCCTTCATCCCTGCATCAGTGTATCAAGTACATCAGAGATGGTACTAAGCACTGTATTAAGGGAGATTTGCAACCATTCTCGGTTCATGAAGTAGGAATTTATGAAGATGCCACCTATTATTTGCCTAAAAAACAAACAGTTGTTTCCAAAGATCTTAAATTGGCCAAAAATGAAATTGCACTTGAAAAGAAAAATGAAAAAGAAAAAGAAGAAAAAGGAAATGAAGAATATCCGTGCCTCGAAGATAGCATTCGTTGGCATCCTGCTCCTCCCTCACAAAGAGGTGGTAGGATGACCCAACGAGGGCGAGGTAGAGGCAGAGGATGGCAAAATCATGAAAGTGCAATGTATGAAAACATACAAAAGCAAAACCCTACGATACACATCGATTTAGAATCTGGTTCAGATGATGAATCATGTGTACTGAAGGATGAAAATAGTAACAAAAGGCCAAAATTTAAGATCTCTTTGGAAAATGACAGTGATGAAGATAAAATTCAGGCAAATATAGAGGATGATTCAGATTTGTCTACCTATGAAAAACTTAAAGGATATGTGAAGACTTTAGCTTTAACCCCACTATCGCAAGATAGTATAGCTGGGTTGGCAGTTAAAGTTTCACCTGCTTTGAGCGATGATTGTAAAACTGCTAAGTTTATTCCTTCTTCTAGCAAAAATATTGGAACTGATGTACATGTTGATGATACTTTTATGAATGAAATAGTGGAACTCCCTTTTGATTGGTATCCTTATTGTGTTAAAAATTTAATTGAGCAAGGTCTAGCCCCATCTACTTGGACAAAACGTCAAGCTCAGTCCTTTGAAAGTCTTTGGAATACGGAATTCCATAAACCAAAGTCAAAAGCAGGACTAGGCTTTAATACTGTTTGTCCATTTGATGATGATGATTATTGCTTAGTAATTACTAACAATGTAGGATCTGATCATCTTTTCGTAGAGGACATTGAAAATCTTAATGAATTTTGCTTAGAAACTTTAGGTGATTCGGATGACTTTCAAGTTAAGGAGGCACCTCCTGAACTCGAGGAGGAAATCCAATCAACTATTGACGAACTAAAAGAAATTAACCTTGGTAATGAAGAAAATCCACGTCCAACGTTCATAAGTACCTTATTGAACGAGGATGAGTCAAATAACTTGGTCAAGTTACTTTCAGAGTTTAAGGATTGCTTCGCTTGGAGCTATGATGAAATGCCCGGATTATCTCCAGAAATAGCAGTTCACAAACTTGAAATTCAACCTGACATAATTCCTGTCAAACAAGCCCCACGACGCATGCGTTTAGAAATTGAACAACAAGTAATAACTGAAGTTAAGAAACTGATCGATGCAGGCTTTATTCGAGAGGAGAAATATCCCTCTTGGTTGGCTAGTGTCGTCCCAGTAAAGAAAAAAAGTGGTCAAATTCGCGTATGCATCGATTATAGGGATCTGAATAAGGCATGTCCGAAAGATGAGTTCCCATTACCCATACCAGAACTCATGGTAGACATTGCCTCTGAGCATGAAATTTTCTCTTTTATGGACGGTTCATCTGGATATAACCAAATCAAGATGGCTCCTGAAGATGAAAAATTTACTGCATTCAGAACACCTATAGGGGTCTTCTGTTACAAAGTCATGCCCTTTGGACTTAAAAATGCTGGTGCAACTTACCAGTGAGCTATGACCCGAATCTTCGATGATTTAATCCACCAACAAGTGGAATGTTACATTGATGATTTGGTTGTCAAAAGTCGTCAAAGGGAAGACCACCTTCATGATCTGAGAATCGTTTTTGAAAGGTTGCGCCGCTATAACCTAAAGATGAACCCCTTGAAATGTGCTTTCGGAGTTACTTCAGGGAAATTCTTAGGGTTCGTAGTGAGACACCGAGGTATAGAAATTGATCCTTCCAAAATAAAAGCCATCTTAGATATGCCACCTCCTAAAAGTCTAACCCAATTAAGATCTCTTCAAGGTAGGTTGGCATATCTACGAAGATTCATTTCTAACTTGTCTGGTAGGTGTCAACCATTTGCTGCTTTATGTAAGAAAGATGCCCGATTTCATTGGGATGAAAAGTGTCAAAACGCTTTTGAAAACATAAAACAGTATTTGTTAACACCTCCAGTCTTAGCGGCTCCTATTCCGGGAAAACCCTTAATACTTTACACCGCAGCTTTAGATAGTTCCCTTGGCGCCTTGTTAGCCCAAACTAACGAGGAAGGAAAAGAGAACGCACTTTACTACTTAAGTAGAAGACTCTTACCAACTGAAGCTAATTACCCACCTATTGAGAAACATTGTTTAGCCTTAATTTTTGCTGCCCAGAAATTAAGGCATTACATGTTAGCTCATAAAATCAATCTCATTTCTAGAGTCAATCCACTCCAATACCTGATGACTCGTCCAACATTGTCAGGACGTTTGGCAAAATGGTCAATGTTCTTACTTCAGTTTGATATCACGTTTATACCCTTACGTGCTATCAAAGGTCAAGCCGTAGCTGACTTCTTAGCAGCACACCCGATCCCTGCTGAGTCCCCTCTAAATGATGATCTCCCTGATGAACAAATTATGAGTTTAGAGGAGCAGGAAGGAAATACCTGGGAGTTATATTTTGATGGTGCCGCATCTTCACAAAAGATTGAGGAATCTCAGGAAATAATCCCAGGGAAGGCCGGTATCGGGTTGGTTTTCATAACCCCTGAAAAAGGTTTGTTGCGTTATTCTTATCATTTATTAGAGCCTTGTACTAATAACGAAGCTGAATACGAAGCTCTAATAACTGGTTTAGAATTATCAATATCAATGGAAATTAGGGAAATCAAGATCTTTGGAGATTCACAACTTATTATCAATCAAGTTGCTGGTATTTACAAAGTCTTGAAACCTAAACTTCTTCCGTACTATCAATACACTATGAAGCTTCTCGAACAAATTCCAAATGTAACTTTGTATAGGATACCCCGTGGAAGAAATTCTATGGCGGATGCCCTTGCAAAACTTGCAAAAGAGTTAGCTTGTATAGAAGAAGAGTCAATCTCTATAGAGGTTCAAGGTCGCAAAATCTTATCTCCTATAGACTTGGAATACATTAATAAGATTTTTCCTTCTGAGGGTGAGGTTGTTCTTGCTGTTAATGATGAGACGGTTGACTGGAGAAAACCTTTCATTGACTACTTGCAAGAAAACAAACTCCCTCAAGAGAAATCTGCCGCAGATCAGATTAAGAGAAGGGCTCTCTCTTATACACTGATAAACAACACTTTGTATCGCCGGTCTTTTGATCAATTGTGGTTACGTTGTCTTAACAAACAAGAAGCCCAAAAGATCGTGACCGAGGTACATGCCGGATTGTGTGGTGCTCACCAATCTGGTCCTAAAATGAAGATGAAAATTAAAAGGTTAGGATATTATTGGCCCTCAATGATTGACGACTGTATGTCTATTGCACGTCGTTGTCATCAGTGCCAAGTACATGGTGTAGTCCTACACCAACCTCCTAATGTCCTACATCCAACAATTGCTTCATGGCCTTTTGAAAGTTGGGGCACAGACATCATTGGCCCTATCGACCCTCCCTCTTCTAAAGGTCACCGGTTCATCCTAGCAGCAACAGATTACTTTTCAAAATGGGCGGAAGCTGTTCCACTACGAGAAGTCAAGACTCATAACGTGCTCCAGTTCTTTAGAGACCATATCGTATATCGATTCGGCATTCCTCGTCGAATTATATCCGATAATGGTCCTTCTTTCAAAAGTACTAAACTGAACAACTTTGTTAAACATCACAATATTGATTGGAGATACTCCACAAGCTATTACCCACAGGCAAATGGTTTAGCAGAGGCCTTCAATAAGACGTTGGTAGGAATTTTAAAGAAAAGCTTAGAGGACAATAAGCGACAGTGGCATGAAAAGTTGGGTGAGGCTTTGTGGGCTTATCGAACCACATATAGAACCCCAACTCAGTCTACACCGTTTGCTTTAGTCTTTGGGACAGAGGCTGTTCTCCCTTTAGAGATACAGCTCCCCTCTCTAAGAGTTGCAGTTAATAATAGTATCACATTTGAACAGAACGCCCGACTTCGACTAGAAGAACTCGAAGGTTTAGAAGAGAAGCGACTGCAGGCTCAACAGAACCTCGAGTTATATAAATCCCGTATGGCTCAAGCACATGATAAATTAGTCCGCCCTAGAACCTTTCGAGTAGGAGAACTTGTGTTGGTCTTACGTAGACCTATCTTGACTCATCGAAGGTTTGGGGGTAAATTTGAGCCTACCTGGGAAGGTCCTTTTGTGGTGGAGAAAGTCTACCAAGGAGGATCTTACCAATTGGTGGATTGTAAGGGTGATCGTCCTATGTTACCCATCAATGGGCGTTTTCTTAAAAAATACTATGTGTAATGACGTTGTTATGATGATTTTGCAATAAAATTACAAATTTCTCAGAATATACGTTGTTCTCAAGTTTTTGAAAGTCACTTATTGTACTGGGTCCAAATGATTTGTATACTTTTGAAAATCAAAATTGAAAGGTTGCAAGATTTGAAATAATTGAGATGTTCTATAATACTACTGTAGAATTGTCCTTTTATTAGTTTTCCTTTTTCAGATATGATGATCCAATATAAAAATAAAATTCCCAGTGGAATATTTGTAAGTTATAGGGATCATCTATATTAAAAAAGGAAACAAATTTTCAATTCAATAAATGTTCAAAATTTTAATTCTTCCAAATATTTTTCATTCTCTTCTAGAAAATGACATATACAAATGTTTTAATCTTTAATAGAATATTTACATTTTGTCAATGTCATTTGTGACGAAGGGAAATGATTTAAAACTTTGAAGAAATCAACTATACTTCTAAATTCTAAAAATCAAATCAGTCTTTAGGTCTAAGTCCGCTTTTACGGCAGCCTATTGTCTTTCTGGCTTAAGTCCGCTCTTACGGCAGCCAATCCAGTTTAAATCAGTCTTTAGGTCTAAGTCCGCTTTTACGGCATCCTATTGGCTTTCTGGCTTAAGTCCGCTCTTACGGCAGCCAATCCAGTTTAAATCAGTCTTTAGGTCTAAGTCCGCTTTTACGGCATCCTATTGGCTTTCTGGCTTAAGTCCGCTCTTACGGCAGCCAATCCAGTTTAAATCAGTCTTTAGGTCTAAGTCCGCTTTTACGGCATCCTATTGGCTTTCTGGCTTAAGTCCGCTCTTACGGCAGCCAATCCTGTTTAAATCAGTCTTTAGGTCTAAGTCCGCTTTTACGGCATCCTATTGGCTTTCTGGCTTAAGTCCACTCTTACGGCAGCCAATCCAGTTTAAAGCAGTCTTTAGGTCTAAGTCCGCTTTTACGGCATCCTATTGGCTTTCTGGCTTAAGTCCGCTCTTACGGCAGCCAATCCAGTTTAAATCAGTCTTTAGGTCTAAGTCCGCTTTTACGGCATCCTATTGGCTATCTGGCTTAAGTCCGCTCTTACGGCAGCCAATCCAGTTTAAAGCAGTCTTTAGGTCTAAGTCCGCTTTTACGGCATCCTATTGGCTTTCTGGCTTAAGTCCGCTCTTACGGCAGCCAATCCAGTTTAAATCAGTCTTTAGGTCTAAGTCCGCTTTTATGGCATCCTATTAGCTTTCTGGCTTAAGTCCGCTCTTACGGCAGCCAATCCAGTTTAAATCAGTCTTTAGGTCTAAGTCCGCTTTTACGGCATCCTATTGGCTTTCTGGCTTAAGTCCGCTCTTACGGCAGCCAATCCAGTTTAAATCAGTCTTTAGGTCTAAGTCCGCTTTTACGGCATCCTATTGACTTTCTGGCTTAAGTCCGCTCTTACGGCAGCCAAACCTGATTAAATCCGTCTTTAGGTCTAAGTCCGCTTTTACGACATCCTATCAACTTCTGGCTTAAGTCCGTTCTTACGACAGCCAATCAACCTTTAAATCCATCTTTAAGTCTAAGCCCGCTCTTACGGCATCCTATTGATTTCTAGCTTTTATCAAAATCAAAATCAAACTTCAATTCCTTCCAAATTACATTCAAATCATAACATTCAACTTTTCAATATCTTGACTTTATTAAATGATACTAATTTCATTAGTTATTATTTGATAAAGCATCATTGCCAATATCAACTTCAAAATCAACGAGTCAACTCGAAACTCTATCAACCTTCATCCTAATTTTCTATCAAACCTCAAAGTGATTTCAATTCATAAACTCAAATCTTCAACTTCAACTTTGGATCTAGTTGATCGTTTCGGTCAACGCCAATACGCACGATAAACTTTGGCAAGTTTATCATGCCTATTGGGGGTCCATTTGTTGACCTCATTTTTCGAGGTCAATTTCCCCGGAATCAACTCTAGCACCTAGGTCTTCGTAGCCTAGTATAGACGTCGCCCCCATAGGATTTCTCTTAGGTGGATACCCATTGACGTAGCGTCGACTCGAACCTATCACTCAATTCGAATCAAAATCAATTCAATCCAATTTTAATTCAACTCCAAACGATCTCAAATCAAACTCAATTCATGATTCATCAATGTCGATCGATTCAATTTAATATGACTTAATCCATTTTCGATCAAATTGATATATCGTTGGGCTTAAATCAATTCATCAATCGAATCAAAATCAAATCAAATTCGCCTCGACTCGTTCTAATTCAAATCATTATAATTGAGATAAAATTAGTATTTTTAAAACTATTTATATTTTTAAATTAACTCAAAAAATATATTTTTTTTTTTAAATTATCAATATTTTTTTATTATTATTAATCTTTAAATTATTTTTGAATTATAAATTAACTCCTAAATTCATTTTTTATTATGATTAATTTAAAGCCTTTAATATATTTTAAAGTAAAATATGTTTAGAATTTTTTTTTTAAATAAAAAATAAACTACACTCCCCACGTCTCTCTCTCTCTCTCTCTCTCTCTCTCTCTCTCTCTCTCTATCTCTATCTCATATTTTTTTTTTTAGAAAACCCATTCAACCGCTCCCTCACCCCTCCTATTTCACAAAACCGCCCAGCCCCCTCATTAAAAAAAAAAAAAAAAACTCTCGAACTCCCACTACTACTCTCACAATCTGCACGAACTCCAACCTCCCTCAGGACAGTTCGCGAAGCCCTCTCCCTCTACAATTCGCAAGAACCAAACCTCCAGCCCGCCTCTTCTCCTACTCCAGGTCGCACGAATCAAAAGCCTCCCGTCGCTCCTCCCTGTTCGCTGAAGTTCTCCACTGCTTCCCTGTGCTGCAAGAACCCAAACACCGACCATCCTAGCCATCGCCAGCCCTAACCGACCGAAATCGCCCAACCCGTCGCCTTCCAGTTCACAAGAACCGACCATCCTAGCCGTCGACTTGTTCTCATCGCTGATCCTCTTCACTATAGGTAATCAACTCTTTCTTCTTCTCATCCATCCCATTCTCCTCTATCTTTTCCATCATCTTCCTTGTACCTCTAATGGCCGCATCTTTTCTCTGTTGATTTGAATTTTTTTTTTTTTTTTTGTTAATAAGAGAGCTATTGGGTTTATTGTTATTCAAATAGGAAATGGTGTTCATTTGATTCTTAACAAGTGGTGTTTTATTAAATGAATTCTGATCAGAACATAGAAATACATTCTTGCTTCGATGTTCGTCAGATTTCTGTGAAGGCATTCCATTCCTTTGAAACGCATACATAGAAAGAATTTCTTTGTATTTTTTTTTTAAGGAAAGAAATTTCTTGCTTAAGAATCTGCAATAATCTCAGAGAGAGTAATCATTCATAGTGTTTTCTTGATATTGAAGGTCATAAAAATAATAACCATTTCTTTTACATTGAACTACTAAAAAAAAAATGATTGTCGTCATGGTTAAATTGAGATAAGGCTTGTAATTCTCGGTTGGAAGAAATCATGTTATATTCTTCTTTTCATTTTTGTATATTTTCTTTACTTGATTTGTTAACCAATAAACAAAAAATTCTAAACGCATGCTAACAAATGAGATTTTTTTTTAGGGAATCAAGCATTTATATCTTGAGCTTACATTCATATGACAAATTCATAAATTAGGTCGTATGTTTTATATATATATAAAAAAAAAAAATGATATGGGTGGCTTTGTTCATAATTGGGAAGAAAATCATGATATCATGTTTTATTTATGTGAAAGATTTAGAGAGTTTTTAATGTAGATATTGAAAGATATTTAGCATCCTTTTGCAATAGATTGGAAAGAAAATATTTGAGTATTGGAAAGCTTTAGCTTTATATACAGTATGATTTTATGAAAGGAATGTGTGGAAAGGTAATTTGTAGTGAAGAATGTAGATTGTGAACGGTAAAGAATGTGTTAGTTTTGAAAAGTAAAATTTGAGTTTTTGGAAGAATGGAAGATGTGCATTTAAAAGCTGTTATGTAAGAAAAGTAAAAAGTGGCTTGTGTTTGCATGCTTGAAAGTAAAATTGTGAAAATTAAAGTATATGATTTGTTAAGGAAAATTGATTTGCATTTATATATAAAAGTAGAAATTGTATGATTTGGAAATGTAAAAGATTCGTGTCTTGAAAGGTGATTTGTGTGAAGGCTGACATGTGTAAAGTATTTTTGAAAAATAGAATATTTAAAATTTTGGTAAGATATATGTTTATTTTGAAAGTTGGAATGTGTAAAGGTGAATTTTGTATGTTTTGGAAAGGTTAAATTTTGTAGAAGAGAAATAAAATGTGCGATTGTTAAAAGTTGAAGTATTTTGAGAGGTGAGAAGTGTGAGTGTTAGAGAATAAGTTAGTTAGATTTTAACTAGAAAATAAAAGTAAAATTATTGAAAAGCAAAATTTTCTTTCTCCCTCTACCTCTCTTTCCCCCTTCTACTTCTCATTTCTTGTGCCTCGAGATAAATATTAGAAAAATACAAAATGTCTTTCAAAAAGGAAAGGTTCTAAAAGGATATTCAACCAAGCCAGAGTTCAAGCCCGAAGAAAGGTACGTCTTTATTTTCAGTAAATTTCAATTATTTCATTTTTTTAATTATTAAATGTGCTTTCTAATTCCTGTTTTTTCTGTTTTATTTGCATAAACTGCGAGGAATGGTACCGGTCGAGGGAACAAAAGGACAAGGAGCTAAAGGCGTCAGTCGCCTCTATCCAACCGGGTAGAGGTGCTACGGGCGGAACCACCGGGTCGTAGCCCCCGGTGACTGTGAGTATTTCTAAACTTAGAAAACCTTTAGGGGCCCCTTGATGTGGTATGCGTAAACCCTTCCTTTAGGTCCCTGTAGTAACTTCAATTTCATTAGGTTTATTTTTATTTGCTTTTAGATCCTTAAACTCCTTTTACACACGCTCAAAGTCCCAAGGGTTAGTAATAACAAATTTTTATCCCATACAACAGTAGTGACACTTAAGGACAAAAATTAAGGATCGGGTCTTAGAAAATCTAGACTTAGGAAGCATGCACACTTTAGGATAGAAACTTATAACATAGAAAATTTAGTGACATCTCATTTTAGAATTAGTAAATATCTTTAAATTAGAATTCAATCAATTAGAAAGCTTTAGCCAATAATTGACTTAGGACATTTCAAAACCTCACAGCCTACTGCACACACTTAGATTTGTTTGTTAGGACAACTGACTCTAGTTTTAGGTTAGGCCGATGTTTATTTCCTTACTGTACTGTGACGGGCTTTTTCTCGAGTTTTATTGCATGCTGGTTGTAAAATGTTGGTGTGTTTGTTTATTTAATTTTACTGCACCCTGTGTTGGTTTGATTGTCGATTAGATTACCCATAGGCTAGGAGCGATCTGGATTGTTAACATGATTTTCTGCAGGTGGCCACACTCATGCAGGGCAGAAAAAGGGGGCTAATTAATTAATAATAAATAAATGCTACAGGTGCTTCAGCTGCTTAGCCCCCAAATGAAGAAGAGTGTGGCCAAGTGTGGCTTAATAATTTAAATTCAATTGCATATATATATAACTGCGTGGGATGATTTTTGTTATAAATTGCTTAGGATAACCCTGCAGGTGGTCTAGATTTTCTTTCTTTTTCTGTGAAATATAATGTAATGTAAATGTGTTTATAAACTGTGAAAGTGATTTTGAAAGTGGGATATCACATCCAATTTGGAATCCAAAGGAAGGAGAATATACCTTAAAGGATTATTCTCTTTTATTTGGAAAGCCAAATTAGGGTGATTCAATATCCAAATAGAAAAGAAAATACCCCTCTTAGGGATGAGTTTCTTTTCATTTGGATATCCAGAACCCGACGGACCCGAGAAGTTCGTAGAAGAAGAAAAGACTGAACAAGAAGATTGAAGAAAGAAGATGAAGAAATGAAGATTTAAAGAACAATATATCCCATTTCAAAAATCACTTGCGTCATTCTTAGGATTAGAATCCGGGTTTGTTGGCAGTGGTGCCCGGCCACTTTACTTTCTGCAAATTCTGGGTGTAATATGGACATTGGACATTGGACATTATATTTGGATTATTAAAATTGATTGTTTACATTGTTTGTGCAGTAGATTTTTTTAGGACCTTGCATGCCGTGTTTTGTTTTAGCCTGGATTCGAATCCGAGAGATTTTTTTCGTAAGGGTACGCTTAAAATTCTTCTACTTGTAATTTTAAATAAAAATTTTTAGGCTCACATAGTAACTCTAACGATCTAAGAAGTAAGCTCGGGACCGCCGAGAGTCAGCATAAGCATATTAACACTTTCTCTTCCTTGTTAGGCACCTCCCCGCCTGCGGGTTCTGGCAGACCACTTGACCTATGAGGGTGCAGTTCTGTCAAGGGGAAGTTGTGCAATCTCTAGGGAAAAACCTATTTTCTAAGCCTAATTTTTAAACTGCTTCATATTCATTTTATGCATTCGAGTCAATTAGCATGCATTGCATTAGATACAAATTAAAAAGAGTCTAAAATATTAATAGCATTTCTAGGCATTTCTCACCATACATAAGTTAAGGGGCCAATTAGGAACTGTCTTAGATGTCGGCCCCCAATTCCTTAAAACTTAAATAAACATCCTTACCCATCTTTCATAAGAGACTGGACACATGGTTTTAAAGCGCCTAGGTGGTTAGCTGGCTCCCCAATCCAGGCCGGGGTAAGTCCAGATTTGCACTTCATTAGTTAGGTTCGGGTCGCTACTTTGTAGTACCCAAATTAGATTTAGGTTCTGAGGCAGATTCTTTTTAGATCTTAAGTCCTCGCCCTCCGGGAATATAATCCCAATTTTCTAATAAAATGTCAACTTAAACATAAAATTTTCTCTTAAAATGTAAAGCCCAACATAGGATAGACTGAGGTTGTCTCTGAGCTTCTCAGAATCCGACACCTCCTACTTTTCATCCTTTGACTCGCTAATAAATGTTCAACATTGAGCTTTCACCTTGGAAAATTCCTACTTCTGTTCCTTGTCTTTTACTTTGTAGTCAAAGGGTATGAAATCACTGCTTTAATCGAGAGTTTTCTTAGGAGCATTCCTCCTAAGATGTAATTAACTATAGGAGCTTGCTCCTATAGGGATTTGAGAACCCCAGACTAAAATAAACCTTGTTTTATTCGTATAAAACAAGGGAAGAATCTTTGGGAACGTAGATATTTTTAAAAACCTTATTTCTAATTTTGAATAGACTTGTAAAAATATTATTATTATCTTTTCAGATAATATAATATTATATTTGTTATATTCAACTTTAGAAATAATGAATTTTATAAAACTCATTCTTGCTTTTAGATATCTTGAAGAAAATATTATGTTCGTCTTTTAAGATGATATAATATTCTTCTTGCCATATCTAAATAAAAGAATGAATAAACTTTTTTTAAAAAAACCGTATTTATATATTTAAACATATTCTATAGAATTTCATATTCATCTTTTGAGATGATATGTTATTCTTTGAACTGTTTGATTATAGAAATATGAATTTTCAAAACCCTATTTTGATATTAAATCCATTGTAGAATATTGTGTCGGCTTCTCGAGACTGTACTTTATTCTCAATGCAGTATTCGATTACAAAATAGGAGAAATCAAAATCTGCATGGTGTGACACAAATTTTTCCCACCATATACCAAATTCTTCATGAATTTTATTAATATGTTAAGTTCCAATGGACTTACCAGTAATAAAGCCACTTTTGTTATTGTTAAATTGTAAACCAATAACTTATTGGAACTGGTAGAGGAACTTGAAGAGAATACTCAATATTTTAATAAAATCATTAGTGAAAATAATGAAATCAACATTAAAATTAAGATTAGAGAAAAAAAAAACCATAGGTACAAAAATTAAGAGAAGGATGTAAAACAAAAAGCTTCTCCAAACCTCTAGAAAGGTATTCCAATGGACTTACCAGTAATAAAGCCACTTTTGTTATTGTTAAATTGTCAACCACTAACTTATTGGAACTGGTAGAGGAACTTGAAGAGAATACTCAATATTTTAATTAAATCATTAGTGAAAATAATGAAATCAACATTAAAACTAAGATTAGAGAAAAAAAAACCATAGGTACAAAAATTAAGAGAAGGATGTAAAACAAAAAGCTTCTCCAAACCTCTAGAAAGGTATTCCAATGGACTTACCAGTAATAAAGCCACTTTTGTTATTGTTAAATTGTCAACCACTAACTTATTGGAACTGGTAGAGGAACTTGAAGAGAATACTCAATATTTTAATTAAATCATTAGTGAAAATAATGAAATCAACATTAAAACTAAGATTAGAGAAAAAAAAACCATAGGTACAAAAATTAAGAGAAGGATGTAAAACAAAAAGCTTCTCCAAACCTCTAGAAAGGTATTCCAATGGACTTACCAGTAATAAAGCCACTTTTGTTATTGTTAAATTGTCAACCACTAACTTATTGGAACTGGTAGAGGAACTTGAAGAGAATACTCAATATTTTAATTAAATCATTAGTGAAAATAATGAAATCAACATTAAAACTAAGATTAGAGAGAAAAAAAAAACCATAGGTACAAAAATTAAGAGAAGGATGTAAAACAAAAAGCTTCTCCAAACCTCTAGAAATGTATTCCATATAAATTATAAAAAGGGTCAGATACAGGTAGTCTCCTTGTCTAACACCATGAGTAGAAGTTAAGAAACCATGACTACTCCCATTAATGATAACAGAAAAATAACAATTATTAATAATATTCTTCACTAGATTAAAAACTCCTCAATAAAATTGAACTAAACAAGAATAGTATTAGGAAATTTCAATTTAAATTGTCATAAGCTTTGGTAATGTTAATCTTAATAACCATGTTACCATCAGAAATGGGTTTGTGAATGTCATGCACCAATTCTTGAGCTAGAAGAATATTATCAAAAATTAATAGAATGGACTTTAACAAAACTAGTTTGCCCAAGGGAAATAATTTTAGGGTGCATTAAAGCAAATCTCCCAATAATGATTTTATAAATCAATTTATTAAAAAATTAGTATAATAAAATAGGTTTGAAATCATCCTAGTAATTAATAGTTCCTTCTTTAGGCACCAGAATAATAGTAGTATTAGAAAAATACTTGGGATAAGGTTTAAATATAAAAGAAATCTAAAATATCCTCCACCAAATCCTTTTTTTAAAATGTTCCAGCCCTTTTGAAAAAAATTGGTAGTGAAACCATCAAGGCCCATAATAGAATCAGAATTCATTTTATTAGTAGTTAAGACAGAATTATCATTCTCATCAATTAGCTAGGGTATGAGAGATTTATTAATATATATTTGATAAATAAAATCCTTGTTAAAAATATAATAAAATTGTCAACAATTGAAGCATAAATTATATTAGGAGAATTTAAACTATGCCATTAGAATGAGTAATTTTAAGAATATGGCTAGAAACCTTTTTGTGATTAGCAATAATGTGAAAAAAAAAAAATAGTGTTCATATCACCTTCAACCAAGAATTTAGAAGGAGCTTGTTGTTTCTAAGAAGCCTCTTCTTTTTCTTGTAATTTAAAAAGATCCCTTTTGGCTCCATTAAGGGATATATATATATATATATATATATATATATATATATATATATATATATATATATATATATATATATATATATATATATATATATATATATATATATATATATATATATATATATATATATATATATATATATATATATATATATATATATATATATATATATATATATATATATATATATATATATATATATATATATATATATATATATATATATATATATTTGTTGCGGGCTAGAATATACGCGGTAATAGAGTAGAGCTAGAAAATTTCTATCTCAATATTGTACAGATATCTAGCACACAAACAGGAAAGAAATAGAAATACCAGGATTTTTATGTGGAAAACCTTGGAAAGGAAAAAAAACCATGAGGCCAACCTCAGTTAAAAAAGTTCCATTAGTATTAGTTTGAGATACAAGAGGCTGTCTCGTCCTTGAAATTTAGGAAGATCAGATTACAATGAAATACTTATAAATTGAAATCCAGTTACAACGTCGGGCAGAATTGTAGCATCGCTTGCAGATCGGGCAGAATTCTGGCGTCACTTGAACATCAGGTAGAATTATGGCGTTACTCGGGCGTCGATAAAAACTTCGGCGTCACTCTGGCATCGAGCAGGACTCCGACGTCACTTAGAGGTCGGGCAGAATTCTGGCGGTGGTCATGAAAGAGTTTCTTCTCTCCAATCATTCTCTTCTTCTTCTTCTTATTCTTCTCTTCTTCTTCTTCTTCTTCTTCTTCTTCTCTTCTTGCTTGGGTCCCCCCTCAAAAAAATAAGGGGTTTATTTATAGATATTCTAAAGTGGCATGGCTTGTAAATAGGTGAGATATCAGGGGTAAATAGGGAGTGGTCAGATGGATGGCTGATATTGGATCCATTGATTGTGCACCATTTATAATTAGACATTTCAAGGTCTTAATGATGTCAAAATTAAGAGATCTTGGTCTTGTTGGATTTTTCTCGACGAGGCGCTCAATTCAAATATAATAACATCATATTTGGAAACCGTTTGGTAACTCAAATATGATTTAAACTTTCCAACAGCATCTCAGGTGCTTGATTTGGCTCATTTTGGCTTGGATAGAGTCGAATTTGGTGTCATCAAGTTTATATTTTTGATACGCTCAGTTGGACTATATGTTCGCTGAAATCGGAGTTCATGTGGTCCAAGATTTAATTTTTGAAGTTTCTGGCTCGATTTTGCCTCGAGATTCGTACCCGATTAAGAAATATTTTTGATGATATATCAGTTGCCCCTATTTTCTGACGTCAAAGCTTTAGGAGTTAAAAAATACACATCACAAACTTTAGAGAATTTTTCATGTGATTCAAAATCTAATCTTGCGTGAAGTGGCCTCAAATGGCTTTAAAATTGCTGAAATTGAGTCTGAAACATTGAAAAATGGTCCTGGGAGCCCCAAAAACGTCTGATTTCGCCTTTCCAGGCAAAAATCAGACCCAAAATTGCGTGGACAACAGAACCAGCTGGCCGTCCCTCACCGCCACCACGGAATCACGCACCAGGTCCACCGGCTCGCTCTATAGCCCGCTTGGGCTTGTACGGTAGCCACGCCCACAACCTACTCCGCGACCCACCTGGCCCGCCAGACTGATCCAGCTCCACGTCCACCTTCCCTGCACTTGGCCCGGCTGTCCCGTGCCTGGCCTTTGCGATCCCACACGACTTCTAGCGGCCAGCCGTCGTTTCAGGCAGGCAATTTGTGAAATTACAGGATTTCAAATTTTTTTTACTCAAAAAATTTGTAAAATATCCCAAAAAATTCCAAAACCATTTTGAAAACTTTGAAAAAATTCAAAAAATTTTGAAAATTTCAAAATGCTAGAAAACTCTAGAAACTTCTTTCTTCTCTCAAAAAAACTATAAATAGACCCCTAGGGCCAAGGCAAAACCTACACCTTCTCCTCTTATCTTTTTAGCTTTTTGACAGTTGAGGTTTTCCATTATCTTTCAATATGTGACTTTCCTTACTTGACTCAGTGCCCCTCCTCTTGTACAAAAGTTGGAGACTTCCCCTCCTTTTCCATCTTTCTCCCCCATTTTTCTTCCTACTCTAGAGTCTTTTCGCTAAATTTCATAGGTGACTTTTCCTACTCAAATTTATTGCCCTTCTTTAGTAAAGGAGTTGAAATGGGTGATCATACATCCACAAGAAATCCCCTCACCTAAGAAGGTCGCCCTGTTGCCCGATCTGATGGTTCAAAGAAGACTCACAAGGTGCCAAAGGTTGATGATGTTATTTCTATCATCACCGACGATTCTTTCATCTCCTTTAAGTAAAATTTTCATTTTCCTAACGATCTGGTGATGATGGTGTCAATAAGATCTGATCGTACCCGTTTTTCTTACCAGGGATAAGTGACGGTGTATGAATTCAGTTTGCGAGCGGGGCTGTGGTTTCCAACATCTCCTGAATTGATTGAAATTCTAATGGTCTGTGGAGTGAGTTTATCTCAATTTTCCTACAAGGCCATGTCAATCGTAATGGACCTTATCATACTTTTTAGAGACTGTGGAGTGGTGCTATCTTCAGAATGACTTTCTCGGATGGGGCGTCTCATTAGTGATATGTAGGATCGTATCTTTTTCAGATCCAAGTGGTTGGATATTCGTACTAGAGACCCATCAAAAGGTTAGATTAGCGACTTCTTTTATGTGCAAAATGATTGGAACCTTCAAGAAAAATGAGAAAAGTTGAAAGAGTTACTCGTTACCCTTCATAATGGAGCAGAAGATTTATTAAAGATACTCAAGCTTCCTGATATCGACGCCCTACATTATGAGGTGTGTTATTTGATAAAGAATACTTGTTCAAGGTGGGATTATCTACTCAAGCAGGAAGATCGAATGCACAAATGTTAAAGATGTATGTGAAAGTTTCAGAGGCAGTTCCCCAACCTCCAAAACATATTCTAAACGATTAGGGAGTGAGGGAGATTTGTAGGCATCAAAGAAGAAGAAGGCGGATAAAATTTTGGCAGTCACTAACAAAGGTCCACATGTCTCTCCCTTCAAGTTATATATTTTAGAAGATGTTTTGAAACATCAGTGCATTGGCCGTCAACGAGCTGAGGAGTTGGTGAGTTAACATTTTCTTCTTTCCTTTTGTATTTTTTTCAAAGGATATATCTCTTACACATTTTTATTTTTGTTGCTTCATTTGGAGCAGCATACTGATATCCATCTTGAGATGACTAAGATCTTGAATGACTAGAACAATGAATATGTTAAGGTCAAATACCTTCAAGAAGAATACAAGAAGAAATATGATGGCAAAGTGAAGGAGAAGAAGGCAGTAGAGGAGTAGCTAGTAGAGTGTAGAGCAAAGTTGGAAAATAAGATAACTTCAGCCTCCTCCCATAATGAACAGATGGATCATCTACATATAGAGTTGGTGGATGCACAGGCGACCATCAACCAAGAGATAAGAGATCAGCAAATCCTTGAAGTTGAGAATAAGATACTACAGAGTATGCTGTCAGAGAAGGAAACCCAGTAGTTGCCTTCTGTAGTCCTAGAAGAATTAAAAAAGCCTTTTGTCTTCGAGATAATTATTGAGGATCATGTTCAAGAAGCTTGCAATCATATATATGACATGGAGGTGAAGGCTTTAGAAGCAGAGAGCATGAAGGATGGCTTCATCAAAGGTTTTATGAAGGGCGTGAGTGCAGTGTAACATAAGATTGGAACGGAGATCGAGGGGTTGACTCCTAGCCAGGCTTCTAGGGATCCTTCTTTAGACTCTGATGGTGAAGAATTAGAGAGTGACTTGCATAAGGCTTTTTCCCTGGAGGATGACGAGGATGAGATTAAGATCCTATAGGATGGCTTTGATATTATTTAGAACCACTTTATTTTCTTTCTAGTGATTATATGTGTAGTTAGTGTTGATGTTGTCATATGATGTACTTGATATTCAGTGATATATGAAGAAATTATTAGTATTTCTCTTTTTCTCACATGCATATGAAATTGACTCAATTTTTATTCCAATGAGAAATATTTTGATGGTCTTTATTGACTTGAGTGAATGCGAGAGATATCCTCCTTGGATATGTTGACCTATCTGAGGTTGTTAATCAAAGCATTAGAACAGGTCGGATCAAATTCCCTTGGGATTGATCATCCAGTGATTGAGATACAATATAGATTGTGTATTTCTTGAATCACAAAAAAAGAGTTTGAGGAGGAGAGATATTATCACGATAAAGTGAACATCACATTACTGTATTCTATAAGACAGTACAATAATTCCCTAGTTTAACTTAGGGATACAAAAAAGAGTTCTCCCACAATCAACACACAAGAGGGGTAGGAAAAGTCAGCATAAAACTTGAAAGATACAAAGCCTAACCACTCGGGGGGGGGGGGGGGGGGGGGGGACATAACATAAGACAAAACACTACTAACAATATAACATAGGATAAATAATATTATCAACTCCTACTGATAGTATTTGCGAAGGTTGCCAACATTCCAAGTCCGAGGGAGCATTTTTCCACTAGCATCCTTCAATTTGAAAGTTTTAGGCTTGACCATGGTTGCCACTAAATAAGGACCCTCCCAGAGTTGAGAGAGTTTGTTACGCTGAGGGTCTTTCCAATGACTTTGATGCTTTGCTGAACCAAGTCCCCAATAGAGATAGGTCAAGGTCTCACCCTTCAATTGTAGTGATGAGCAATCCTTTGGTGGTATGCAGCAGTCCTGAGTGAAGCTTCATCTCTTACTTTTGGGAGGAGATCCAAATTTGTTCTGAGCCTCTCCTAGTTATTACTGAAGTCAAAAGTCTGGATTATGTTGCTCGGGACTCCAATATCAACAGGTTTGACTGCTTTTGTACCAAAATAGAGGTTATACGGGGTTTCTCTTACAAGAGTTCTAACAGTGGTCCAATAAGCCTAGAGGACATTTGGGAGTTCTTCAACCCATTGCCCCCCAGCCTTCCCTAGGCATGTCTTCAGCCCTTTCAAAGTTATTTAATTTGTAACATCTGTTTGTCCATTTTTTAGAGGATGGACGACAGCTGTGTGGATGAGTTAGATATGAAAATCCTTATAAAAAGATGTAAATATATTTCCAGTAAATTGTATCCCATTATCAATGATAACTCTTATAGGAATGCCAAAGTGATAGACTATATTCTTCCATAAGAATTGCTTGGCAATTGCTTTAGTAATCTTTCATTGGCTATAGGGAAGGGTCACATTATATCAATTTCCCATCAGATAAAAGGCTAGGGACTCTTTAGTCATGCAAGCTCCAGAGCGGGGGTATGCGTGAGATTAAAATGTAATTGGCAGTTTTTGTACTTTTACGTAAACTCAAGTGCACCCTATTTCATTATATAATCTTTCTCTCATGATCTTGTAAGAAAATACTTTTCCTCACAGATGTTCTCTACACACTCTTGAATGAACTTCTCGGAGTGCGTAATCAGCTTTTAAAGGTGAGATAAGGTCCGATGAAGGCGCGTTTATACAATTTGTCATTAATAATAATGAAATTTGCTACTTGTCTTCGAAGTTGTGTTGCAATCATGGGTTCTTCAGGTAGTACCCCATCCTATAGAAAAGACAAGATAGGATCAATCTAAGACACCTCTCTTGGTTCATCGATTGATTATATAACCCATAGACCTAGAATACTTGGAAAGTGGATCTCCTCGATAGACTTTCTTTTATAAACATCTCCTATTATTGATGTAATAAGTTTTGAAAGAGCATCTGCTCTCTCATTTTGCTTTCTGAGAATATGAATGATTTGATGCTTCTTTATACGAGTTAAGAGTAACTTCACGATACTGCAATACTGGGCCAGTTAAGGATTACGGATATCAAACTCTCCTTCCATCTGAAAGGCAACTAATTATGAATCAATATGGATTATTAAATTCTATACCTCACAGTTAATTGTTAGTCTCAATCCATCAATAAGGGCCTCATATTCTGCTGTGCTGATTTTGAGAAAATTTAGGGCAAAAATTCTTCTCTCTTACTCTCTCCTCATCTCTGAGCATTTGTGTAAATTAGAATACATTATTGCATAAAAACATAAAGTTAAAAAACATTATGGCATACTTGAAAATTATATTTTTTTGCTAAATCATTCCTTGCAATTTTATTAATATTTTATATTTTACTATGAATTTTAAATTTTTAATGAGACCACAACGGTTAATTGTGATGGGCCTATATTTTTTATATAGAAAAATATTATAATGCACGTTAATATTGTATTTTTATTATCTTATTGATTTTAATATTAGAATACAATATAAAAAAAATATCAATATGTATGAGATTTTAATATTTTAAAATTATATATATATATATATATATATATATATATATATATATATATATATATATATATATATATATATATATATATATATATATATTACAACTAAAGCAGATAAAAGCATTACAATCACACAATTAAACATTAGCAAGCCGTCCTAACAAAACTTTATATGTATAGATATTCCATACCAAATCAAACTTACCAACCTTGGGATTGTTTAATTACACATTAAAAATTGTATTGATAGAGTAAAGTGTGAATATATTGAATAGTTTCCTGTTATGTGAAAGCTAAATGTTCCCTAATAGTTTGATTAGAATGTTATCTTCATGTTGATGATGAAAATGCATTAACCTTATTGTTAATTATGCAAAAGACTTATACAAGGAAGATATGTAAGGAGGACAATTTTAAAAATAATGACATGAAAAAAAAATGTTCTCCATCAAAAGATTTCAATTTTTTTATTAAGAATGTGAGCATGATTAAGATGAACAAATTCATAATCGAATAAGAGGCATTTTTGAAAAAATAATTGAAAGAATAACACAAGTAGGAAAAATAGAAATAGTTTATTAGTTATAAGAAATAATAAGTTTATAATGTTAGAACAAAAAAGTCAAGGATCATAGTTGAGTTTTTTGTATTTCAAAAAGTATACATTCATTTATTTATTTTAGTTGAAATTATTTTTATATTATTTTTTAATGATATTTATTATTACATTTTAAAACATCCTACATTGCTTAAGATAGCATTTTTCACATTATCTACTTATTATTATATTGTTGTATTTCTTATTGGTAACATTCATAAAAATACATTTATAAATTAAAAAAAGCTGAAAAGCTATAGTATTATGATATCATTGTTTTCGTGCTGGTGTCATTTTCTTGCAATTATAATCTATACTTTTCTTGAATGGTAGTCCACTGTTCAAAAAAATCAAGAAGATTAAGCACGACTATATCATAATAAAATAATTAGGTATAAATAAAATAAATTGTATTTATAATTTTGTGACTTATTATAGTAGATGAAACACTTTTTTAGTAACACGTATAAAAGATATTTTATTAATTTTTAAACTATTAAATATTAAAGACTATAAAGTGATTTTGACTTATCTAAAGCTTTTTTTTTTTTTTAAATCCACTGATGGGGCCTACGCATTAATATCCAAGAAATCAGTTACAGAGTCCTTAGAAGGCTCCTCCAGCTCACTAATGCTCCAAAGAGCTACAATCCAAAAAGAAAATAAAATACCTAAGAGTTGGTGGATCCTTTTACTATGATTACAAAAATAACCTAATAAAGTGCTTGGGCTATGAGATGACAGCACCCAAAAGAGGATGAGCAATAATATCTCCATCAGCATAATCTTCCTGCAAAAAAATAGAAACAAATAGCAAAAGGGAAACGAAAAACACACTAAGAGTACCTTGCGGTCATTGAAGCTTGTCACACGAAAATCGTTAGGATACCTGCAAGGACCTCTCCAAAAAATGGTGTAAGAAATAAAGTTAGTAAAAGAGGAAAAATACCCAGTAGTGTCACGGTTACACCTAAAGAAAATATGCAAAGCAAGACAAAGAGCCTTACTAAAAAAGTTCATTGCGCCAAAATGCAAATTTCCAATACCACCATAACAAGACAAAAACCAAACAGAACAACTAACTAAGTGCCCGTCAACATAAACAACAGAGGAGATTAAATAAAGATACCAGAAAGAGTAATTGCTTAACTCACATCTCAAAACAAAGCTGCAAGCAGATAGAATAAAATTCTCACAATGGTCCTTAATAGTCCAGAAATAAGTGACGAAAAGGCAGAAGATAACAACCAAAGTGAGACAATAGTAACAGTTCCAGATGCCAATGAAGAACCAAACTAAATGCTTAGAACTAAAATTGTAACCACTACAGCACCCTAATACGGAAACGAGAACAGCAAGTGAATAATCTTTGGTAAACAAATAATAGCAGATAGGCATAAGACAGGAAACATACATAGACAACCAGACACCCCAATGAACAAACAAAATAGAAAGCAAATCCAGACCCTCCCAGGAGCCAAACCAGAGCAACCAAAGCAGAAATAAGCAGAAAAAATTAACCATGTCTAATATAAGGAAGAGCATACCTATCAAGGTTAATCATTCCTTTCAACGTCGGATCTAAATTACTAATATTCAAATCCAGATAAGCATCAATTTGGCAACCAAAATTAGCCAGCCAATCGGCACAAACATTAGCTTCCCTGAAAATGTCAGAGATAGTATAGTTGATGTTAGAGAGAGACTTTTTAATCTTCCTAATCAAATAAAAGTTATGAGGGTTAACCAGATCCTGGTTGTTCAAAATTTGAATAACAAGTTGAGCATCAACCTCAATCCACACATTAACAAGACCCAATTTAATGCAAATATCAAGACCATAAGATAAACCGTATAGTTCCGCAATCAGGACCGAGCAGAGCTGCAAAGGGCTGGCAAAAGCGGCAAGCACCACACCCTTGGAATCCCGAATAATACCACCAGCCCCAGCCTTAAAATTCCTCACATAACCATCAGAATTCAGTTTAACAAAAGGTAAAATAGGCTTCTTCCAAATGACATACCTGTCATTAAACCTATTAGCATTATCACCCATAGGAACACCAAGCAAACCCGCTAAATTCCATCATTGATAAAAATGTTTAAAAGACAGAAGTTTGCAAGAATATAATTGCCTCACTTTATGAATAATATTATTGATAATAAGATTTGCATCCATTTTAATATCATTATGCTTAGCTTCATTTCTAGCTTTCCAAATGAACCATAAAATAAGAACATGAATTATATTTAAAATGTGACCTTTAGAAGAATTCATCCAACCTTTAAGTAAAGAGAGAAGGTCGGAATGAAGATCCACCTGATTCAGGTTGGCCAAGTTAGTAAAATGCTGTCAAACCTTAAAAGCAATAGCCCCATTCACAAAAAGATGGTTCACATTTTCAATGTTAGAGCAACAATAGCATTTGGAAGGGAAACTAAAACCTTTCATATGGATTAAGGTGTCAGCAGGAATAAAACCTTTAAGGCATCTCCAAGCTAAAATAGAGTAAGACATAGGCATGTTATTGTGCCATAAAGAAGAGTAGATGAGAGAGTAGTTATACTTAGTTCTATAGGTATCCCAAACCATTTGAGTTTGAAAAGACCAGAAGAAGATAGAGAAAACATAATTTTATCCTTGCAGGTCAAATCTAAAGGAATCAACATAATCATGTCAACAACAAATGAAGGAATGACCTCCAAAAGTTTAGTAACATTCCAGCAACCATTATCAATAAAATTAGAAACCTTGGTAGTCACCAAAGAGAAAGTATTTAAACAGTTATCAATAGAGAAAGGCCCAAGCCAGTTATCTTGCCAAAAGAAGATGTTACCTTTGCCAATACCCCATTGAACAAATTGATCGGCCTCCCACTTGATTTTGCAAAGTCTTTTCCAGATCAAAGAGTCAGAAGCTTTATAAATGCCAATTAAGGGATGTTTATCTTTACAATATTTAGCATTCATAAAGCAAGCCCAAAGACTCACTTTAGATCTAAAAGAGAACCAAAGTTTATGAGAAAAAGCTTCGGTCATATTAGAAATGCTTTTACAACGTAAACCACCTTCATTGTAGATGCCACACATGTTGCTCCAAGAGGCACAACGAATGCCATTAGTATTAAACTTAGATCCAAAAAAAAAAAACATATTAATCATTCTTTCAATTCTAAAGATGAAATAAGTAAATAGGGATATAATTCAAAACAGATTTAATAAGAGTATATCTACCACCAAAAGATAAAACATTAGAAGACCAGTGGGTTAAATTATTTTGAAAGCAAGTAAAAATATCTTCAAAAAGGTGGCTTCTCTTTTTACTATTAAAAATCGGAGTACCCAAGTACTTAATCGGTAATCTTTTGGACTGAAAGCCACAAATTCTTTGGATAGCAATAATTCTGTCTCTATTAATAGATTTACCAACGATGAAACTGCTTTTATCCTTATTAATAGACAAACCACTATAATCATGAAATTTCATAATAAAATTGCTCAAGATTTTAATATTATTAATAGAGCCATTAGAAAAAAGAATGAAATCATCAGCAAAACTAAGATGACTGATCGGTATGCCACGAATAGTACGAAAATTAAACTTAGGGTTTTTTAAATATAAATCTTCAATTCCTCTAGAAAGATATTCCATAGCAATAATGAAGAGAGAAGGGAAAATATTGTCACCTTGTCTTAAACCATTAGAAGATTTGCAAAAAACCATGAGTTTTACCATTAATAAAAACAGAAAAGTAACAATTATCAATGCAGTTCTTAATGAGATTGATAAATGTCTCACTAAAACCAAAAAGAGAAAGCACTTTATAAAGAAAATCCCAATTCAGGTTATCATAAGCCTTAGAATTATCCAACTTCAAAATAATATTACCACCTTTGACTTTGGTATTAATCTCATGAGCAAGTTCTTGGGTCAAAAGGACATTATCAAAGATACTCCTACCTTTAACAAAACCAGTTTGATTGCTAGATATAATTCTGGGGACACTACAGGAAAAACGTCATTTTTCGGCAGACATTTTTGCCGGAAAATTGGCCAAAATCCACCAAAAATTAGCATTTCCGGCAGATTTCTGGCGAAAATATTTCCTCCGGTTTAACGTGCATCGAAAAAGGGCTTCCGATGTATAATAATTCACCGAAAAGTTTTCCGACGGATTTTTCGCAGGAACAAAATTTCCAGCGGACTTTTCTTTACATTGGAAGTACAATAAAAATTAAAAAAAAATTAATCACAAATTCTAAACCCCGACCTACCCGGGGCTCAAATTTACGCTTAGCCCAAGCAGCTAAGCCGGCCCGCATAGTGGTCAGCGAGCCCGGTAGCACCCACGTGGACAATCCAGCCCGCCCAACAGGCCCGCGTGGTCTCCTTCCTTCGGAGGGGATCGAACCCCGCCCCCTCCTTTCTGCGCACGCGAAGACTCCTGCATCCTCCATCTACCAATTCGCCATCTTTTAAAAACTATAACAAGAAGATAATTTATTTTATTTAACCTATAACTATAACTACTACATATTAAAAGTAATAATTATTTTTAAAGTAAATTTTTTTAAAGACTACAATAAATTATTAAATTATTTAACTTAATTTAATAAAATAAATAATTATAAAATTGTATTATAATTTAAGTTTTAATTTAAATCATTTAATTTTTGTTATTAAATAATTAAATTATAATTTAATTTATTTTATTATAATTTAAGTTATTAAATTAAATAATTTAAGTTATTTTTTAAAATATAAAATATTTAATTTATAATTTAACAATAAGTTTTTTTGGGAAAAGTTAGGGATTTAACAATAAGTTGTTAAATTAAAACTTTATTTTTTAATTTCCGCCGGAAAGTCTGCCGGAAATCTCTTCAAAAAAAATCCGCCGGAAACACAGTTAAAAAATATGTCAGAAATTCGTTGAAATTTTTCCGCTGGAAAATCCGTCGGAATATGTGACGAATTTAATTCCGCCGGAATTGAGCTTTGTTCCTGTAGTGGGAGAAAACTTTCCAATCTCTTGGAAATAATTTTGGAGATGAGTTTGTTAAAGAAGGTGCAGAGGCTAATAGGCCTAAAATCTTTCCATTTATTAGCACCAGCAATTTAAGGGATAAGCACAATGCTGGTAGAAGTAAAAAACTTGGGGAAGGGAGAACCTTTGAAAAATTCATTAACCGCATCAATAACATCAAATTTAACAATATCCCAACACTTTGAAAAAATTTAGAAGTATAACCATCAGGGACAGAAATGGAATCCCCATTCAGATTCATAACTGCATTAAAAATCTCCAATTCGGAAGGGATCCGGCAAAGAGAGTTATTATCACTATCATTAATAATTTTAGGAATGACATGAGGGTTACTTAAAGGAGCGTTTCTAAAATGATCGTTGAAATTATTCTTGAAATATTCCACACCAGAAATACAAATGAATTCCTCAGACTCAATAGTGGAGCCATCATCATTCACAATTTTATGAATGTAATTCTTAGATATGTTACGATTGGCCATGGCATGAAAAAACCTAGAATTTCTATCCCCATCAATGGTAAATTTGACATTAGCTTTTTGTTTCCAAAAAGTTTCTTCCTGATCTTGAAGTTGAACAAGAGAATCTTTAGCGAGGTTAAGATTAACAAGGTTTTCCATAGAAGTGTTAACCAAATAAATATTTTCCAGTTCAAGAACTTTCGCTTCCGCATCCTTAATATTGGAAAAAATATTCTTAAAAATATTTTTGTTCCACCAATTTAAGACATGCTTTAATCTACTTAATTTAGACCAAAGTCTAAACATGCCTTTAATATTATTGTTCGGAAAATTGGGGGCATTCCAATTAGTACTAATGACATTCTTAAAATCAACATGAGAAAGCCACATATTTTGAAATCTAAAAGCAGAATTACCAACATTTCTATTAGTATTAATAGTTAACAATAGGGGAGAGTGGTCAGACAAGGTTCTACTGAGGTGTTCAACAGAAGTAGGAAACATAGAAAGCCAGTCGTTATTAAAAAGTAATATATCAAGACGTTGCCATAAACAAGATCTATACCAAGTGAAGGGACTACCAGTAAAACCAATGTCATTCAAATTGCAATCAACAATAACATTATTAAAATCACCCATAGCAGCAGTATTAGCCTGATTTCCCCCCTTCTTTCCGCAGCACTAGAGATGATATTAAAATCACCTCCAATACACCAAGGCCTATTAGAATTGATACCAAATTGACGGATTTGATCCCAAAGAAGGAAACGGTTCCATCTAGAACAAGCCGCATAAACAAAAGAAGCATTGCATTTGAAATTAAAAAATGTAATTTCAAAGTTGATAATTTGAGGGAAATCCGACAAAATACTAACAGAAATGGCGTTATTCTACATAATCCATATTTTATTGGAATAATTAGCCACAAAATTAGAGAAACCCAGTTTTGAAGCAGTGGAGCTAATTTTATCCGAAGCAAAAAGAGGTTCAATTAAAACTAATAACTTGATATTATGCATTCTAGAAAGGTTTTTAACTCTAGCAATCGATTCCTTACCTCCAATACACCCCTCACATTCCAAATAAGGGCCTTAATCATTAAGATATTTTGAAGAATTTTGAGCTCGAGTGGACCGTGGGGTAGATGGAAAAGAATTTTTGGAATTCTTCCCTTTCTTTTTAGCATGTTTAGAAAAATCTCCCCATCAATGTTCTTTTGCTTGGCAACATTAGAAATAGAAGAAGAAACAACAACTTTACTTACATTAATATTGTAAGGAGAAGTAATATCTTCACTATTGGATTGCGGTATGATTTCCCCTTCTTCACAACCGTCAGTGTTCCCATCCATGTTAGTTTCATCTTCCCTGTTAGTAACATTAAAAGTAGTATTAGTTTCATCTACCCTGTTAGGAACATTAGTAGTAATAGGATTCATATCAAAATGATCATCCTTAAAGGATTCAATTTCACTTAATATAGATTCGATAGAGATGAAAATTTTAGGGTCATTCACTTCCTGATTGTTCAAAATGATTTCATGAGACTTCTCAATTCTATGATTTCCAACATTCGAATTGTTCTGAGGAACTTGAGAATCCACCAATTCATCTTTCGGCTTATCAGTCGAAGGAAGTGGTTCCACCTGAATCGATTGGTCATTTTTCTTGATAGGCACATAAATTTTTTCGTGGGATCCATGCATACCAATCAACTGAACTGCTAGTTTTTTAAGTTCTGGGTGAAGTTTAAAGCAATCGGAAGGGGGGGGAATGACCATGGATCTTACATTGAGAGCATAAATCAGGGACTTTTTTGAACTCAACCTTTTGCATGTAACCGTAAGCTTTTGATCCGACCCATACCTCTTTCAAATATTTTTTTGGTAATATCCACCTCAACCAGAATTCTCGCCACAGAAGGCCTAGTACGTGAGGCAGTCGCTTGATTAGTTTGTAGGGGTCTCCTGAAAATGGATCCAAGCGCATGCAACACTTTTTGATTGAAAAAATGTAACCGTAAAGTGGGAAAAGAAATCCAGATCAAAACAATGGGGGATTCTTCCTTAATATCAAAAAATTGAGTCCATTTCAAAATCATCATTTGACAGTTAAAAATGAAATAAGATCTTCTAGCAAATATACGACTGTAATCAAGATCGTTAGAAAGCTGTATAGCCACATGTCTAGAGTCCAAAAAGCCGATCAAAAAAAATCTGGAAAGTTTAAGGTTATTGAAGAACAAACGAATTGAATCCAGGTTTAATCTGTTCAAACCAAACTTACCGACCAGAGTAAATTGAAATGGAGAAGCCAGCTTAAGAACTTCATCATCAGTCAATAAAATAGCAGGAACACCGTTGAAAGTCGATTGAGACAAGTTAGGAAGGACATCACCTGAGGTAGATCCACCCGAGAGCACATCCTTGAAAGAACGCATTTTCGGCGATGAGTTTTTCCCCGCTTCAAGGTTAAAAAAACCTTTATTTTTGATCTCAACAGATCCAGCCACTGAACCCCAAGGGTTTGATGGTGGAGCACATACTATGATCTAATAAAGAAGATCTAAAGATGTTTGATGGAAATACCGAGCAAGATCCAGTCAGGAGGACCAGATGCGTGAAGCAAAAATAAACCCTAAAAATCACTTTGGAGTCGCATCGAGAGGGGTCGCGTTCTGAGCTCAGCAGCACTATTGAAGTTGATTAAAGTTGAAAATCTAAAGCTTAAATGATTTAGATTTAATTTATTTCTAAGACATTAACTCTTAAATTAATATTCTTTAATATTATAAATTTTTTGTAACATGCATTTTAATTAGTATATATAAAATATTCAACAAAATTTTACTGTGGCTTTCTTCATTGTTCTTTGTTGTCGAGTGTTTTTCCTTTGTGTTTTCACTCCAATACCCTTTTCATCAATTAGATTTCATGAGCTTCATGCCATTTTTTCTTTATCATCAATGGTTTCGTGAAGGAAAAAATAAATATCATTGCAAGTTGTAGTTTATTAGATAGACTATTTTGAGTGTTATATATTTAAATAGGATGAATTTAAGTGTTAGGAATATAAAGCCACCCTTCAATTTCAATCTATGAAAATTAAAATTCTTTTTTAAATCTAACTACTACTAAATTACTATGTATGATATATTTTTTTTCTTTTTAATGTATGATATTATATGTATTAGAATGAAAATAGAATAAAATAATATCAGGATAACCTAATATAAATTATATTCTGATGGATTTAAGATCCCTTAGAATTAACTGGAGATTAGTGCATCAAAAAATTCTTTATATGTAACATTAATTCCAAAATAAATTTAGTAATCCTAAAGTCCATCTCGATAAGTTTTGTATTAGAAAATCTCAATAAGCTTTAAGGATCCCACAACACCACTCGAGCAATATCATTGGGCCACCATCCCACCATTGTCATCAACATTAACTTTACTACTTGTATTGCTGCTAAAGGACTCTTCCTAACATCAATAAATGCATTCTTTATAATATCTTAATGTCTTCTCTCGACAAAGGGCTTTACTAATATTAGTGAATAATTTTAATTAGGATAGCCCCGTTGATTTTCCATTTCTTGGAAAACTAAAGTATCTCTTACAATTGTTGCACTCTTCTATTGTAATCATTTAAAAACTTTGGTGTCTCATATAATTCTTTGGGGGGGGGGGATATATAAGATAAAATTCAAAATAAATTCTTACATGCATGCTTAGTGTTAAAGATCTTCAATCGTGAAATTGTTAATATTATGACACTAACACACATTTCATAAAAAGACAAAAGCTTGATTTCAGGATGGATTATAGCATCTTCAAGCTTAAGAAGTCATTTATACACGATAAATTACCAAATTGTTTGAAACATAGTCAGAATGATAAATGAGAGCCATAAATCACTAATAGTATAATCCTAGAAAATGGAAAACAAAAACAAATCCTTAAACAAAACTAGCTTAATAATATTAATTTGTTCAATAGCTCAAAAACTAAAATACTTTAGAATTAGCCCAAATCTTCAATTTTGTGAACAAATAGGCCATTATAAAATTAAGATGATTTAAGAAGTCGTTGTTTGCTTATAAATATATTACTTCATGAAAACAAATGATTTCAACTCGATAATCCCTATTCTATACTTTTCTAGATTTAGCCTTCAATTTGTTCACCCCACTCATCTATAATCACAAAAAATCAAAGGCATAAAAACTTAATAAGGAGAGAGGTATCTCTAATCGAATCATCATATCTAATTCAATCGGCATGCAGACCCTTTGCACCTAGAATTAAGCATCCACACATAGGCATACAGATCATTTACACAAACATTTAATCTAGTACAAAACACAGAATTAAACAATATTTTTAATGAATTATAAAGAACACAAAAAAGTCAAACAACTCATAAAAGAATAAAAAATTGAACTCATAAAATTGGCTTACTTTATAAGCTAGAGGAGATGCTTCTCGGTAGGAATGATGCGTTCAGTGATGTGGCAACCAAAGCAATATCATTGGGCCACCATCCCACCATTGTCATCAACATTAACTTTACTACTTGTATTGCTGCTAAAGGACTCTTCCTAACATCAATAAATGCATTCTTTATAATATCTTAATGTCTTCTCTCGACAAAGGGCTTTACTAATATTAGTGAATAATTTTAATTAGGATAGCCCCGTTGATTTTCCATTTCTTGGAAAACTAAAGTATCTCTTACAATTGTTGCACTCTTCTATTGTAATCATTTAAAAACTTTGGTGTCTCATATAATTCTTTGGGGGGGGGATATATAAGATAAAATTCAAAATAAATTCTTACATGCATGCTTAGTGTTAAAGATCTTCAATCGTGAAATTGTTAATATTATGACACTAACACACATTTCATAAAAAGACAAAAGCTTGATTTCAGGATGGATTATAGCATCTTCAAGCTTAAGAAGTCATTTATACACGATAAATTAACAAATTGTTTGAAAAATAGTGGGAATGACAAATGAGAGCCATAAATCACTAATAGTATAATCCTAGAAAATGGAAAACAAAAACAAATCCTTGAACAAAACTAGCTTAATAATATTAATTTGTTCAATAGTTCAAAAACAAAAATACTTTAGAATTAGCTCAAACCTTCAATTTTGTGAACAAATATACCATTATAAAATTAAGAGGATTTAAGAAGTCGTTGTTTGCTTATAAATATATTACTTCATGAAAACAAATGATTTCAACTCGATAATCCCTATTCTATACTTTTCTAGATTTAGCCTTCAATTTGTTTACCCCACTCATCTATAATCACAAAAAATCAAAGGCATAAAAACTTAATAAGGAGAGAGATTTCTCTAATCGAGTCATCATATCTAATTCAATCGGCATGCAGATCCTTTGCACCTAGAATTAAGCATCCACACATAGACATACAGATCATTACACAAACAATTAATCTAGTACAAAACACAAAATTAAACAATACTTTTAATGAATTTTAAAGAACACAAAAAAAGTCAAACAACTCATAAATGAATAAAAAATTGAACTCATAACATTTGCTTACTTTATAAGCGAGAGGAGATGCTTCTCGGTAGGAATGATGCGTTCAGTGATGTGGCAACCAAAGCCACTGCTTTTGATTTATTTTCCTCTAGTAATATCACTCTGCTAGATCAAATTGCACACCAGCTTGTTCACTACCTATTTTGATCACAAGAGAGATCACACATATACCCTTGTTTGACTCAGCTGGAGTCGGCAAAGAGGCAGCACAGAGGCAAACACGAGCACCCAATAGATGGGAGCTATGCATTTTTTTCTCAATCGATTGCAGGGTCTGGAAAGTTGTGATTCATGTGAAACTAAGTTGGCGAGGAATGTAGGTGAAAAAATCAAGATGAGAGGAGGGAGAGGAAATTACTAGAAAATCCTCTTATAAAAAAGATTTATTATTTTAAGGCCCCTCTAGGCATTACAGGATTCCGCCCATGTCGTAATTGTTCTAGTATGTAACAAAAAAAAATTTATAATATTAACAAGCCCTTTAAGTGTAATGGTCTAAGTTGGAAGTGTTTTATTATCATTGTTCTAATGATTTCATAGTTAGGAACCTAATAGGTTTATGGAGAATAATATTTCTTGGAATGTAAAGTATTTGTAGATTTAATTTCCTAAATATGTATAATCTAAGAGACATTACAAAAAAATAATGCAAAAAAAGTGTTTGAACATTTGGATTAAAAATTAAAATAAATATGATGTGCTTTAAAGTAAAATTGCATTGAGGTTTCTTACTAATTCAAGCTTTTTTAAAAAAATACTATCGAAGAGAGTTCTGGTAGGATTTGTGTTATGCTTGGGGAGAGTCTCCTCCCATGCATTCCTACTTGGCCTTGCCTGAGATTTTTTTACCAGATTAAAGATCAATGTTCTTCAGGGTAGTTTCCTTAACTCATTTTTTGGTTTTTTCTTTTCTTTTGAAGCTCTGTTAGGGTTTTGTTGGGTTTCTTCTTCTTTGTTTTGATTATTTCATTTTCCTTTCATTTTTTTGTCTTTGTTCTTCTCTAATGTTTTTAGATTTTCTTTTTGGTTGATTCCTTATGGAAAATCAACCTTTTCAGCGATCGGATCCAGGTTTCGAAGATTCAAAGAATCCTTCCAAATCTTTCAAGGAAGAATTGGCTGGTAGTTCTTCATCGCAAAATCTTTTTGATCTAGTTCATTGAACACATAATGGATTACCATCTTTTTGGATTTCTAAGGAAGAGATCATAGCTTTAGTTGTGCCCTTCAAATTTTCTTTGGTTGGTAAATCTATGATGAAACATCTAGCTTTAGATCCCAAATTGTCTGGTGATTTCTCTATTACTTGTTAAATCCTAGGCATGTGCTCATCAAATATAAAATGATTTGGATTACAACAAGATTTTTACTAGAAGAAATTAATATGTGAATAATTGTTTTATGAAACTGATTATTTACAAACAGACAAAATCCACTGGCAACCATGGTAATCTATCAGTAAAATTTTGTTTTATGGAGAATTTATGGCAAAAATTTGTCCAACTGTAACATGTGTCGGAAAGTTTATTTTGGCAAACAATTTCACCGGAAATATTTCTGACAGAGTTATCGGCAAAATTTTTGCAGAAAAAATAAAACATAAATATCGTTCTCCTAGTATGAGTTCTGACATTTTATTGGTTGAAATTTTTTATGAAAACATATTGCCAGTATTTTTGGTGGATAGTTACCATCAAAAACATAAGGTGGATAATCCACCAAAAATTTTGCTGGTATGTTTCTGTCGGAACATAGATATGATTTTGTCATATCACAGTTTTCGATGGATAATCCACCAGAAATCTGTAATAAAATGAAAACTTCTCTCTTAGGGAAATGGTTTCTACAACACAACCTACATATAAATATTCTAAGACTTCACTCATTAAAACATAAACATCTAATAAGAATCATCACAAAACATTGAGCCTAAACATATAAACATAAACATACATTCCAAATTAATTAATCATTAACCAAATAGTTTAAAATGAAATTTAATGTTCATTCATTAAAACTATAAAATATCCAAAATAAATAACAACAGATATCCAGAAATAAAAACACAACATCTACTCAAAATCAATCTCCTCCTCTGCTAAAGAAGACTGGTTTCCACAGTTTTTCTCTCATTTTATGTAGTACATCCAACAACTGAGTTTGTTGCATTTGCATCTAAATATGCACATGCCAGTAAAATTGTGATTTCCAAACATCGCATGTGCTCAGTATGTTGAACTGAGCCCTCAATATGAAGGGAACTACCCATGCCCCCAATATTATAAGCTCTATTATTTCAATTTTGATCTCTCCTAGTATAAAATGGGCTACCCCAAGCTCTAGTCAGGTCAGCCCATATACTCTCAACAATCCAGAGTGGCCACTCACTTGACTTTCTAATTTATGTAAATATGTCTCAAATACAAGTTGAACCACGCTTTTAAAAATTCTTTATGATTTTATCATTTATTTTGGGAACCAATAAAAATCTTTCTACATTTAAAGATGTGTATGGTCGATGTCAGGTGGCACCGCTGCCGTGGCCTTCAATCCTATCATACTAAGAAAGGCGTGTATTGGTCTTCAATGAGGTACCTAAATGAAAACACAGTTTGTGCAAGAGATATTCCAATGGATTTACCAACATAAGTAGAATATAATACCTCTAAATCTTTCTTAACATAAGCCAAATTTAATACCTCTACTTTTTTAACGCAAATTTTTCTTTAAGTTTGAGGGATACTTTTCTATCACACAAAAGGCACGATGCATTCCTCCACTTCAACCATCCAACTTGAATTCTATTAAAAATATTCCCATCATTTTCACCATCGCTTAGAACAATTGACTTAAGAAATCTAAAACATTAACTCATTCTAATTAGGTCATCGGGAGGCCACCGTTTTATCTTAACATTCTCATTTCTTTAACACCTAACTTTATACTTTTCTTTTAATGGCCAATATTATGCACTATAAAGCAATGCATGTATCACCACCATCGTATAGAATTTTTCTTTAAGCTTGAGGGATACGTTTCTATCACACAATAGGTAGGATGCATTCCTCCACTTCAACCATCCAACTTAAATTCTACAAAAAAATATCTTCATAATTTTCACCATCACTTAGAAAAATTTAGTTGAGAATTCTAAACATTAACTCATTCTAATTAGGCCATCGAGAGGCCACCATTTTATCTGAGCATTCTCATCTCTTTAATACTTTACTTTTATCTTCTCTTTTAATGGCCTTCATTGTACACTATAAAGCAATGAATGCCTCACCACCATCTTATAGAATTTTTCTTTAAGCTTGAGGGATGATTTTCTATCACACAATAGGCATGATTTATTCCTCCACTCTAACCATCCAACTTGAATTCTACTAATAATATCCCCATCGATTTCATCATCGCTTTAAACATTAAACTTTATAAATCTAAAACATTCACTCATTCTAATGACTTCATCACCCAATATCACAATCGCACCATTGCAAATGTCTATTGAGAACATCCATAAACAAAGAAAACTAAATGTGTTTCTTATAACGGTAAATTGATGAAGGTGTCGGTGAAGAACGTTAGTGGGGAGGCATGACTAACGGAGGCATAAATAATGGACGTGTCATCAACGGTGTGACAAGTTACCGATGGAGGCACGTTGGCGACGGAGGCATACGGGGAGATGAAGATGATGGAGGTGCTGGAGGTGATGGAGGCCAGTGCAAGAGAGAAAATGAATGAAATGAGAAGGCTATCGCTGCAGAAAGGGAAATAGGGCTCTTTCCAGTTGTATTTTTGGATAATTATCCATCGGTGAATATTACGGTAGAAATTTTACCGTATATGGTTCATCAGTTTTAAGTATACTAGCTAAATATTTTCCAGAAATTCTATTGATAATCTTCAGCTTATTTTTTGCCAGTATTCCGTGCCAAATTCATATATTCCAACGGTTTTTCCATCGGTAATTAACGCTAATTTTTCAACAAGAAATTTTGTATCTTATTTTCCGGCATAATTTCAGCTAGCTTGAACACCACTTATACCGACAAATAAATATCTACTGGAAATGCCACAAGTAAACAATCATTTTTCTTGTAATGTTTATAATAAGCGCCACAACAACCGCATTAGCATGAATCAACCATACAAAATGCTTGTTTGTAAGAAGTATTACAAATTTAATCTACTTATAATGGATTTTAGATTTTTAATGTCATGCCTAATGATCTATATTGGAATAATTATTTAAATTATCTTTTAATCTATCAACTAGAGCATCTATGAATCATTAATATATATATCAATATATCCAACAAATATATATATATATATATTTGTTGGATATATTGATATATATATTAATGATTCATAGATGCTCTAGTTGATAGATTAAAAGATAATTTAAATAATTATTCCAATATAGATCATTAGGCATGACATTAAAAATCTAAAATCCATTATAAGTAGATTATATATACATCAAAAATATAAATTTATATTCATTCCTAAAAAAATCAATCATATTTGCAATAGTCAAGTGATAATTACAATTAATAATCTATCTAAAGCTTTTGCCTACAAAAAAAAACAAAGCTAACAAAAGGAGAAACTTAAAGATCTCAATCAATCTCTCTCCAAAAAGTCCTAACCCTTTTCTTGACTTCAAATCAATAAAATTACATAATAAGCTTATGAAGCCCATCAAAAATTCAAAACTCACCAACACTTTCAATGCAAGATTCAAGAATCAATATGCTTGGTCAACTCAATCTTTAAAATTAATAACTTTTTATATAATTAATAATTAGTCATCTATTGTACAAATCAAAATGACCAGTAATGAAAAGCAAGAAACATTACATTGAAATTCATAAATAAAAAATAGTATGAGAACGTAAATCAGTATTGTAGAGAATAACACATCAGTATTGTAATCATTTAATATTATTAGTCTGTTAATGAGGTGAATCATAAACATGCATGAGTTATATCGATATGTTATATATCAGTAATTTTAACATTCGCTTGGTTTAGCCAATTATAATCAATAAAACTATGAAATTATATAGGCATGAACATGAATATGAAATATATGAATCAGTTATATACTACAAATTTCATATAAATCAAAAAGGCAAGTCATCCAGCTTTAATGTTATATTTTAAACATCATTATCCCAACTATTTCCTAGTTGATCAACAATCATATCCATCACATATCATTATTTCCAATAAATTAATTATCATTATATGTGGATTTCAATAATCTATAAAGAGTTATCACTCTTTACTTGTCGATATAAATCAGTCATCAATTATAGTTGTTTTAAGGAAATCTCATTGGCCTACCCTATTGCATGGAGTATTATGTGTTAAGAGCCATCCCGTGTTAATTATAGTGCTAACAATCAGCCTAACTTTCTTATATATGGAGACCACCTTTATCTTGAATCAATGAAAATAGTCATTCTATAATGTATGACATGCAACATGAAATGCATAAATTATAAAAAATATAGAAAAAGTAATATATTAGCCTATAGCCTTAGAAAATCAAAACTTTAATTTTACTTAATAAAATTTAATAATATTATAATCAAAATGTATATAATATTCATATCTATCATATATTAAAAGTTACATAATAAAAGTACGCTAAATGAGGAGAAAATATATTTTTATTCTATTTGGGGATATTAAATCACTATAGAAAAATCATGTATTATCACAAATTTTTTGATGAAAAATTGTAAATTTTCTTGCGAATTTCAAAAAATTTTGCTAATTTGTAGAAAAAAGTTTTCAATAGTAAATCGAGTGTTAGAAAAAATTTGTGGAAAAAAATATGTTAGAAAAATTTCCTGTTTGAATTTTCATCTGAAAAATTTTCATGCGGTACTCCTGTGAAAAAAATCAATCAAAATAGCTAAAAAACAATTTTAGAAAAATAAACCCTTTAGCTGCCCATCCCCTACTGCTCGCAAGCCTGACCGCCTACCTGCAATTTGCAAGAGCTTGCAACCAGATCGAGTTGCCCGCCCCACACGCTGGCCATAACGCCTGTGGGATTCAAGAACAATTATTACGTCCTCCGACCGGATGCAGAGGAGCATCCGGTCGTAGGCAAAAAAACTCGGTACCGCGGTGTACCGAGTTTTTCAAAAAAACTCGGTACACCTCGGACCGCCTTTTTTTTTTCCTAGGACCGGATGTTTCTTGCATCCGGTCAACCGAACAAAATAAAAGTTCGGGATTCAAAGAGGGATTTGCTTTTTTTTCAAACACTCGACCACTTTGTTGTGGAACAAAATTTGTCATAAATCTTACCCTTTTATATTTAAATAAACAAAAATGAAAATTTAAAATAAATTAAAAAATTATTAATGATGTAATTTATAAAATCAAAAATAGAAGTTAATAAACTAATAATTAATTATTATAACATATAAATTTATAATTAATTAAAATAATCTATAAAATTATTAATTACGAATATATGATGAATAAAAATGCGACGGAATATAAAATGAATTTTTGAAGGTGGATTCCTGATGGATTACGATGAAATATTCCCGACGGTGGATTCCTGATGGATTATGATAAATTTATAATTAATAAAATATTACGAATAATTAATTACGAACATCAGGAATCTATCGAAAAACCTAATGAAAAATATTCTGCCAGAGAGCTGCTAGAAAATATGACGGTAATGGGAGATTTTTCGAAAGTGAATTACTAGATATGAAATTATTTATAACAAAAGTAAATTTTAGGCCACCTACTACAATCAGAAGACTTTTCTAAACCAAAGCAACAAATAAAAATGACCAAAATAAGTTTTTCTCTCTTTCATGTCTCCTCTTCCTCTCCCTTTACATCTCTTCTTCCATGACAAGAACCTTGAATAAGAGGGGGTGGAATGGCTTAGCGTGTTAGGTTTATATATATATATATATATATATTTTTTTTTTTTTTTTTTTTGGTCATGTACCATGGTGCTCAAACATTATAGTGCAACAACGCTTCATGGTGGTTCATGGCGCTGCCACATTTGAATCTTGGTGATGTCGCACTGAATTATTTTCATCCCTAGATTAGAGTGTCAAAGCGTAAAAATATCCAATGTCGTAATGCTCCATTTCAAAAATTTTAGAATTTACAAAATTTTCATTTTAAAAATATTTTCATAATTATCACATTCTTATAATCTACCCACCTTGGAGAAAAATGTCTCCTTCAAAATTTTCAAAATAAAAACAAATAAAACAAATCAATAAAAATAAACTCAATTCTTAAATTTGCCAAAATAATCTAGTCATTTCAAAACAAAGCAACATGATTCAAAATAAATAAAATTAATTTAAATTAATTCACTAAAACCTAAAATAACATTAATTATAGACTTATCATTCATTGTATTCAATCAATCATAAGTTAAATCACACACTTATGCATGTTAATTCAATCATATATTATTTAACATGCAATGTAAGTTTAATCACTTAAAATTTAGTACATATGATCAAATATTTTATTAGTGGATCATGTAGGTGTAGTTTTATCACTTTACTAAATCAAACTATAAACTCTCGGTCATATTATTGTTAGTGATGGCATAACAGATTGTGTAAGTTCTCGTTGACCTTCAATAAACTCCTCACACACACTTCATTTTATCCTCTAGATCCAGTAATCCTATATTTTTAGCCTTGCCTAGCCTTCTCCCCTCTAAATCTAAATCATGCTCCTCCTTATTACTGTAATAGACAATCATCCATTCAGTGTCCTCGCAGTCCACATCTGAAACAATGTTCAATCATCATAAAATATTTTCCAGTATGTCTCTTACCAAATTGGGCACACTCTGATGTACTTCCCAAACTTATCTCAGATTATTTCTTATTGTTTAAAGACATACATATGTTTTCACTACTATCACTCCTGGTCATATCATCTCCCAATCTTTTCTTGCTCATATTCAATTTATTAGTGGTATAACTAGATCATTTTCCACCAGTATTTCTCTCTCAACTAATTTTAAAAACCACTACAGGAAAACCTGTTATTACCGGCGGACGAAATCCGCCGGAACAAATGTAAATTCCGACGGTACCGGTATTTTCCGGCGCATGTTCCGGCGCAAATATCTCCGCCGGTTTTGAGTGCGTCGATAAATTTGTTCCGACGCATATTTTGCGCCAGAACCAGTTCCGGCGTTGTTTCCGACGCATTACCGGCGCATTAAACGGTTTGTTTGCCGACGTGAAAAACGTGAAACTTCCGGCGCTTATTGCGCCGGTCTTTACCGTCGCAGTATACGACGTTAATTACCGGCGGATTAAGCGCCGGAATTTCGCCAGCAAGTTTCTACGATTATTTGCGACGCAATTGTTACGCCGGTAATTAACGGCGGAATATTCGCCGGTACTAACGCTCGATACATTCGTTGTATCATCGTTTCCGGCGCATAATCCGCCGGAAACCTGTAGCATTGACAAAAAAAAAATTGCCATCCCAGCCAACAATCCCATTTCCACACCTGCAAACCTATCAATTCTAACAGATACAAGTTTTCCCAAAAGCAAGCAGTTCCACAACTTCACAATAATTTAACAGTTTCACAACAGTTTAGTACTAAAAATCAACTGATAACATCATTTTCAAAGTAATACAACCAATAACACAAGTTAATAACACAAGTTCACATAAAAATAAAAGTTCATTTCAACTAAATTACACTACTCTGACTCCGTCGACTCCTCCTCAGGTGAAGCTACGTCTTTTCCACTCAGTTGCTCCCTCATCTTGCGCATTTCATCCAGCAACTGATTGTGTTGCGCCTGTGCTTGCAGCTGAGCTTGAACCTGTGCTTGCACCTATGCTTCCAGCTGAGCTTGAACTTGTGCTTGCAGCTGAGCTTGCCAATCAACTTGTGATTTCCTTACTTGTTCTAGCTCAGCTTGAAGGGCAACTATTTGTTGAGCTTGTAAGGACTCATGCGAACTGGATGCGAAGCTAGATGCAGTAGAGGAGGTCATCCCCTCGTATGCCTGAGCTTGCGCACCTAAGCCATATACTCTACCATGCTGCATTCCTCCGACGGCCTGCGACCACATGCGATACTCAGAATATTCCATAGAGCCGCCAGAAGAGCCCTCACCTGCTGCGGCATGAGTCTCTCGAATCCGTGTATATTCCTCCTGTGAAAATCAAATATAAGTATATATATAATTAAACTAAAACTTATAAAATATCAAATATTTATAAAAATATACTTACATGGGCCTTTCTTGCTCTCTCATCAATCCATTGTTGATCCTCCTGTCGCTTATGAGTGCGACTATGCAATTCCACAGGAGTTGGTTCTCTACCAAGTGACGCTTTCTGTTACAATTAAGAGAGTTTTATCAATACTAATTATTAAAAAACAATTTTAAAAAATAATTAAAATTCATTACCAAACGACGCCTGTGCTCAGTATGTGGAACGGAGCCTCCTGTATGAAGTGCACTACCTAAGCCCCCAACATCAGAAGCTCTGTTCTGTCGATTTTGATCCCTCCTCCTAGTGTACTCTTCGCTGCCCCAAGCTGCATTCAACTCAGCCCATATCTCCTCTCCAATCCACAATGGTCGCTTCCCAACCTTTCTAACATCTGTGAACATGTCGCGCATCCGAGTAGAGCCACGCTTCTCAAAATTCTTTCTAATCCTGTCATTGTGTTAAGGCAGCCAACAAAACTCTTTCTGCAATAAAAAACAATCAATTAACCTTAAGTAAGAAAGAATAAATTATTTAACATAAAAACAAAAAAACAGAAATACCTCAAACTCTCTAAACCACATCTCCCGGACTTCTTTTGGGACTTTCTTCCAAGAAATATAAGGAGCGTCAAACCTGCTCCGTATGATGTCCCGTATTTTATGTGTTGGTTATTTTGATGGATAGAACCTACAAAAAAAAAGTTATGTAAAACAAATATAAAATATAAGATAAAACAATTAGTTAGTTTAAATAAAAGTTACCATACGTACGTGTCACCCTCAGGTGCTATCAACATTCTACCATCTGTCTGCTGCTCTGCTGCAGCTGCTGTCGAAGGTCCAGCTGCTGTCGAAGGTCCAGCAGCTGTTGAAGGTCCAGCTGCTGTCGAAGGTCCAGCAGCTGTTGAAGGTCCAGCTGCTGTCGAAGGTCCAGCTACAGCAGGCTGATGGGGTGGTGGGGGATAGTATGGTGGAGCATATGGTGGAAATGGATAAGTAGGAGGGGCACCAGCATAAGGTGGGGGTGTGAAGTATGGGTAGAAAGGAGTAGCCTGCCCGAGATCTGGTGAAGGAAATCGAAGGTCTGGTGAGTAGAACTGCGGGCTACATGCTCCAGGAGTGGGTAAAAGCTGTGTAACAGGCTGAGGCTGTGTAGCAGGCTGAGGCTGTGTAGCAGGCTGAGGCTGTGTAGCAGGCTGAGACTGTGTAGCAGGCTGAGCCGAGGTGGTCTCCTCAGTATGTAGTGACCTATGTGGTCCAATTGTAGTCTTCTTAGTGCGCCTGTTAAAAATATTTTTTATCAACCCTCTACTAGGCTGCTCCTCACCTGAAGCCATCTGCACATAAATAAAAAAGAAATATTAGAAATATGAGTTATAACATTAACGCAGTGCAGTAGCTAAAAAAATTTGACTGAAGTAAAATACAGGTAAGTAAAAAAAAAACGGAGTGCAGTAGTTATAAAAAACATGAAAGTAAAATACAGGGAAGTAAAATAAAAAGCAGTGCAGTAGCAAAAATAAATTTAATTTACCTTATGTTGTTAACTCATCATTTGTTGATTCACTTTCATCAGATGATACACTCCTAGCACAATCAGATTCATCATCACTTTCCTCTATGTTTAAATCTACCTCCTCTAACTGCAACTCGCTCTCATTAAATCTGATTTGGTCATCTACATTGATTGGGAGATCTTTTAAATTAGACATAAACTCTTCTTGGTGTGCTGTTGGTATCGTACTGGTTTTCTCAATTACTCCCCTTGGTTTAGTCTTCATAACTACCAACCAATCCTGTTTGCCTCGTATTCCGCTTGGATAGTTAGCATAATAGACTTGAGTTGCTTGACTAGCAATGATGAAAGGATCAAACTTTGCATATCTCTTAGCCTGCTTTACTTCTGTTATACCGTAAATTGGATGAACTTTCGTGCCTCTATTTGGTACTGGATCAAACCATTCACAATTGAAGAGATACACAATATTCCTCATACCGGGATATTCAACCTCTAATATTTCTTGTAATACCCCGTAGTATTCAGAATCATCGCCTGTATGTGTGTTCCCTCTTACACATACGCCTGAATTTTTTGTCTTCCTACCTTCACACAAATTTTTTGTTTGAAATTTATAACCATTTACCTCAAATATTTGATAGCATTTTACTAATCTATTTGGTCCCCAAGCTAACTCAGATAACCTTGAAAACTGGGAACTGTCTTCAGCGTGTACCTTTAAATGTACAAGATGTCATTGTTACTAATATTAATTGCAGAAATAATTAACTCATTAAGTAAGAATAATTATTTAAAATATACCGTATTTTTTAACCAAGCAGTGAATTTTTTTTCCACTATCTTCTGGACTTCTCCTTCTTCTGATATACTAAGACCATCAATGAACCTCCTACAAATTCATATCTTGAGTTTAGAAGAAAGTTAAAAGAGAACTAAAAATATAACAAAATAAAATCATACTTACTCGAGATACGGCTCAACTTCATCACAATTAAGCAAGATGTACAATGTGATAACTGTCATCTCTTTATCAGTCAAATAGCGCACGGTGCTAGCGCCTAAAGGTTCCCCAATTCCACTAAATACAGATATATTAGAGGATTTACCAACATTCTGAGATGTTGAACTTTCACCAGATTGAGATATTGTTTCAAAATAATACGAGCAAAACTGAGTAGTCTCGTATGTTAAATATGCTTCACAGATAGAGCCTTCGGGTCGTGCTTTGTTCTTAGCAGTCTTCTTAAGTTTATTTAAATATCTCTCAAAAGGATACATCCACCTATATTGAACAGGTCCACCAACCATAGCCTCATATGGTAAATGAATAGGTAGATGCTCCATAGAGTCAAAAAAGCCTGGAGGAAATATTTTCTCAAGTTGACACAAAATAAATGGAATTTGCTGCTCCATATGAATCAAATTTTCCACATTTAATTTAGAAGAGCGTAAATCTTTGAAGAAGACACTTAATTCGACCAAGGGCTTCAAAATTTGATCTGGCAGATAACTGAAAGCAGTGGATATATAGTAGACATTGCATGAAGATGTGACAATCATGACTTTTCAATCCAAATAATCTCCCTGATCTTATGTCAACACACCGGCTTAGATTGGAAGAATATCCATCAGGTACTCGTAGAGTCTTCACCCATTCACAAACTGCTCGTTCTTGCTCTAAAGTTAATGTGAATGGAGCTTTTGGTTTGAGGAATTTTCCCGCTCCACCATCCTTCAATTCCAAAGCTTTCCTTCTACAAATCTCCTTTAAGTCCATCCTTGCTTTTATATTATCTTTTGATTTCTCTTTGATGTCCATAACTGTATAGAAAATATTATCAAAAACATTTTTCTCTATATGCATAACATCCAAGTTATGTCTAATCAAGTTTGTTCTCCAATATGGCAACGACCAAAAAATACTTTTCTTGGTCCAATTATGGTAGACACCATATTCCGGCAATCTGAACTCAGCTAATCTTGGAGATTCTATTATGGTGGGCAAGAACTCTACTCTTTCAAAAATTTCTTCACTACTGAATCTTGGTGGAGGAGGAATCATCACCATTTTATTTTTAGTAAAAGCTTCTTTATTTCGCCTGAAAGGATGACTTTGAGGCAAAAACATTCGATGACAATCGAACCAACTGTTCTTCCTACCATACTTTAAAGTGAATGATTTTGTATTTTCCAAACAATATGGACAAGCTAACTTGCCTGAAGTGTTCCAACCTGAGAGCATACCATATGCAGGAAAGTCACCAATTGTCCAAAGTAATGCTGCTCTTAGTGTAAAATTCCGTTTGGTGGAGATATCATATGTACTTACTCCTTCTTCCCATAATAAATATAAATCATCAATCAGAGGTTGTAAGAAAACGTCAATCTTTAATTTTGGATTATGTGGCCCTGGAATTATAAGTGACAGAAACAGATAAGGAGTAGTCATACATAACTCTGGAGGAAGATTGTAAGGAGTGAGTATCACAGGCCAACATGAGTACGGTGTAGCCGACTGACAGAATGGAGTAAAACCATCTGCGCATAAACCTAATCTGACATTTCTTGGTTCAGCCACAAATGTGGGATGTGTACGATCAAAGTGCTTCCAAGACTCTGCTTCTGATGGATGTGTGATAACACCTTCTTGTGGAATGCGATCATTATGCCATCTCATATGTGCAGCAGATCTCATGGATGCATATAGCCGTTGTAGTCTTGGAATTATTGGAAAGTAGAACATCTTACTAACAGACACATCCTTCTGCTTTCTTCTATTTCTAGATTTGGGTTTAAATCTTGGTGCATTGCAATGACGGCATACAGTTTCTGCAATATCTTCTTTAAAGTATAGCATGCATCCATTGACACAACAATCTATCTTTGTGCATGTCAAACCAAGTTTCGAAACTAACTTCTTTGTCTGATATAGATCTGTAGGAATTAAATTATCTGTCGGATTGGTTTCCTTAAGCAGCCCAATGAATTGATTAAAACATTCACGAGCAACATTATATTCAACCTTGATGCTTAACATCTTCACAGCAACAGATAGTTCTGAGTGAGTCGTGCACCCTTTCCAGATTGGTTGCTGTGCAGCATGCAATAAATCATAAAAATTCTATGCCTCCGTATTCGGTAACTCTTCATAAATTCCAGTTGCATCATGAACTAATTCCTCAAGATTTGGACGGATGTTTTCAGCCTCAGCAACATTACTACTTGTAGAAGGACCGCATTGATAATCAAATTGTGGCTCATACTCACCATGACAAGTCCAATACCAATACCGTGGCATGAATCCTCTGCGATACAGATCAACAGTTACGTCATCTGGTTCTAGGATCACTAGATTTTTGTGTTTAGAACATGGACATCGAAACTTTCCTTCAGATATAAAGATCGGCAGCTGTTTCGCTTGCTGAATGAAAAAGTTCACCCCATTGATGAATTCATCAGTTAATGTCTTCCGACTTTGAGATAATCGGTTATACATCCAACTTCGTTGATTTCTAATATCCATAACCTATAAATAAAAGTAAAAATTTAATGGATTTATATATTTCTAATATCCATAACATAAAATTATGTTACACTTATTAATGAATTGTTCGCTCAAAGTCACAATACCCTCACTAGGTCTACTAACCACTAAAGCAAAAAGATATGGAGTAATGTTGATCTCCATAATCCAACTTTACCTTCAACTCCCTCTAGTCTTATCAACAAGAACAATACCATCAACAAAAAGCATGCACCAAGGTACATCCTCTAGCAAATATCTAGTGCTAACAACCATGACTAAAACATAAAAAAAATAGACTAATGTTGATCTCCATAATCCAAGTTTACCTTCAACTCTCTCTCTAGTCTTATCAACAAGAATAATATCATCAACAAAAAGCATGCACCAAGGTACATCCTCTAGCTAATGTCTAGTGCTAACAATCATGACTAAAGCAAAAAGATATGGACTAATGTTGATTTCCATAATTCAAGTTTACCTTCAAATCCCTCTCTAGTCTTATCAACAAGAACAATATCATCAACAAAAAGCATGCACCAAGGTACATCCTCTAGCAAATGTCTAGTGCTAACAATCATGACTAAAGCAAAAAGATATGGACTAATGTTGATTTCAATAATTCAAGTTTACCTTCAAATCCCTCTCTAGTCTTATCAACAAGAACAATATCATCAACAAAAAGCATGCACCAAACTATCCTCTAGCAAATGTCTAGTGATAACAATCATGACTATAGCAAAAAGATATGAACTTAAGTCTAATCCTATATGTAATCCAACCGAAATAGCAAAAAAATTTGAAAACAAAAACCAAACCTTCGGTTCTCCTCGGCGGCGCGCGACTAGGCAGGAAATGCGTGCGATTAGGAAGGAGGCTCGGCGAAGTCCGGTGACCGTCGACGGCGAAGTCCGGTGACCGTCGGCGATGTCTAACCACGGCGAGCGACGAACGGCGACGGAAGCGACGGGCGAAGCAGTCGAAGTGAGAGAATGTAAGGAAACAAATGACGGCCACAGGGGTTCGGGATCGCGAAATAGGGCTTTTACCGGCGGCCGTTCCGCCGGTAATGGCATTAGTGACGTCGGTATAATTTCCGACGTCTAATCCGTCGGGTATTTTTCGTTGAGTTTAAATACGCCGGCGCAATTTCCGCCGGTAACATACGCCGTAAAGGTTCCGCCGTAACGTGCGACAGAAATGGTTCAGACATCCCAATAGCGTCGAACGTTCCGGCCGAAAATGCGTCGGTAACTTTACGGCGTATTTTGCGCCGGAAAGTTTGACGCAAACTTTACGTTGGACAAAGCCGCCGGAAACTGCGCCGCTTACTACCGTCCATAATTTTACGCCGGAAAATCCGACGGTATTTGCGTGTTTTCCCGTAGTGAACTCTTAAACTTTTAATGATATTAATGGATGTCTCAATTCATCTTGTAGTCTCCTAAAAAATATGTAGCATTTTTTTTTGTACTAATCAATTGTGGAGAAAATCTTGCACATGCAGTAAATTTAACTTTGTACTTAATCATTATCTTTTCTCAGTACTCAAATCTCATAAAACCACCTGTATTAATGGTCGAGCTGATGGATGTACTAACTAGTCTCAAAAAATAATAATATACTTTACCAAAGTTTTTTCTGAATTCATCTTTCCCTAAAGCTTCTCCAATTGCTATCATATCCTCCATCTCATAGCTTGTTAGTCAAACAAAAACACTACTATGGGCACTTTTCTATTATTTGGGCACTATATACTATCAAATATTTTCTCTATCCATAATAATTAATCTTCTACTGTATGAGGTTCTACAGCTCCCTTAAATAATAGCAACTTCAATGTATGAAACATCTGTAAATGTCTATCTTCTTCTGATTCCACATGTAAAGTTTGTTTACTCTATGCATCGCTCATTAATTTGTAAAAGCATATTTGCATGTTGTATCAAGCTATTAAAACTTTTTTGAACTACTGGTTCACTTTGCCTATTATGTATATCCTAACTAGTGAGGTCCAACCATCCACTGATATAATTCTCTTAAATGATCAACTAACATACTACAAATAACTTAACATCTATGAAAATGCAGATAAACAATCAAATGTAAAGATAAAAATTTGTATTACCCAACATCTATCTTACTCATAATCAATCTTACGACTCTAGTTATAATTTAATTATTCCAATAACTAATCTAATACAAAGATTATTATACCCCAAGATCTAAATTAGAATAGTTATTTATTTTATCTTTTAAATTAACAACTAGAGCTTCTATGAATTATCACTATAAATTAATATATCCAACAAAAGTAAATCTATATATCATATAAATCAAAATATAAATCTATATTTATTTCGGAAAACTATATTTATAATAATCAAGAGATCATTGTAAAAAATAATTTATCTCAACCTCCTAAACACAAAAACAATAAAAAAAAAAAAACCAAAACAAAACACAAATCTAACAAAAGGAGAAACCTGAAGATCTTAATTAGCCCCACTCCACAAAGTCCTGACCCATTCCTTGACCTGAAATCAATAAAATCAGATAATAAGCTTGTAAAGCCCAATAAAAACCTTAAATTCATCAAAGATTTCAATGTAAGATTCAAGAACCAATATGCATGCTCATCTCAATCGATGGAATAAATAATTTTTAAGATAATTAATAATTAGTCGCATGTAGTACAAATAAAAGTGTCCAATAAGAAAAAAAAAGGAATCATTACGCTGAAATCTACAAATCAATAATAAGTGTGTAAATATAAATGCACCATTAATCAATATATCAGTATTATAGGGAACAACACATCAATATTATAATTATTCAATATTAATATTATATTAGTGAGGTGAATCATGAATGTGCATAAGTCATATAAATATGTTATATATCGGTAGTGTTAATATATGCTTGATATAGCTGTATATAATCTATAAAGCCATAAAAAATGCATTACCATGAATATAAATTGTTTGAATAAATTATAAACTAAAGATATCATATAGCTTAGTAAGGTGTATAATTAATATCACAAAATTTAATGAACCATCCATTAAAGAATAGACCTAGCTCTATCCTCTCTCTCTCTCTCTCTCTCTCTCTCTCTCTCTCTCTCTCTCTCTCTCTCTCTCTCTCTCTCTATATATATATATATATATATATATATATATATATGTATATATATATATATATATATATACACACTCACTTGTCCTCCCCCTCACTCACAATTAGCTTGCCTGAGAAGAAAATGAGAGAGGGAGAAGAAAAAGGAGGAGAGAGAGAGAAGGAGAAATTTAATTTTAATCGATGTTTCAATTTGCTGCTTTTACAAAAATTGTTCCAATCGTGGTAGGTGATTAATTCCCTACTTCTATTTTCGAAGATTTTTAGTTTGAACATTTCATTCTCCCCAGAACTAATTTTATTAATTTTTTCCTGCTTTTAACAAACTTATATCATATAACTTTTTATATGTTATAATACCAAGCATTATAGACATTTTGACTAGTTAATTTTTGAATTTAATGGGGGGAATAAAATTATTGTATTTTGTATGATTTGGATTGAATAAATGATTGAGTATTTTTATTTAATCCTATTATTAATATAGGCATTGAGAATTAAAATCAATGTATAATTGTGTAGTAGTTTGTTGCTATTATTATTATATTAATTTTATAATAATATATGTATAAAAGATAAGTAAAATTTGGTTTCACTGACGTTGGCTAGAGACTGTTGCTGACAGGTACAAGATGGTGGGAAAACTAACTTTTCTTTAAATAATATGGTTTGGTGTTATTCTTTATTTTTCACTATTCATTATTTGGGAGTTATAAGAAGTCATTACTATTTCGATAGACAATTGAGTGATGACTCTGCTTACTGAGCTAATAGCTACTAGCAAATAACATATTAATAAAAAAAATACTGCTTTGCTATGACTCTTTGCTTATTGAGTATGCCAATAAGAAATTTTTTGGAAACAAAAGTCGAATGCGAAATTCATTTTAGAAGGTGATAGAAATACTAAATTTTTCATGATTTAGCCAACAAAAAGAAAACTAGAAGTCATATTCACAAAATTATTGATGATGATGGTAATGCTTTTACTTCTGATGAGTCTATTTGCAAGTCTGGTGTTGATCATTTTATGCATATTTTTAACAATTCTTGCCCGTGTTTGCCTATTAGTAATCCAAACATTATCCCTAACATGATTAATGAGGCTGAGAATAACATGCTTTGTCAAATCCCTACTGATACTGAAATATCTAAGGTCATTATGGATCTGAATGGAGATGCTGTGGCGGGCCCTGACGGTTTCACTACCAAATTCTTTCAGCATAATTGAAATATTATCAAAGATGATGTGATTCTTGCCGTAGCTGACTTTTTTGCTGGTAATTCTTATCCCAAATTTTTTTCTTCCACCTTCGTACATTATTTTTATTCCGAAAAAAGAAGGGCCCAATCATTGGAATGACTACAGGCCGATCAGTTTGTGCACTTTTCTTAATAAGCTTAACTCTAAGATTATTGTCAATAGACTGATTAGTATTTTGCCTAAAATTATCTCTCTGAATCAAACTGGTTATGTTCAAGGTAGAAGTATTTTTGATAATGTCCTTCTTGCCCAAGAGATGACTCATGATATTAATGTCAAGATTAAAGGTGACAATATTATTTTTAAGCTTGATGTTACCAAAGCATATGATAATCTGAGCTGGAATTTCCTTTACAATGTCTTATCTTTATTTGGCTTCAATAATACTTTTATTTCTCTTATCAAGAATAGTATTGAGCATTGTTATTTCTCGGTTATCATTAATGGTAAGAATAATGGTTTTTTTCAAATCTTCCAAAGGTCTTAGACAAGGTGATACTATGTCTCCTGCTCTTTTCATTATCACTATGGAATATCTCTCTAGAGGATTGGATGACCTATACATGAGAAATCCTAATTTGAATTTTTGTACTATTAGGGGTTTTCCTATTTCCCATCTTAGTTTTGCTAATGATTTCATTCTTTTCATGAATGAATCTATTAACAATGTTACTATGCTTTTCAACTTTCTTTTCAGTTTTTATAAACAAAGTGGGTTATCTATCAATAAGAATAAAAGTTCCTTTATTGTGAGTAAGTCCATTAATCTTAACAGAATTCATGCTATTCAAAGAACGTGTGGTTTTATGTCCAAAAACTTACCTATTACTTATCTTGGTACCCCCATTTACAAAGGCAAAAATAAAAATTTTTTGTTTGATGATATCTTTACCAAAGTGGAAAAGAAGTTAAACAATTGGTCTTCCAATTTCTTATCTTACGGTGGTAGACTTGTTCTTATCAAGTCTGTGTTAAATTCTATGTCTATTTATCTATTTCACACTTTACTTCCGTCTATTTCTATTTGTACTAGATTAGAAAGGATTTTTAACAAATTTTTTTGGGGTTCTAAATTCAATAAAAATGGCATTCGTTGGTCTTCCTGGGACAAAAATTGTGGTGTGCTTAATGAAGGAGGCCTTGGTTTAAATCTTTACATGATACTGCTAAAGCTTTCTCTTACAAATTATGGTTCTTCTTTAGAACTAATTTTAGTTTATGGGCTCGTTTTATGAATATTAAATACTGTAACAATATGCATCCTACGTTATGTTTTCATAGAAATACTGACTCTTTCATTTGGAAGAGACTTTGCAAGATTAAATGGGAGGCTGACCAGTATATTCAATGGGGTTTAGGTCAAGGTAATATTTTTTTCTAGCAAGATAACTGGTTAGGCTATTTCTCTATTGATTCTTTACTTAATACGTGTTCTTTAAGCAACATCAAAGTTTTCTCTGTTATCACTAACAACAGTTGGGATATTTCTAAGCTTTTGGAGTTCGTTCCTCCTTTTATTGTTGATAAAATCCTAAAGGTTCCTTTACAATTGCATGAAAAAGATATTATTTTATGCTCTCTTTCATCCTCAGGCAAATTTCTGTTGAAAAATGTTTGGGACACCTTTAGAAGCAAGCATGATAATTCTATTTTATTTTCGGCTATATGGCATAAAATTTCTCCTTTTTCCTACTCCATTTTAATTTGGAGATGCATTAAAGGGTACATTCCGGTTGACTGTATGCTTCAAAATAAAGGAATTATGCTTACCTCTAAATGCTTTTGTGGTTCTAACATTGAAAGCATTGATCATCTTTTTGTTAGTGGTTTAATAGCGTAAAAGGTGTGGAACTTCTTTTTGTTAGTGGTTAACTCTGCTGATAAAATTGTTAAGTGGATCAAGCCAAAACCTCCTTATATCAAGCTGAATTCTGATGGTTCTGTTGGTCCTAACAGTGCTCGTGCTGGTGGGATTATTAGAGATTGCTTTGGTAATGTTATTGCTGCTTACTCTGCCCCCATTCCTACTTGTTCTGCGATTTCTGCTGAGCTTAATGCTCTTTTATACGGGTTGAATATCTGTACCAATTTGGGTTTTAATTTTATCTGGATTGAGGTGGATGCCATTCTTCTTATTTAAATTATTAACAACATTATCGCCGGCAACCCGAACAATTTCTATCTCATTAGGAAGATTAAACAATCTCTTTCTAGTTTCAATTACTACATCTCTCATATCTATCGTGAAGCTAATGTTTGTGCATATTGGTTAGCTAAAAGAGGTTGCAGTATTCACAATTATGAGGAGTTAGACATTAGTTGTCTGCATCCTCAGTTACAAGGCATGATTAATTTAGATAAATATGGTTTACCTTACATGCGTCATGGTTGATTTCTCGGTTTGTATTGCTAGTTGGTTTTTACTGTTATTCTATTTTCTGCTTAACTTCTGCTGTATTCTTAATTCCTGTTGCTTTTACTTCAGGCTGAACTATTGTCCTGTTCTTTCTCGCTTTGCTTTTCTCATTTCCGCTGATAAGCTAAGTTCTGTTGAGAGTATTTGTTGTTCTTTAGCTGTTGTTCTATCTCTTTGTGCTAAAGTTATCTATGCTTCTCTATTTAATATGGTCCATTCTATTTCCAGTAAGTTTTTCTTTTGCTGGAATAGCTCTAATTGCTGGCACTCGTTATTCGTGGATTACTACACTATTTCATGGTTGTATAATTTTATGGCCTTTGTGTTTTATGCTGAATGCTGGAAGTGGAACTATTTTCTGCTTTTCTATATCATTTGGTTCGTCACGGGGATGATGAGTATTGAAGTCTGGTGGTTATTTCTTATTACTTTTCATAGAATTTGTCTTTCCAGTTACTATTATTTCTCTCACATCTTTTTTGGAAGAATGCTTTGCAGGTATCTCAAGATTTATCATTTTTGGAGCTTCAATGACTGCAAGGTATTCTTCTTTTATTTGTCTTTTTCCTTTTATTATTCTCGTTGTCTTTTTGGCAGGAAGTCTGTGCTGATTGGTATTATCCCGCACTTCCTTTTTTGAGTGTTGTCTACTCACAGCCCGTGTGGTAGTTTAAGTTCTTTTTGTAATCGTAGTATAAGGATCCATCGGCTCATAGGACTTTTGTTTTCTTTTTTACTTGTAGCTCTTTCGAGCAGTTGCGAGCTGGAGGATCTTTCTAAGGACTTTGTAACTGATTTTCTGTTATCAATGCGTAGGCCCCTCTGTGGGTTTTAACCAAAAAAAATATGAACTTACTACTACTACCATTAATTATTATTACTACTACCATACAGCTTTATTTTTACTGTCACCAATAAAATTGATGTACATTCATTACTATGGCTATTATTATTTATCCATCGATACTATTTAATATCATTGATTATGAGAGATAGGTTAGCTATATATTGGATGTGTGATTGCAATTCTTATATTGCATGTGGTTGGGTTTACTAATTGAAATGACTTCAATAGTTGTATCAATTTGACAAACTAGTTCATTAATTTATTAGCTTCCCTCACTGTATAATTTTACTAGCTTTGGTTCCATACAATTTTACAGTCTATAGACTTTATTGTTATTGCATGTGAGTTTTAATGTTTCTGCACTAATTCAAGATCATTGAATGTCACTGTTGTGAATTGACTAATAACAAGTATATTATTTTTTTATAATACTTTAAATTTCATTGTAATATTTATAAACCTGCTAGGTTATTAAGCTCATTATATGTGGTTTAACTAATTTCAGCTCATGGTAGGGGAATCAATAGAGAGAGAGAGAGAGAGAGAGAGAGAGAGAGAGAGAGAGAGAGAGAGAGAGAGAGAGAGAGAGAGAGAGAGAGAGAGAGATTAGGCTTCCCAAGATTCCTTTTTTCTTTTGTACTCAGGATCGATTTAGAAGGACATAATAGGATTGTATGATTCTTGAGGATTATATATGATTTTTGGAGCATAGAAAATAATTTTATTCTGAGGTTTTATTACTAGTTTTGGTTTCTTCTATTAATATTATGGAAATAAATAGCTTTGGTGATGAAATTTAAAAGATAAAGAAATAATTCTTCCAAATTTAATTCTAATGCGTGTATATATATATATATATATATATATATATATATATATATATATATATATATATATATATATATATATATATATATATATATATATATATATATATATATATATATATATATGCTCAATTTTGGGAATTGGGGATAAACCTTCATCCACCATTTTTGTTAAAATGGCTTTAGATTCATTAAATTCTTTACTATAAGCAAATCCATGAATTATACATTTCCACAAAGGGAAAAAAACCCAAGCTTCGCCACATCTTTAGAGATTAGCATAGCTTCACAGGCAGATCCGTGGTTAGCTGAGGGTGAGCAAATGCCCACCCTAAAAAAAATAGTGTAGAGGAGGGGCTATTTTGAAATTTTGCCCTCCCTCAAAAAAATTATTTGCCCTAAATCTTCCCATCAAAGCCAAGTTGCCCTCCCGTTTGCAATTTTGTTTCGCGTTCATGTTCAAAAAAACTTGTAGTCGCCTTCGTGAAGAGGTTGCCGAACGGATGGAGCACACTCTCTCATAGTTGTAGCCGCCTTCGTCTTTGTGTCTAAGCTTCTTAGTGAAGAGGTCGCCGGCTCCCTTTAGCCCTATCTTCCCATTTCGAATTTTGCAGCAGCCTTCATTGTTTTGAAGGTAAGTTTTTTTTTTGGCAACTCCCTACTACTCCACTAATATGCGGGGTGATTTTAATGATTTGAAAGCACTCATTCTGAAAGATAATCCATAGACTTTCTACATTTATTATTTTGCTCATCAACTACAATTATGCTTAATGTCTGTTGCAAAATAGCATTGGCATGTATGACGTTTTAATACATGCCATGGAATCATTTGACTTTGTCTTATTTCTGCATTTAATAATTGATATTTTTATGAATTATCACAAGCCTTACAAAGAAAGGATTAAGATATTATAAATGCAATGAAATTGATATAAATGTCAAAACAACGATTACAGATGATAAGGGAAAATGAATGGATGCCTTTACTTGATGAAGTGTCACAATTTTATAATGTTTTTGAAATTGAAGTTTCCAATATGGATTCTAAATTTAAGTCTCGTGGACGGTTAATACGAAAAAGTGAAGAAATAATAATTTTTATCATTATCGAGTTGATTTATTCTATGCTATTATTAATATGCAACTACATAAATTGAATAATCGATTTTTTGAAACTAGTATCGAGTTATTTCTTGGTGTGACATGTCTAAATTCAAGTGATATATTTTCTTCTTATGATAAGAGAAAGTTAATTCATCTTGTAGAATTATATCCAGCAGATTTCTATATGGTTGATATTGTGTCTCTTGAACATCAGCTATCTACTTATATTATTGATATGCGCACGAGCGATGAGTTCATATCATTGACTAACATTGTTGATCTTACAAAATAGATGGTAAAAGATAAAAAAATTATTGTGTATCCCCTGATTTATAGACTTATTATTTTGACACTAACTTTGTTAGTTGCTACTGCTACAATGGAGAGAACATTTTCTGCAATGAAGACTATTAAGCATCGACTGCGTAATAAAATTGGTGATGCTTGACTCAATGACTGACTAGTGCCTTATATTGAGAAAGAAATATTTGATTCTATCCCGAATGAAGTCATTATGCAATATTATCATAAATACAAAGTAGAATGCAAAGTTTGTAATTTTTTTTATTTTCATAAATTATGATGTTATACAATACTTTGCTATGAATTTTGCTAGTGAAATATATATATATATATATATATATATATATATATATATATATATATATATATATATATATATATATATATATATATATATATATATATATATATATATATATATTTATTTTTTTATATATCGAGTTTTCCCACATAAAAAAAGTCTGGATTCACCACTGCACTGCATAGCTTTATCCATTATATTCTTTTCACAGACTAATCTAATGATTTTCAAATAGATAAGGACACTAACTCATGGATTTTCCATGCTTTTACAAAAATAAGAGAAGATTGCATATCTTGATCGTGGAAATAAGCTTTCGAGAGGGAGAAATCAAGAGGAGTTGGTGGAAAAATATGTCTAGGGAACGAAGAAATTAGATTGAACAATGGTACGGCATACCTACACATTCGATCAAAGGAAGAAACCATGAACATAGTGATGATGCAGGCATTTGATTGGGAGGAAGAGAAAAATATGTGAGGATTGTGTCACGACAAACCTAGGTATTCACTCCAGCTCTCAGAAGGAAGAAACCGCACTATTAGAGTCAAGCAAAGTTAGGTATCTAGCTAGCTAGTAAGCCCTTTATTGGTTGAATAGCAGGAGGATGAATAAGCGCTGATTAGTTAATGTTGAATTATTGATGTCTTAATATATTATTGTGTCATAATAAATTTTTTTTCAGATATTTAATTAAAAATATTTTTTTTTAATTAAAACCCACGAAGGGGCCTACGTGTTAAAATCAAAAATCGGTTACAAAGTCCTTAAAAGGACCAACTAGCTTACTACTGCTCCGAAGAGCTACAATCCAAAAAAGAGAGAAAAAACTTAGAAGCCGGTCGGTCCTTATCCTATGATTACAAAATTGAATGTAAAAATCTATCGGGCTGTGAGACGACAGCACCCAAAAAAGGAAGATCCAATAAGTAGCTTCCGGCACGAACTTCCTGCAAAAACTCAAAAGAGAATAGAAAACGTAGAGAAAGAAAGGAAAGCGAAGAACCTTGCAAGCATTATAGCTCCCAAGATAGCAGATATTAAAATGCCTGCAATAAATACTCCAAAAGAAAACATTAGAGTCACTCAAAAATGGAAGATTGGTAATAACTTTCAGATGATGATTCCCATGCGAAATAGGAAAAACCAACTGGCAGAGAGTGGAAAATTTTATAGTACTCATCCTTTTAAAATAATTTCCTCTACCTAAGCAAAACCTGATTGTCTTAGAATGCCAGAATAAATTTGAAAAACAATACAAGCGGCCAGGACTCTCAATCCCCAGAAAGATCTGGGAGATAATGCCGAAAAGTAAGGTATAGATGTTCCCAGGTTGAAACATAATCTCCAGAAAAACAACTAAATGAAACTTGCAATCATTTAAGCTCTCAAGAGAACATTTGATAGGAAACCTTGCAAACATTTAATCCCGAATACAGACATAATTAATGAGCCTGTAAAGATAAATCCAAAACAAAATCTAAAATTCTTAGACAGCCAAACAAATTCGCAAAGCAAATCAAGCTCCCAGGACTCTCCAAGAGACATCTCCAGATTTTCATCTAAGTGAAAATTGCATTCATATAAGCTCTCAAGAGAACAAAAATTAGGTAACCTGCCAGAAATACTCAAAAAAGGAACATAAATACAACCATAGTTAATCCAATTAATAGAGATATTAAGCAATTCCTTCCGGGTCATAATGCCAAAATAATAGGGATAAAACGGACGAAGCCCATAGTCAAACACATAGATACGGCCATGCCAATCCTCCAACCAGACAGCCATCAAGAAATAGAGGTAAAAAATACGAAAAAACCCATTAATCCCAGAGAAATCCTCAGTGAACGTAGATAGAAAGTCTAAAATCAAAACAGAAATAATAGACATCAAATATGAAGCGTTCATTAACCGAAACATAGTAACCTCAACCAGCTTAGAAGGTGGCATATCCATGGCTTGAAAGCTAAAATTAGGACCTCCAAACCAAAAAAACAGCATTCCATGAGGTCTTATGCCAGCAACAATAAAACCAAAGACCAGCCTCTTAGAAAAAAACATCTTGACGAAGTGAACTTTACTAAAAGAGCGATCAGCAACACCCCTGGAATAACACTGAGCCGCAGTAAATAGAAATTTGCCACAGAAACAAAAAATTAAGATCTTAACCATGTCTAATGTAGGGAAGGGCAGTTTTATCAAGGGTGATCATACCTTTCAAAAAAGAATTCAAATAGCAAATATTCAATTCTTGATAACACTCAAGATGACAGCCAAAATTAGCCAACCAATCAGCACAAGCATTAGCTTCACGATAGATATGAGAAATATTAAAATTGAGAGAAGACAGATAATTTTTAATTTTCCTAATAAGATAAAAATTTTGAGGATTCCCCTGAACATGGTTATTAATAATCTGAATGACAAGCTCAGCATCGACCTCAATCCAAACATTTAAAAAACCCATCTTAATGCATAAATCAATACCAAGAGAAACCCCAGATAGTTCAGCAGTAATGACAGAATCAGTATGCAAAGGGCTGGCAAAGGCAGCTAAGACATTTCCCTCATGGTCACGAATAATACCACCCGTGCCAGCAACAGTGTTTCTAATGGAACCATCGGTATTCAATTTCACATAAGGAAAGCAGGGTTTCCTCCAAACAACAAATTTGGGCGAAGAATTAGAAACATTGTCACCCATTTTAATACCAAGGGAATCAACCAAATAATGAAATTTTTTGCAATTTTTAAAATTAAAAACATTACAGGAGGACAGATGCAGAATTTTATGATGGATATTAGAGATAATAACATTAGCATCCATCTTGGTATCACAATGTTTGGATTCATTTCTCGCTTTCCAGATGAACCATAAAATAAGAACAGGGATCAAATTTAAGATGTGACCCTTAGATTTGATCATCCACTCTTTCAATAACAAAAAAAGATCATTGTAAGTGTCCTCGTGATTACGTTTTGTCAAAACAAAGAAGTGATTCCAAATCTGCTTAGCTAAAGTCCCATTAACAAAAACATGATTAATACTTTCAATGTTAGAGCAACACTGGCATTTAGAAGGGAAATTAAAACCTTTTTTCTGAATTAAAGTATCAACAGGGATAAAACCTTTAAGACATCTCCAAGCTAGGATAGAATAAGATGTTGGAATAATGTTATGCCATAACGAGGAGAAAATAAGAGAAAAGTTGTTCCTATACCTGAAAGAATCCCAAACTTTGGTCATCTGGAAATTACCCGAAGAAGACAAATTAAATAGAATTTTATCCTTGCAAAACAAATCTAAGGGAATTGGAAGAATCATATCAACAATAGAAGGAGGAATAACCTCCAAAAGTTTAGTAACATTCCAGCTCCCATTAGTAATAAAATTAGAAACTTTAATTTTATCTATAGAAGAGGTATTTAAAAGATTATCAATCGATAAAGGACCAATCCAGTTATCTTGCCAAAAGAAAACATTACCAGTACCAATTCCCCATTGAATGAAACGATCAGCAGTCCACTTGATTTTACAAAGTCTTTTCCAGATCAAAGAATCCGTAGCTTTATAAACACCAAGCAGAGGGTGAGAATCTTTACAATATTTAGCGTTCATAAAACGGGCCCATAAACTCTCATTAGATCTGAAAGAGAACCAGAGTTTATGAGAAAAAGCTTGAGACATATCAGAAAGATTCTTGCAACCTAAACCACCTTCGTTATAGATGCCACAAATGTTGCTCCAAGAAGCCCAACGAATACCATTGCTATTAAGTTTGGAACTCCAAAAGAATTTGTTTATCATTCTCTCAATTCTAAGGCAGATATTAGCAGTAGGTTGAAGAGTATGCAATAAATAAATAGAAATTGAATTCAAAACAGATTTAATAAGAATTAATCTACCCCCAAAAGACAACAAATTAGTGGACCAATGAGTTAATTTTTTCTGGAAACAAGAAAAAATATCTTCAAAAAGGTGACTACGCTTTTTACCTTTAAAAATAGGGGTACCCAAATATTTAATGGGTAAAGTTTTAGCTTGAAAACCACAGATTCTTTGGATAGCATTGATTCTATCTCTATTGATAGATTTACCAGCAATAAAACTACATTTATCCTGATTAATAGCTAACCCAGTAGAAGCATGAAATTGAACCAGAAAATTACTCAAAAGTCTAATGTTGTTAATCGATTCATTAGAGAAAAGAATAAAATCATCAGCAAAACTAAGATGAGAAATCGGAAAACCTCTAATAGTACGAAAGTAGAGTTTATGATTTCTTAAGTATAAATCTTCAATACCCCTAGATAGGTATTCCATAGCAATAATAAAAAGCGCCGGGGATATGTTATCACCTTGTCTTAAGCCTTTAGATGACTTGAAAAAACCATGGGTCCTACCATTAATAACAACAGAAAAATAACAATTATCAATACTATTTTTAACCAACTTTATAAAAGAATCACTAAAACCAAATAATGACAAAACCTTAAACAAAAAATTCCAGTTAAGATTGTCATAAGCTTTAGAAATATCCAGTTTCAAAATGATATTGCCACCTTTAACTTTAGTATTAATTTCATGAGCAAGCTCTTGAGTCAACAAAATATTATCGAAAATGCTCCTACCTTTGATTATAAGAAATAATTCTAGGAAGAAAACTTTCCAATCTTTTGGATATAATTTTGGAAATAAGTTTATTAAAAAAAGAATAAAGGCTAATAGGTCTAAAGTCATTCCACTTATTAGCCCCAACAATTTTAGGAATAAGAACAATATTAGTAGAAGTGAAATATTTTGGGTAGGGAGAACCCTTAAAAAAATCAATAACAGCATCAATAATATCAACTTTAACAATATCCCAACAATGCTGAAAAAATTTGGTCGTGTAACCATCCGGACCCGCAATGGATTCACCATTCAAATCCATAACTGCATTGTAAATTTCCACATCAGAAGGTAAAAGACAAAGAGTGTCATTATCAGAATCATTAATAATATGCGGGATAACATGAGGGTTCAATAGAGGGGTATTGGTAAAATGATCATTGAACCTGTTTTTAAAATGTTCCACGCCAGAATTGCAAATAAGTTCCTCGGACTCAATGGTAGAGCCATCACCTTCAACAATTTTATGAATATAATTCTTAGTCTTATTACGATTAGCCATGGCATGGAAAACTTTAGTATTCCTATCTCCTTCCAAAGTAAATTTGAAATTAGCTTTTTGTTTCCAAAAAATTTCCTCTTGTTCCTGAAGCAGAATAAGAGAATTCTTAGCACAATTCAGCATGATCAAATTTTCATTAGAAGGGTCAACCAAATAGGAATTTTCAAGTTCAAGAACTTTCAACTCAGCTTCCTTGATGTTGGTAAAGACATTTTTAAAAATATTTTTATTCCACCAATTTAAAACATGTTTTAGTCTACTAAGTTTAGACCAAAAACGAAGCATACCTTTAGTGTCATTATTAGGGTAAATGGGAGCATTCCAGTTGGTACTAATAACATTCTTAAAATCAGCATGAGAAATCCACATATTTTGGAATCGAAAAGTAGCCTTGCCCATTTTAATATTAGCATTGATATTAAGCAATAAAGGACAATGGTCAGATAAAGTTCTACTGAGATGATCAACAGAAGACATGGAGAACATAGAGAGCCAATCATTGTTAAAAAGAATTCTATCCAGACGCTGCCAAATAGTGGATCTATTCCAGGTAAAAGGACTACCATTAAAACCAATATCATTCAGAAAGCAATCCGAGATAACACAATTAAAATCTTCCATAGCAACAGGGTTAGGCAAGTTACCACCTCTTCTTTCCGAAGCATTAGAAATTATGTTAAAATCACCACCAATGCACCAAGGGCCATTAATATTGTTAGCAAATTGGAAAATTTGATCCCACAGAGGGATACGGTTCCATCTAGTGGTAGCAGCATAGACAAAAGAGGCATAGCACTTGTAGTTAAAAAAATCAATTTCACAATTAATAATTTGAGGGAAATCGGATATAATGTTCACAATAATATTGCTATTCCACATGATCCATATCTTGTTAGAGCAGTTAGCAGCAGAATTAGAAAAACCCAATTTCGAAGCAGTAGAGCAAAGTTTATCAGAAGAAATGAGATGTTCAATTAAAACTAAAAACATGATACTATGCATTCTAGTAAGGTTTTTAACTCTAGCAATTGAATCCTTACCCCCAATGCCCCTAACATTCCAAAGAAGAGCTTTAATCATTAAGATATTTGGAAGAATTTTGAGCACGGGTAGAACGGGGGGTAGACGGTAGGGAATTTTTTGGATTTTTCCCTTTCTTTTTTGTAACTTTCGAAAAACCATCCTCATCAGAATTTTTAGAATAAGCATTAAAATCAGTAGAAGAGGAAACAACGTTCTTACTCACAAGGTTTCCATTCAATTGGACCTTAATCACCTCATTTGAAGGAGGGATAAACTCCCCTTCTTCACAAGTAATGATGTTACCATCCGCAATCGTATCACTATCCCTGTTAGTAGCATCATTAGCAAAGGCATTAGATTGATGTTCCACAATGTTAGAAGCAAAATGTACTGAATCAAAATGAGCTTTCTCTAAATTATCAGTGTCTTTTAGCATAGAATCTAAACAAATAAAAATATTGGGATCGGATGTCTCATTGTTGTTCAGTATGGTTTCCTGATTTTCCTTCAATAAAGTAATTTCAGCATTAGAAGAATGTAAAGGAGCTTGAGAAGTAATTAAATCAACATCCAACTTATCAGATATAGCTTTAGAAGCTCCAAACTCAATCAACTTATCAGATGTTGAAGGCGGTTCCACACTCAAATTTTCAGATGATGAAAGCGGTTCCACCAGATTAAATTGGATAACTTTCCCAGTAGGCACATATATTTTCTCGGTGGATCCAAGCTTTCCATCCATCTGACCAGACGTTTTTTTAAGTTCCGGGTGAAGTTTAAAGCAATCAGAGGGAGCATGTCCATGGATCTTACAATGAGAACAAAATTCAGGGACTTTCTCGAATTCAACTTTTTGCATATAACCATAGGCTTTCGATCCCACCCATATTTCCTTCGAATGCTTTTTGGTTATGTCCACTTCAACTAAAATTCTAGCCACAGAAGGTCTTGTACGTGAAGTTGTAGCTTGATCAGTTTGGAGAGGTCTACCAAAAATAGAACCCAAGGCATGTAAAACTTTCTGGTTAAAAAAATGAAGCCTAAGATTAGGAAAAGAAATCCATATAGGTACTATGGGCGATTCTTCTTTTATATCAAAAAACGGCGTCCATTTTAAAATGCGCATTTGACAGTTAAGATGAAATACGATCTTCTAGCAAAGATTCTACTATAGTCAAGATCGTTAGAAAGTTGTATCGCTACATGCCTTGAATCTAAAAGCCCAATAGAGAAGAAACCCGAGAGTTTAAGGTTAGTAAAAAAATTCCGAATAGAGTCAAGGTTTGGTCTGTTAATACCAAATTTACCGACCAAGGTGAACTTGAAGGGAGAAGCCAGTTTGAGCACTTCATCATCAGTCAAAAGAATGGCAGGAACACCATTAAAAACAGTTTGGGATAAGTTAGGGAGGATATCACCTGAGGAAACTCCACCAGAGAGAACATCCTTAAAAGATCGCGATCTAGAGGGAGAACCATCACCTGCTTCAAGATTAAAAATACCTTTGTTTTTGATCGGCTCAGGATCAGCCATAGCGCCCCAAGGATTTATAAATTTAAAAAAATCATCTCATCTTTTAACCATTATGTCAAGAATCCATTCATAACTCTCCAAGATTTAGGGTATCAAAAAAAATTAAGAAGGCAAAAGGGCTCTCATCTTTCCTTAAAATTAGCACAAATTTAGATTACTACAGCATTCACAAGAACTTCAAAAAAAATGAAGAAGAATTTTTTTATTAAAATTGTGTAATATTGTGGACTACTGCAGCATTAACAAGAACTTCGAAGAATAAAGGAGAAGAAACCTCAAAGAGTGAAAATCCCCGATTGTACGATCCTAAGGCTGAACATAGGGATATTATTGTACCTAGCGGAGACTTTTCGTAAGTATTGCATGGCACTCAACTCAATAAGCTTTGCAGGGTCGATGTTACATCTGAAAATCTGCCTTTCAAAGCATTGTCGAAGAACTTCTAGGACCTCTGGTTTTTTAGCGGAAGCTCCGGCGAGCACTATCTCATCCACGGCTTCTCGCCTGACTCTGGCTTGCATCAAGCACTTCATGATTCCGATGTGAAGATGCCTAAGATTCAGCAACACCAACCTTTCTCGAGTAATCCGTATTTGCACCTTCCTGCCTTGTTGCTCAAACTCAAGGTCCACACCAGCCATGCCCGAACAGATGGAGTCCTTGGCGCGTTCGCAGGACTGTCCGATGCAACGGAGAGCGGTAGCGTCGCCGCTGATGTCGATTCCAAGCTTCCGTTGTATCTCTGAAACCATGTAGTTTAAGAGTGGGCAGCCCAAGTTGGAAACGGCAGCCTTCACTTTTAGATTCTCATCTTCGGTGAGCAAAGAGACTTCGAAGATGTGAACATCGAGGTCAAATACGAGGACGGTTCTGTGACCTGCGGTGAGAGATTTGTAATAGGAGGCGGCAAGAACCGGAGCTTCGATGAAAAAGAGAATGCGCATTCCGGCGGCAGTGGCGCCGGCGGAGAGTTGATATCGATAGCGTGGGTTGTTGCTGCTGGCGGGGATGATGGCGACGAAGTTTTGGGCTGTGTGGCCGAGGCGTTCCATGGCGGCTTTCCTATCTTGGAAATGTAAGGTGAGGATATCTATGAGGGAAAGGAAATTTGGCGGGTGATTGGGTCGTGTAAACGGGAAACGGATAATGCCGTCGGGGAAAAGATATTGCTGTATAGTGTAGATGCGGCGGACAAGCCAGACGTTGCCGGAGGAGGAGTGTAGGTGGACGAGGCAATTGCCGGAACTGAACAATTATTACGTCCTCTGACCTGACGTAGAGCTACGTTCGGCCGCCAATAACATGTCGCCACGTGCTCTTACTCTAAACCACGCGGCCCGACGACTTGACCCGGAGCGGAACCCAAAAATGCTATGTTCGCGATTTTCTCGGTATTGCTAGAAAAAACTCAGTAAAACTCGGTATTGCTAGAAAAAACTCAGTATTTGCTCAGGATTTGCTCGGTATTGCTAGGTATTTGCTCGGTATTGTTAGAAAAAACTCAGTACAACTCGGTATTGCTCAGGATTTGCTCGGTATTTGCTAGAAAAAACTCAGTACAACTCGGTACAATTCGGTATTGCTAGAAAAACTCAGTACAACTCGGTATTGCTAGAAAAAACTCAGTATTTGCTCGGTATTGCTAGGGATTTGCTCGGTATTGCTAGAAAAAACTCAGTACAACTCGGTATTGCTCAGGATTTGCTCGGTATTTGCTCAGGATTTGCTAGAAAAAACTCAGTACAACTCGGTACAACTCGGTATTGCAAGAAAAAACTCAGTACAACTCGGTATTGCTAGAAAAAACTCAGTATTTGCTCAGGATTTGCTCGGTATTGCTTGGTATTTGCTCGGTATTGCTAGAAAAAACTCAGTACAACTCGGTATTGCTAGAAAAAACTCAGTATTTGCTCAGGATTTGCTCGGTATTGCTAGGTATTTGCTCGGTATTGTTAGAAAAAACTCAGTACAACTCGGTATTGCTCAGGATTTGCTCAGGATTTGCTAGAAAAAACTCAGTACAACTCGGTACAATTCGGTATTGCTAGAAAAACTCAGTACAACTCGGTATTGCTAGAAAAAACTCAGTATTTGCTCGGTATTGCTAGAAAAAACTCAGTACAACTCGGTATTGCTCAGGATTTGCTCGGTATTTGCTCAGGATTTGCTAGAAAAAACTCAGTACAACTCGGTACAACTCGGTATTGCTAGAAAAAACTCAGTACAACTCGGTATTGCTAGAAAAAACTCAGTATTTGCTCTTTGCTCGGTATTTGCTAGGAATTTGCTCGGTATTGCTAGAAAAAACAGAGAGAGAGAGAGAGAGAGAGAGAGAGAGAGAGAGAGAGAGAGAGAGAGAGAGAGAGAGAGAGAGAGAGAGAGAGAGAGCTTCTTCCCCATACTCTCCGACGTCATTCCCTTCTTCAGGATGGAAAGTTACTCCATTTTGATCGCAAGCAAAAACGGGAGCTCGCTGTATCTCTTATACGCGGTTCTTCAGCCAAATCCTTTGGGAGAGAGAGTTAAAAAAATGCATGTGCGAGAACCCAAAAAATAGCGGGTCGGGTCGGCGTCTTTTCTTCCTGCTACATGGCGCTAATACATTGGTGGCCGAACATAGAGGAACGTACGTTCACCGGACCAAATAAAAGTTCCAGGAGAAGGGGAATTGCTGCTTTTTTTCAATCGGTGTTGTTTTAGCGGGGAATGCAACTTCGTTTGATTTACGAGCTTTTGAACCCTCATTATCTAGAAGGGAGATATATATATATATATATATATATATATATATATATATATATATATATATATATATATATATATATATATATATATATATATATATATATATATATGTGTGTGTGTGTGTGTGTGTGTGTGTAACCTACCCACTAGCCTACGCATTAGTATTAAAAAAAAAAGTTAAAAGATCTTTAAAGGGACCTCCAACCCCCTATTGCTCAAAAGAGCTACCAAAAAGGTCCAAGAAAATCCTATGAGCAAAATTACAATGCCAAAACAGAAACCGAGATTAGGGCAGCTAGTAGTCCACTGTCAAAAATTAAGATGCACTGAATAAACATTTAGCTCAAAATTGTCACCAGAAGGAAGAATCATCGACCCAAATATAAGTTAAGTAAACATTTGCAATAAAGAGGTACAACAGAAAATGGCAGAGCGACCATCAATAGGACCTATAGAAAAACCATCCATAATACAAAACACAATGGACTGCCAACTTAAATCAGTGGTTTGCAATTAGAATAGCTGCAAGGGATAAAAATCAAGAAGCTTACCATACAACATAGGCATCATACCAGAGTTGTGAGTATAGAAATTATAGGATAATCTAACTAATTGATACCAAAAAAATAATAACCCACGCAAATACAAGCAAGTCATGAAAAAGTGGGAAACCCACAGCAAGAGCTGCAGACCACAAGAGACCCCTCCCCAAACTCCCCATACCAGAAAGAAAAAACCATGCATGTCACTAAACAAATAGCCACCAAAATCAAAAACCGCCAAAGCAGTCGCAAGAATAACTCCAAATTAATGGGATCTGATATAAGGTAAAACAATAAGATCCAAAACCACGAAACCTTTAACAATTTTAGGGATATGAACCTCTTGAAATTCAATGAAATGGAGAGTAGTCCAACAAATTTTAGCGAGCATCCGCACACATATTGCCTTACGCAATATATGAGAAATCTTGAAATTGAGACAATTAGATAAGCCTTGTTTAATATTTCTGATCAGATATAAATTATCAACATTAAATAAATGGTCGCTATTTATTTAGTGTATAATAAGCATAGCATCAACCTCAATCCAAATATTGTTCAAAACTAACTTAATACACATATTGATACTATATTTAAGGGCATAAAGCTTAGCCATAAAGGCAGCAGAAATAGAAACAAGACTAGCAAAACCTTAATCACCTTACCAAGATGATCTCTCAAAATACCCCACAACCAGCCACATTCCCATCAAATGACCCATCCGTGTTGAGCTTAAACCCATCAAGAGAAGGTTTAGGCCAATGGATAACCCTATCCCTTCTCCTCTTTGTAGAATTAATATTCCGAATACCAAACTGAAAAGCAGCAAAAACGCAATTTTAAAATCTTTATGTTTAATGAATTTAGCAACATAAAGATACACGATTTCTTCTTTAATATTAAGGATGATACACTTCACATTCATAATGATCCCATCATTTTTGTCATAATTTCTCCTTTTCACAATATACCAAATGATAATATTGGGGAGATGGTTTCTAATATGAATTTTAGACTTAACAAGCCAACTTTTCATAAAATTTATAATGCTATTGTAACCATTTGAAAAATTAATGTTCAAAATCTCTTCAACATGAAGACACACTATAATAGCAATAGGCCCATTGATCAAAACATGGTTAAGAGTTTCCACATGATAATAAAATTGGCATTTAGAAACAACATTAAAACCTCTTTTAATAAGAATTTTGTCAATAGGGATAAAGTTGTGAATCACTGTCCAAGTTAGAATAGAATAAGAAATGGGAATCAAGATATGCCAAATTGCAGAAAAAAGAGGGTTAGCCAGCCTATCCTCATAAATTAAGTGCCAAACTTCTTTAAATGAAGATTACCATCACGAGCCTTTGTAAAAAGGATATAATCATCTTTTCTAACCTTCAGAGAAATATTAACAATATTGTTAATAATATTATAAGGAACAACATCCTTCAACGTCTCGATATTCCACTTAACATTAGAAATAAAGCCTTTAATTAACAAAGGGGAAATGGATCTAGTATTTAATAAACTATCAATGGAATAATTGTCAAACCACTGATCTTGCCGAATAAAAACATCACCACTACTAATACCCCACTTAATGAACTTCTCCATCTCCCAATTAATGCCATAAAACATTTTTCATATGGAGGAATCTCCCTTTTTAGGAACACATAAAAGAGGATGATTATTGACACAATATTTTCTATATGAGAAATTAGCCCATAACTTTTACTAGATCTAAAGTTGAAACAAAGTTTATAGGAAAAAACTTTAGTCATATCAAACAAGTTCTTACAGGCAATCACACCTTCCTCCAAATAACCACAACACTTCTTCTATGAAGCCCGGAGAATAGTAGATTTGCCATTTTTAGCCCCAAAAAATAACTTGTTGATTAACTTTTCAAGTCTATTACAAATGAAAATAGTGAGATTTAAAGTATGTAATAAATAAATAGGCAAAGTAGAAGAACACTTTTAGATAAAAATAAATCTCTTACCAATTGATAAGAATTTGAAAGCCAAGTGTTAAGTTTTTTTTTTTTTTTAATAGCCATGATGATTCCATCAAAAATAGGAGATTTTATCTTACCCTTGTAGAAAGGTATACCCAAATAAGTGATCGTCAGAGACATCTGATATATACCAAATTCTTCATGAATTTTATTAATATGTTAAGTTCCAATGGACTTACCAGTAATAAAGCCACTTTTGTTATTGTTAAATTGTAAACCAATAACTTATTGGAACTGGTAGAGGAACTTGAAGATAATACTCAATATTTTAATAAAATCATTAGTGAAAATAATGAAATCAACATTAAAATTAAGATTAGAGAAAAAAAAACCATAGGTACAAAAATTAAGAGAAGGATGTAAAACAAAAAGCTTCTCCAAACCTCTAGAAAGGTATTCCAATGGACTTACCAGTAATAAAGCCACTTTTGTTATTGTTAAATTGTCAACCACTAACTTATTGGAACTGGTAGAGGAACTTGAAGAGAATACTCAATATTTTAATTAAATCATTAGTGAAAATAATGAAATCAACATTAAAACTAAGATTAGAGAGAAAAAAAAAAACCATAGGTACAAAAATTAAGAGAAGGATGTAAAACAAAAAGCTTCTCCAAACCTCTAGAAATGTATTCCATATAAATTATAAAAAGGGTCAGATACAGGTAGTCTCCTTGTCTAACACCATGAGTAGAAGTTAAGAAACCATGACTACTCCCATTAATGATAACAGAAAAATAACAATTATTAATAATATTCTTCACTAGATTAAAAACTCCTCAATAAAATTGAACTAAACAAGAATAGTATTAGGAAATTTCAATTTAAATTGTCATAAGCTTTGGTAATGTTAATCTTAATAACCATGTTACCATCAGAAATGGGTTTGTGAATGTCATGCACCAATTCTTGAGCTAGAAGAATATTATCAAAAATTAATAGAATGGACTTTAACAAAACTAGTTTGCCCAAGGGAAATAATTTTAGGGTGCATTAAAGCAAATCTCCCAATAATGATTTTATAAATCAATTTATTAAAAAATTAGTATAATAAAATAGGTTTGAAAACATCCTAGTAATTAATAGTTCCTTCTTTAGGCACCAGAATAATAGTAGTATTAGAAAAATACTTGGGATAAGGTTTAAATATAAAAGAAATCTAAAATATCCTCCACCAAATCCTTTTTTTAAAATGTTCCAGCCCTTTTGAAAAAAATTGGTAGTGAAACCATCAAGGCCCATAATAGAATCAGAATTCATTTTATTAGTAGTTAAGACAGAATTATCATTCTCATCAATTAGCTAGGGTATGAGAGATTTATTAATATATATTTGATAAATAAAATCCTTGTTAAAAATATAATATAATTGTCAACAATTGAAGCATAAATTATATTAGGAGAATTTAAACTATGCCATTAGAATGAGTAATTTTAAGAATATGGCTAGAAACCTTTTTGTGATTAGCAATAATGTGAAAAAAAAAAATTAGTGTTCATATCACCTTCAACCAAGAATTTAGAAGGAGCTTGTTGTTTCTAAGAAGCCTCTTCTTTTTCTTGTAATTTAAAAAGATCCCTTTTGGCTCCATTAAGGGATATATATATATATATATATATATATATATATATATATATATATATATATATATATATATATATATATATATATATATATATATATATATATATATATATATATATATATATATATATATATATATGTTGCGGGCTAGAATATACGCGGTAATAGAGTAGAGCTAGAAAATTTCTATCTCAATATTGTACGGATATCCAACACACAAACAGGAAAGAAATAGAAAGACCAGGATTTTTATGTGGAAAACCTTGGAAAGGAAAAAAAACCATGAGGCCAACCTCAGTTAAAAAAGTTCCATTAGTATTAGTTTGAGATACAAGAGGCTGTCTCGTCCTTGAAATTTAGGAAGATCAGATTACAATGAAATACTTATAAATTGAAATCCAGTTACAACGTCGGGCATAATTGTAGCATCGCTTGCAGATCGGGCAGAATTCTGGCGTCACTTGAACATCAGGTAGAATTCTGGCGTTACTCGGGCGTCGAGAAAAACTTCGGCGTCACTCTGGCATCGAGCAGGACTCCGGCGTCACTTAGAGGTCGGGCAGAATTCTGGCGGTGGTCATGAAAGAGTTTCTTCTCTCCAATCATTCTCTTCTTCTTCTTCTTATTCTTCTCTTCTTCTTCTTCTTCTTCTTCTCTTCTTGCTTGGGTCCCCCCTCAGAAAAATAAGGGGTTTATTTATAGATATTCTAAAGTGGCATGGCTTGTAAATAGGTGAGATATCAGAGGGAAAATAGGGAGTGGTCAGATGGATGGATGATATTGGATCCATTGATTGTGCACCATTTATAAGACATTTCAAGGTCTTAATGATGTCAAAATTAAGAGATCTTGGTCTTGTTGGATTTTTCTCGACGAGGCGCTCAATTCAAATATAATAACATCATATTTGGAAACCGTTTGGTAACTCAAATATGATTTAAACTTTCCAACAGCATCTCAGGTGCTTGATTTGGCTCATTTTGGCTTGGATAAAGTCGAATTTGGTGTCATCAAGTTTATATTTCTGATACGCTCAGTTGGACTATATGTTCACTGAAATCGGAGTTCATGTGGTCCAAGATTTAATTTTTGAAGTTTCTGGCTCGATTTTGCCTCGAGATTCGTACCCGATCAAGAAATATTTTTGATGATATATCAGTTGCCCCTATTTTCTGACGTCGAAGCTTTAGGAGTTAAAAAATACACATCACAAACTTTAGAGAATTTTTCATGTGATTCAAAATCTAATCTTGCGTGAAGTGGCCTCAAATGGCTTTAAAATTGCTGAAATTGAGTCTGAAACATTGAAAAATGCTCCTGGGAGCCCCAAAAACGTCTGATTTTGCCTTTCCAGGCAAAACTCAGACCCGAAATTGCGTGGACAACAGAACCAGCTAGCCGTCCCTCACCGCCACCATGGAACCACGCACTGGGTCCACCGGCTCGCTCTATAGCCCGCTTGGGCTTGTACGGTAGCCACGCTCACAACCTACTCCGCGACCCACCTGGCCCGCCAGACTGATCCAGCTCCACGTCCACCTTCCCTGCACTTGGCCCGGCTGTCCCGTGTTTGGCCTTTGCGATCCCACACGACTTCTAGCGGCCAGCCGTCGTTTCAGGCAGGCAATTTGTGAAATTGCAGGATTTCAAATTTTTTTTACTCAAAAAATTTGTAAAATATCCCAAAAAATTCCAAAACCATTTTGAAAACTTTGAAAAAATTCAGAAAATTTTGAAAATTTCAAAAATGCTAGAAAACTCTAGAAACTTCTTTCTTCTCTCAAAAAAACTATAAATAGACCCCTAGGGCCAAGGCAAAACCTACACCTTCTCCTCTTATCTTTTTAGCTTTTTGACAGTTGAGGTTTTCCATTATCTTTCAATATGTGACTTTCCTTACTTGACTCAGTGCCCCTCCTCTTGTACAAAAGTTGGAGACTTCCCCTCCTTTTCCATCTTTCTCCCCCATTTTTCTTCCTACTCTAGAGTCTTTTCGCTAAATTTCATAGGTGACTTTTCCTACTCAAATTTATTGCCCTTCTTTAGTAAAGGAGTTGAAATGGGTGATCATACATCCACAAGAAATCCTCTCACCTAAGAAGGTCGCCCTGTTGCCCGATCTGATGGTTCAAAGAAGACTCACAAGGTGCCAAAGGTTGATGATGTTATTTCTATCATCACCGACGATTCTTTCATCTCCTTTAAGTAAAATTTTCATTTTCCTAACGTCTGGTGATGATGGTGTCAATAAGATCTGATCGTACCCATTTTTCTTACCAGGGATAAGTGACGGTGTATGAATTCAGTTTGCGAGCGGGGCTGTGGTTTCCAACATCTCCTGAATTGATTGAAATTCTAACGGTCTGTGGAGTGAGTTTATCTCAATTTTCCTACAAGGCCATGTCAATCGTAATGGACCTTATCATACTTTTTAGAGACTGTGGAGTGGTGCTATCTTCAGAATGACTTTCTCGGATGGGGCGTCTCATTAGTGATATGTAGGATCGTATCTTTTTCAGATCCAAGTGGTTGGATATTCGTACTAGAGACCCATCAAAAGGTTAGATTAGCGACTTCTTTTATGTGCAAAATGATTGGAACCTTCAAGAAAAATGAGAAAAGTTGAAAGATTTACTCGTTACCCTTCATAATGGAGCAGAAGATTTATTAAAGATACTCAAGCTTCCTGATATCGACGCCCTACATTATGAGGTGTGTTATTTGATGAAGAATACTTGTTCAAGGTGGGATTATCTACTCAAGCAGGAAGATCGAATGCACAAATGTTAAAGATGTATGTGAAAGTTTCAGAGGCAGTTCCCCAACCTCCAAAAATTCATTCTAAACGACTAGGGAGTGAGGGAGATTTGTAGGCATCAAAGAAGAAGAAGGCGGATAAAATTTTGGCAGTCACTAACAAAGGTCCACATGTCTCTCCCTTCAAGTTATATATTTTAGAAGATGTTTTGAAACATCAGTGCATTGGCCGTCAACGAGCTGAGGAGTTGGTGAGTTAACATTTTCTTCTTTCCTTTTGTATTTTTTTCAAAGGATATATCTCTTACACATTTTTATTTTTGTTGCTTCATTTGGAGCAGCATACTGATATCCATCTTGAGATGACTAAGATCTTGAATGACTGGAACAATGAATATGTTAAGGTCAAATACCTTCAAGAAGAATACAAGAAGAAATATGATGGCAAAGTGAAGGAGAAGAAGGCAGTAGAGGAGTAGCTAGTAGAGTATAGAGCAAAGTTGGAAAATAAGATAACTTCAGCCTCCTCCCATAATGAACAGATGGATCATCTACATATAGAGTTGGTGGATGCACAGGCGACGATCAACCAAGAGATAAGAGATCAGCAAATCCTTGAAGTTGAGAATAAGATACTACAGAGTATGCTGTCAGAGAAGGAAACCCAGTAGTTGCCTTCTGTAGTCCTAGAAGAATTCAAAAAGCCTTTTGTCTTCAAGATAATTATTGAGGATCATGTTTAAGAAGCTTGCAATCATATATATGACATGGAGGTGAAGGCTTTAGAAGCAGAGAGCATGAAGGATGGCTTCATCAAAGGTTTTATGAAGGGCGTGAGTGCAGTGTAACATAAGATTGGAACGGAGATCGAGGGGTTGACTCCTAGCCAGGCTTCTAGGGATCCTTCTTTAGACTCTGATGGTGAAGAATTAGAGAGTGACTTGCATAAGGCTTTTTACCTGGAGGATGACGAGGATGAGATTAAGATCCTATAGGATGGCTTTGATATTATTTAGAACCACTTTATTTTCTTTCTAGTGATTATATGTGTAGTTAGTGTTGATGTTGTCATATGATGTACTTGATATTCAGTGATATATGAAGAAATTATTAGTATTTCTCTTTTTCTCACATGCATATGAAATTGACTCAATTTTTATTCCAATGAGAAATATTTTGATGGTCTTTATTGACTTGAGTGAATGCGAGAGATATCCTCCTTGGATATGTTGACCTATCTGAGGTTGTTAATCAAAGCATTAGAAGAGGTCGGATCAAATTCCCTTGGGATTGATCATCCAGTGATTGAGATACAATATAGATTGTGTATTTCGTGAATCACAAAAAAAGAGTTTGAGGAGGAGAGATATTATCACGACAAAGTGAACATCACATTACTGTATTCTATAAGACAGTACAATAATTCCCAAGTTTAACTTAGGGATACAAAAAAGAGTTCTCCCATAATCAACACACAAGAGGGGTAGGAAAAGTCAGCATAAAACTTGAAAGATACAAAGCCTAACCACTCGGGGCGGGGGGGGGGGGGGACATAACATAAGACAAAACACTACTAACAATATAACATAGGATAAATAATATTATCAACTCCTACTGATAGTATTTGCAAAGGTTGCCAACATTCCAAGTCCGAGGGAGCATTTTTCCACTAGCATCCTTCAATTTGAAAGTTTTAGACTTGACCATGGTTGCCACTAAATAAGGACCCTCCCAGAGTTGAGAGAGTTTGTTACGCTGAGGGTCTTTCCAATGACTTTGATGCTTTGCTGAACCAAGTCCCCAATAGAGATAGGTCAAGGTCTCACCCTTCAATTGTAGTGATGAGCAATCCTTTGGTGGTATGCAGCAGTCCTGAGTGAAGCTTTATCTCTTACTTCTGGGAGGAGATCCAAATTTGTTCTGAGCCTCTCCTAGTTATTACTGAAGTCAAAAGTCTGGATTATGTTGCTCGGGACTCCAATATCAACAGGTTTGACTGCTTTTGTACCAAAATAGAGGTTATACGGGGTTTCTCTTACAAGAGTTCTAGCAGTGGTCCAATAAGCCTAGAGGACATTTGGGAGTTCTTCAACTCATTGCCCCCCAGCCTTCCCTAGGCATGTCTTCAACCCTTTCAAAGTTATTTAATTTGTAACATCTGTTTGTCCATTTTTTAGAGGATGGACGACAGCTGTGTGGATGAGTTAGATATGAAAATCCTTATAAAAAGATGTAAATATTTCCAGTAAATTGTATCCCATTATCAATGATAACTCTTATAGGAATGCCAAAGTGATAGACTATATTCTTCCATAAGAATTGCTTGGCAATTGCTTTAGTAATCTTTCATTGGCTATAGGGAAGGGTCACATTATATCAATTTCCCATCAGATAAAAGGCTAGGGACTCTTTAGTGATGCAAGCTCCAGAGCGGGGGTATGCGTGAGATTAAAATGTAATTGGCAGTTTTTGTACTTTTAAGTAAACTCAAGTGCACCCTATTTCATTATAGAATCTTTCTCTCATGATCTTGTAAGAAAATACTTTTCCTCACAGATGTTCTCTACACACTCTTGAATGAACTTCTCGGAGTGCGTAATCAGCTTTTAAAGGTGAGATAAGGTCCGATGAAGGCGCGTTTATACAATTTGTCATTAATAATAATGAAATTTGCTACTTGTCTTCGAAGTTGTGTTGCAATCATGGGTTCTTCAGGTAGTACCCCATCCTATAGAAAAGACAAGATAGGATCAATCTAAGACACCTCTCTTGGTTCATCGATTGATTATATAACCCATAGACCTAGAATACTTGGAAAGTGGATCTCCTCGATAGACTTTCTTTTATAAACATCTCCTATTATTGATGTAATAAGTTTTGAAAGAGCATCTGCTCTCTCATTTTGCTTTCTGAGAATATGAATGATTTGATGCTTCTTTATACGAGTTAAGAGTAACTTCACGATACTGCAATACTGGGTCAGTTAAGAATTACGGATATCAAACTCTCCTTCCATCTGAAAGGCAACTAATTATGAATCAATATGGATTATTAAATTCTATACCTCACAGTTAATTGTTAGTCTCAATCCATCAATAAGGGCCTCATATTCTGCTGTGCTGATTTTGAGAAAATTTAGGGCAAAAATTCTTCTCTCTTACTCTCTCCTCATCTCTGAGCATTTGTGTAAATTAGAATACATTATTGCATAAAAACATAAAGTTAAAAAACATTATGGCATACTTGAAAATTATATTTTTTTGCTAAATCATTCCTTGCAATTTTATTAATATTTTATATTTTACTATGAATTTTAAATTTTTAATGAGACCACAACGGTTAATTGTGATGGGCCTATATTTTTTATATAGAAAAATATTATAATGCACGTTAATATTGTATTTTTATTATCTTATTGATTTTAATATTAGAATACAATATAAAAAAAATATCAATATGTATGAGATTTTAATATTTTAAAATTATATATATATATATATATATATATATATATATATATATATATATATATATATATATATATATATATATATATATATATATATATATTACAACTAAAGCAGATAAAAGCATTACAATCACACAATTAAACATTAGCAAGCCGTCCTAACAAAACTTTATATGTATAGATATTCCATACCAAATCAAACTTACCAACCTTGGGATTGTTTAATTACACATTAAAAATTGTATTGATAGAGTAAAGTGTGAATATATTGAATAGTTTCCTGTTATGTGAAAGCTAAATGTTCCCTAATAGTTTGATTAGAATGTTATCTTCATGTTGATGATGAAAATGCATTAACCTTATTGTTAATTATGCAAAAGACTTATACAAGGAAGATATGTAAGGAGGACAATTTTAAAAATAATGACATGAAAAAAAAATGTTCTCCATCAAAAGATTTCAATTTTTTTATTAAGAATGTGAGCATGATTAAGATGAACAAATTCATAATCGAATAAGAGGCATTTTTGAAAAAATAATTGAAAGAATAACACAAGTAGGAAAAATAGAAATAGTTTATTAGTTATAAGAAATAATAAGTTTATAATGTTAGAACAAAAAAGTCAAGGATCATAGTTGAGTTTTTTGTATTTCAAAAAGTATACATTCATTTATTTATTTTAGTTGAAATTATTTTTATATTATTTTTTAATGATATTTATTATTACATTTTAAAACATCCTACATTGCTTAAGATAGCATTTTTCACATTATCTACTTATTATTATATTGTTGTATTTCTTATTGGTAACATTCATAAAAATACATTTATAAATTAAAAAAAGCTGAAAAGCTATAGTATTATGATATCATTGTTTTCGTGCTGGTGTCATTTTCTTGCAATTATAATCTATACTTTTCTTGAATGGTAGTCCACTGTTCAAAAACATCAAGAAGATTAAGCACGACTATATCATAATAAAATAATTAGGTATAAATAAAATAAATTGTATTTATAATTTTGTGACTTATTATAGTAGATGAAACACTTTTACTGTAACACGTACAAAAGATATTTTATTAATTTTTAAACTATTAAATATTAAAGATTATAAAGTGATTTTGACTTATCTAAAGCTTAAATGATTTAGATTTAATTTATTTCTAAGACATTAACTCTTAAATTAATATTCTTTAATATTATAAATTTTTTGTAACATGCATTGTTTTAATTAGTATATATAAAATGTTCAACAAAATTTTATTGTGGCTTTCTTCATTGTTCTTTGTTGTTGAGTGTTTTTCCTTTGTGTTTTCACTCCAATACCCTTTTCATCAATTAGATTTCATGAGCTTCATGCCATTTTTTCTTTATCATCGATGGTTTCGTGAAGGAAAAAATAAATATCATTGCGAGTTGTATATATTTAAATAGGATGAATTTAAGCGTTAGGAATATAAAGCCACCTAATGTTAAATTACTATGTTTGTTATTATTATTATTTTCTTTTTAATGTATGAAATTATATGTATTAGAATGAAATTAGAATAAAATAATATCAGGATAACCTAATATAAATTATATTATGATGGATTTAAGATCCCTTAGAATTAACCGGAGATTAGTGCATCAAAAAATTCTTTATATGTAACATTAATTCCAAAATGAATTTAGTAATCCTAAAGTCCATCCCAATAAGTTTTGTATTAGAAAATCTCAATAAGCTTTATGGATCCCACAACATCACTCGAGCAATATCGTTGAGCCACCATCCCCCACTATCATCAACATCAACTTTACTACTTGTATTGCTGCTAAAGGACTCTTCCTAACATCAACAAATGCATTCTTTATAATATCTTAACGTCTTCTCTCGACAAAGGGCTTTACTAATATTAGTGAATCATTTGAATTAGGATAGCCCCGTAAATTTTTCATTTTCTGGAAAACTAAAGTATCTCTTACAATTCTTGCACTCTTCTATTGTAATCATTTAAAAACTTTTGTGTCTCCTATAATTCTTGGGGGGGGGGGGGGGGATATATAAGATAAAATTCAAAATAAATTCTTACATGCATGCTTAGTGTTAAAGAGCTTCAATCGTAAAATTGTTAATATTATGACACTAACACACATTTCATAAAAAGACAAAAGCTTGATTTCAGGATGGATTATAGATTCTTCAAGCTTAAGAAGTCATTTATACACGATAAATTAACAAATTGTTTGAAAAATAGTGGGAATGACAAATGAGAGCCATAAATCACTAATAGTATAATCCTAGAAAATGGAAAACAAAAACAAATCCTTGAACAAAACTAGCTTAATAATATTAATTTGTTCAATAGTTCAAAAACAAAAATACTTTAGAATTAGCTCAAACCTTCAATTTTGTGAACAAATATACCATTATAAAATTAAGAGGATTTAAGAAGTCGTTGTTTGCTTATAAATATATATGAAAACAAATGATTTCAACTCGATAATCCCTATTATATACTTTTCTAGATTTAGCATTCAATTTGTTCACCCCACTCATCTATAATCACAAAAAATCAAAGGCATAAAAACTTAATAAGGAGAGAGGTATCTCTAATCGAATCATCATATCTAATTCAATCGGCATGCAGACCCTTTGCACCTAGAATTAAGCATCCACACATAGGCATACAGATCATTTACACAAACATTTAATCTAGTACAAAACACAGAATTAAACAATATTTTTAATGAATTATAAAGAACACAAAAAAGTCAAACAACTCATAAAAGAATAAAAAATTGAACTCATAAAATTGGCTTACTTTATAAGCTAGAGGAGATGCTTCTTGGTAGGAATGATGCGTTCAGTGATGTGGCAACCAAAGCCACTGCTTTTGATTTCTTTCCCTCTGGTAATATCACTATGCTAGATCAAACTGCACACCAGCTTGTTCACTACCTATTTTGCTCACAAGAGAGATCACACATATACCCTTGTTTGACTCAGCTGGAGTCGTCAAAGAGGCAGCACAGAGGAAAACATGAGCACCCAGGAGATGGGAGCTATGCATTTTTTCTCAATCGATTGCCGGGTCTGGAAAGTTGTGATTCATGTGAAACTAAGTTGGTGAGGAAGGTAGGTGCAAAAATCAACATGAGAGGGGGGAGAAGAAATTACTAAAAAAATCCTCTTATAAAAAAGATTTATTATTTTTAAGGCCCCCCTAGGCATTACAGGGTTCCGCCCATGTATGTGCTAGATCTTTGAGAAATTTTAGGATATTAAACTCTCTACCTCTCTATTGTCGTGACTGTTCTAGTATGTAACAAAAAAAAATATTTATAATATTAACAAGCCCTTTAAGTGTAATGGTCTAAGTTGGAAGTGTTTTATTATCATTGTTTTAATGATTTCATAGTTAGGAATAATTGTTTTATGAAATTGATTTTTTACAAACAGACAAAATCCACCGATAACCATGGTAATCTATCAGTAAAATTTTATTTATGGAGAATTTCTGGCAAAAATTTGTCCAACTGTAACATGTGTCAGAAAGTTTATTTTGGAAAAACAATTTCACCGGAAATATTTCTGATAGACTTATCGGTAAAACTTTGGTAGGAAAATAAAACATAAATATCGTTCTCCTAGTATGAGTTCTGACGTTTTATCGGGTGAAATTTTGACAAAAACATATTGCCAGTATTTTTGGCGGATAGTTGCCATCAAAAACATCTGGTGGATAATCCACCGGAAATTTTGCTGGTATGTTTATGTCGGAACATAGATATGAATTTGTCGTATCATAATTTTCGATGGATAATCTGCCAGTAATCCACTGAAAATCTGTAATAAAACGAAAACTTCTCTCTTAAGGAAATGGTTTCTACAACACAACCTACATATAAATATTTTAAGACTTCATTCATTAAAACATAAACATCTAATAAGAATCATCACAAAACATTAAGCATAAACATATAAACATAAACATACATTCCAAATTAATTGATCATTAACCAAATAGTTTAAAATGAAATTTAATGTTCATTCATTTAAAACTACAAAATATCTAAAAATAAATAACAACAGATATCCAAAAATAAGAACACAACATCTACTCAAAATCAATCTCCTCCTCTGCTAAAGCAGACTGGTTTCCACATAGTTATTATCTCATTTTATGCAGTACATCCAACAACTGAGTTTGATTGATTTGCATCTAAATATTCAAATGCCAGTCAACTTGTGATTTCCTGACTTGATCTAGCTAGGCTTGAAGGCTAGCTACCTATGTGCTATATAATGACCTATGGGTACTTGTTGAGAAGTTGATGCCGCCAGAAGTTTACACCTCATATGTATAGGCTTGCGATCCTAAACAATAAACTCTATCATGTTGCATTTCTTTTATTACTTGCGACCAAGTGCAGAAGTTAAAATATTTTGCTGATCCACAAGAAAAACCCTCACTTGCTCTTCCTAGCTCTCTCAAAGTCATGTATACTCATTCTATAAAATTTGATTAAAAAATTAAGCAATTTACACATGACATAAAAAATATTAAACTTATATACTTACATAGGCTCTATTTTCTCGCTCATCAACCCATTGCTTGTCCTCCTACTGTCAGTAGGTATGACAATACAATTCAATAGAGATTGTTTCTCTACCTAGAACCTCTTTTTGTAATAGACTTATATTATTATTTATAATCTAAGTAAATTATTAAAATCTTTTAAATTTTTTTTGCCAAACATCGCATGCGCTCAGTATGTTGAACTGAGCCCTCAGTATGAAGGGAACTACTCATGCCCCCAATATTATAAGCTCTATTATGTCAATTTTGATCCCTCCTCCTAGTATAAAATGGGCTACCCCAAGCACTAGACAGGTCAGCCCATATACTCTCAACAATCCAGAGTGGCCACTCACCTTACTTTCTAATTTCTGTAAATATGTCTCAAATACAAGTTGACCCACACTTCTAAAAATTCTTTATGATTTTATCATTTATTTGGGCAACCAATAAAAATCTATCTGCATTTAAAGATGTGTATGGTCGATGTCAGGTGGAACCGCGGCCGTGGCCTTCAATCCTATCATACTAAGAAAGGCTTGTATTGGTCTTCAATGGGGTACCTAAATGAAAACACAGTTTGCGCAAGAGATATTCCAACAGATTTACCAACATAAGTAAAATATAATACCTCTAAATCTTTCTTAACATAAGCCAAATCTAATACCTCTACTTTTTTAACACAAATTTTTCTTTAAGTTTGAGGGATACTTTTCTATCACACGAAAGGTACGATGCATTAATATCCTCCACTTCAACCATCCAACTTGAATTCTACTAAAATATTCCCATCATTTTCACCATCGCTTAGAACAATTGACTTAAGAAATCTAAAACATTCACTCGTTCTAATTAGGTCATCGGAAGGCCACCGTTTCATCTTAACATTCTCATTTCTTTAACACCTAACTTTATACTTTTCTTTTAATGGCCAATATTATGCACTGTAAAGCAATGCATGTCTCACCACCATCGTATAGAATTTTTCTTTAAGCTTGAGGGATACTTTTCTATAACACAATAGGTAGGATGCATTCCTCCTCTTCAACCATCCAACTAAAATTCTACAAAAAAAATATCTTCATAATTTTCACCATCTCCTAGAACAATTTACTTGAGAATTCTAAACATTCACTCATTCTAATTAGGTCATCGAGAGGCCACCATTTTATCTGAGCATTCTCATCTCTTTAATACTTTACTTTGATCTTCTCTGTTAATAGCCTTCATTGTACACTATAAAGCAATGAATGCCTCACCACCATCTTATAGAATTTTTCTTTAAGCTTGAGGGATGATTTTCTATAACACAGTAGGCATGATTCACTCCTCCACTTTAACCATCCAACTTGAATTCTACTAATAATATCCCCATCGATTTCATCATCGCTTTAAACAATAAACTTTAGAAATCTAAAACATTCAATCATTCTAATGACTTCATCACCCAATATTACAATCACACCATTTAAGATGTCTATTGAGAACATCCATAAACAAAGAAAACTTAATGTGTTTCTTATAACGGTAAATTGATGAAGGTGTCGGTGAAGAATGTTAGTGGGGAGGCATGACTAACGGAGGCATAAATAATGGATATGTCAGCAACGGTGTGACAAGTTACCGATGGACGCACGTTGGCGACGGAGGCATACGAGGAGATGAAGATGACGGAGGTGCTGGAGGTGACGGAGGCCAGTGCAAGAGAGAAAATGAATGAAATGAGAAGGCTATCGCTGCAGAAAGAGAAATAGGGCTCTTTCCAGTGGTATTTTTGGATAATTATCCATCGGTGAATATTCCGGTAGATATTTTACCATATATGGTTCTTCGGTTTTAAGTATGCTAGCTACATATTTTCCAGAAATCTATTGATAATCTTCAGCATATTTTTTGCCAGTATTCCGCGCCGAATTCATATATTCCAGCGGTTTTTCCATCGGTAATTAACAGTGATTTTTCAACAAGAAATTTTGTGGCTTATTTTCCGGCATAATTTCAGCTAGCTTGAACACCACTTATATCGACAAATAAATATCTACTGGAAATGCCACAAGTAAACAATCATTTTTCCTATAATGTTTATAATAAGAGCCACAACAACCGCATTAGCATGAATCAACCATACAAAACGCTTGTTTGTAAGAAGTATTACAAATTTAATCTACTTATAATGGATTTTAGAATTTTAATGTCACGCCCAATGATCTATACTGGAATAATTATTTAAATTATCTTTTAATCTATCAACTAGAGCATTTATGAATCATTAATATATATCAATATATCCAACAAATATATATATATATATATATATATATATATATATATATATATATATATATATATATATATATATATATATATATATATATATATATATATATATATATATATATATATATATATATATATATCATATACATCAAAAATATAAATTTATATTCATTCCTAAAAAATCAATCATATTTGCAATAGTCAAGAGATAATTACAATTAATAATCTATCTAAAGCTTTTACCTACAAAAAAACAAAGCTAACAAAAGGAGAAACTTAAAGATCTCAATCAATCTCTCTCCAAAAAGGCCTAACCCTTTTCCTGACTTCAAATCAATAAAATTACATAATAAGCTTATGAAGCCCATCAAAAATTCAAAACTCACCAACACTTTCAATGCAAGATTCAAGAATCAATATGCTTGCTCAACTCAATCTTTAAAATTAACAACTTTTAATATAATTAATAATTAGTCATCTTTAGTACAAATCAAAATGACCAGTAATGAAAAGCAAGAATCATTACATTGAAATTCATAAATAAAAAATAGTATGAGAACGTAAATCAGTATTGTAGAGAATAACACATCAGTATTGTAATCATTTAATATTATTAGTCTGTCAATGAGGTGAATCATAAACATGCATGAGTTATATCGATATGTTATATATCAGTAATTTTAACATTCGCTTGGTTTAGTCAATTATAATCAATAAAACTATGAAATTATATAGGCATGAACATGAATATGAAATATATGAATCAGTTATATACTACAAATTTCATATAAATCAAAAAGGCAAGTCATCCAGCTTTAATGTTATATTTTAAATTAAACATCATTATCCCAACTGTTTCCCAATTGATCAACAATCATATCCATCACATATCATTTTTTCCAATAAATTAATTATCATTATATGTGGATTTCAATAATCTATAAAGAGTTGTCACTCTTTACCTGTCAATATAAATCAGTCATTAATTATAGTTGTTTTAAGGAAATCTCATCGGCCTACCCTGTTACATGGAGTATTATGTGCTAAGAGCCATCCCGTGTTAATTATAGTGCTAACAACTAGCCTACCTTTCTTATATATGGAGACCACCTTTATCTTGAATCAATGGTAATAGTCATTCTTTAATGTATGGCTTGCAACATGAAATGCATAAATTATAAAAAATATAGAAAAAGTTATATATTAGCCTATAGCCATAGAAAATCAAAACTTTAATTTTACTTAATAAAATTTAATAGTATTATAATCAAAATGTATATATTATTCATATCTATCTGTTGCGTCCTGGAATATTCGCGGCGGTAGAGAAATATATGGTTTAACGTCTTAGCATTGTACGAAAATCCAACACACAAACAGATAAGAGAGGGGGTGAAACATTCATAAGAGACACCAGAGTTTTTACGTGGAAAACCCCTAAAAAGGGTGAAACATTCAGAAAGACCATTGTCTGGTGATGAAGGTCGGATGGACTGTGGTAGGCGACAGAGGTTAGAAGGACCGTAGTCGGTAGGAGACCGGGATTAGAAAGACCGTTGTCTGTTTATGGAGGTTGGAAGGACCATAGTAGGCGACGAAGGCCTGAAGGACCATAGTCGGTAAGAGACTGGGGTCAGAAAGACCGTTGTCTAGTGATGGAGGTCGGATGGACCGTGGTAGGCGACAGAGGTCAGAAGGACCGTAGGCGTTAGGAGACAAGGAGTCAAGTGTTAGACCCAGTGTCACTTGGAAGATTGGGTGTTGATGGTCTGGCCTTGAGTAGGACGTCGGGTCTGAACGTCGGGCCTTAAGCAGGATGTCGCGTCTTTAACGGGATGTTAGGACTGAACATCGGGCCTTAAGCGGGATGCTGAGTCTTTAGCAGGACGTAGGGATTGAACGTCGGGCCTTAAGCAGGACGTCGGGTCTTCAATAGGAGTAGGGACTGAACGTCGGGCCTTAAGCAGGATGTCGGGTCTTCAGCGGGACATAGGGACTGAACGTCGGGCCTTAAGCAGGACGTCGGGTCTTCAGCAGAACGTCGAGCCTGAAGCGGGACGCCGAGTCTTCAGTAGGACGTAGGGACTGAACGTCGGGCCTTAAGCAGGACGTCGGGTCTTCAACAGGACGTAGGGACTGAACGTCGGGCCTTAAGCAGGATGTCGGGTCTTCAGCGGGACATAGGGACTGAACGTCGGGCCTTAAGCAGGACGTCGGGTCTTTAGCAGAACGTCGGGCCTGAATGTTGAACCTTTAGTAGAACGTCGAGCCTGAACATCGGGCCTATGTTGCAACCCATGACCCCGAGTTTGAGATTTTGATGATGCCAAATAATGAGTGTTTTGGAACAACCTTTCATTGAATACTATTTTATTTGCTATTGTCCTTGAGTACTAACATTTCAAGAAGATCACAAGTGACTCAGGACGAAAGGAAGACTAAAGAAAGGGTAGATTAGGAGTATGAGTCAAGCATTATATTTTTCTATTTATTTTATTTTATTTTATTGAGTCTGGCCACAAAATGCATAAGAGTAAGAGCAACCATACACACACATAGGGGGAGAGTTTGTTTTTAAATGAAAATTGTCATAGAAACTCTTCTCTGTAGATCGTACTGTACGATGTTATTTCGTACCGTACGATCAGAGCTATGTGGACATTTCTGTGAATATATCGTACTGTACGAATATTTTCGTACTGTATGATATGTTCAGATTCAAAACCCTAGCCGTAGTTTAATTTGAGTAAGTGATTTTGCGCCGCTCGTACTGTACGAACGTGTTCGTACTGTACGATCTATTTTAATACTTACTTAAATTAACCCGTAATTAGTGCATGTAATCCAGGCCTAATTAATTTTTGAACATCGTACTGTACGAACTAGATCGTACCATACGATGAATAGAGATGACATTTGATCGTACAGACTATCGTCCTGTACGATTGTGGATCGTACCGTACGATATTATATCGTACAGTACGAATTGTTTTTGAACTGTTCATACATCTTCATACCAGGACGACGTCTGTTTGTACATATCGTACTGTACGATGTTGAATCGTACTGTACGAACAGTAATGACTACTTTTGAAATCAGAGGTTTTTGGAGCCCGTTTTAGATGTCAATCAAGTCCTTTTTGAGTAAGAATCACAGAGGGGGTGAACGTGGTTAGAGAGGGATTCCAAGGGAGAGAGCTCTAGAGAAATTCTTGAGGGTTGAGAGAGGAAGGAGGAGGTGAGCATTGTGAGGGAGAAGAGGTGTGAGGGAGATCACACGGTTGCTCCAAGCTTGCTGCATCTTGCTCCTCCTATGGCCCTAGAAGGATTTGAGGGAGGATCTCCAAGGGAAAAGGCTCGTCTACATCCGTTACCTCGAGGTTCTCTGCCTTCTCCAGGATGGAGAAAAATGAGAAGGTTCTCTGCCGTCGCCAGGAGGGCGAAAACAGAGTTTGACACTCCGCCACGCTGGGTTGGTGAAAGGGAGGTTTGTAAAGGCTTCTCCGCCTTGCCGAGGGGGGCAAAAGGAGAACTATTTTGATAGTGAAAATCCCGAAGCAGAGGACTCCGGGGAGTGGACGTAGGTCATATTTTGACCGAACCACTATAAAATTTCTTGGTGTGTTTTTCTCCTTATCGTCGTTTATTTTTTACTTGCATTTAATTTTCATAACTATTGCATGGTGAAACTTGTGAAAGAAAAATTGTTTAAAATTTTGTTGTAGTATTTCAAAAATAACAAAAAAATTAGAACTCTTGTTTAGGATTATTTTTATTAAGAAAAAGTTTTTCACAATTCACCCCCCCCCCCCCTCTTGTCATTTAGTAATTTCAATTGGTATCAGAGCTTATTTTTCAAAAATAGTGTTTTAAAAAACCTATAAAAAATTGATCATGTCGAATTTTGGTAATCGTAACACTGCGGAGGGTTATTCAATAACTCGTCCACCACTTTTTGATAACATTCCATTTGATTTCTGGAAAATTAGAATGTCTACATTTTTGCAATCTATAGATTACCGCATGTGGATGTTAGTAAATGATGGATATGTTGCACCGTTTAAGATTGTTAATGGTTTGAAAACTCCTGTACCTTTTATTGAATGGAGCAATGAAGATAGGGAGTTAGCCCAACTGAATGCTAAGTGCTTAAACTGTTTTTTTTTTTTTTTTTTTTGTGCATTGAAATCTGAGGACTATATGAGAGTATCTACTTGTGTTTCTGGTAAGGAGATTTGGGATAGACTGTGCATTACATACGAAGGAACAAACGAAGTAAAACAGTCTAGGCTTAACATTCTACTGCATGATTATGAATTATTCCGTATGAAACCTAACGAAACAATTTCTGACATGTACACTAGATTCACCCAAATTATAACATCCTTGCATGCATTAGGTAGAGAAATTTCAAATTAAGAGAAAGTGAATAAAATTCTTAGATGCCTACCTAGTTCCTATGATGCTAAGATAACTGCTATCATTGAGTCCAAAGATCTTAATGTTTATTCTATTGATAACCTCCTTGGGTCACTCATTGCATACGAGCAAGGAGTGAGCCAAACGCAAAGTGATGCAGGTGAAAAGAAAAAGGAGCGGATGGTGGCATTAAAAGCTAGCAACTCAGAAAGTGAAAGCTCTGCAGGGGAGGAAGACGATGAGATAGCACTGATGACCCGATAGTTCAAAAATTTCCTGAAGAGAAAATAGAAGCGTCATCAGAACAGCTGGAATAAAGGTAAGAGCTCAAGGTCCAATAAGGTTTCATCTGATACAATCTGTTTTGAAAGCAGGAAGCCAGGTCACCTTCGAGCCGATTGCCCAAATCTGAAGAGCCAACCAGCTAAGGAGAAAGGTGATGAGAACGCCAAATACAAGAAAGGAAAAATGAGGACACATAAAGCTTTTTGGGCCGACTCTGCCTCAGAATGGTCAGAGGAAGAAGCAGAGGAGGAGGTAACTAATTTGTGTCTTATGGCTAACGATAACCTTGATCAATCGGATCAAGATGAGGTATGTCAACATTCATATGATGAATTACTGCTTATTTCTGAGAATATTCATGACTCGTATAGGAAACTGAAAAAAATGCATGCTAAACTTAATATTAAATTTAGTTCTTTACAAATTGAGCATGCTAACTTAGTTAAAGAAAATTCTGATTTAGATAAAGATCACATGTTGCTTCTTGATGAGTATGATGCATTAAATAAGAAGCATATTGAACTAATTGAAGCGCATGAATCCTTGAAAACATCGCATATTGAACTAGATGTAGAGTTTGAAAAACTAACGGCACTTGCATTAGAAGTAGATCATAGTGAGCACTTGCTATTAATAGAAGTTGATGGATTGACAGTTCAAAATAAAACTTTTAGTGAGAGAATAAAAGAACTAGAAAATGAAATTGCATCACTCACAGGCCATCCTCGCAGACCCCCAACACAGCATGCATCACAAAACTTTAGAAAGAGGCACCACCACCCACGTAGATTAGTAAACCCATTTCCTGGTGTTAGGTGCTTCTCTTGTGGCATGCTAGGTCACATAGCCCGCACATGCACAATTCACCGTAGGACACACTTAGTATGGAGACCTAAACTGCATCCATCACAGTATAGCATGCATACATCTCATTCATGCAAGCATCAGGAGGAACCCAAACTCACTTGGGTTCCCAAATCTAATCTTTGAATGAAATTGTAGGGATGCTCTCATAAAAGACCTAGTGAGAGCATGTGGTACCTGGATAGTGGCTGCTCGTGACACATGACTGGAGATATGAAGAAGTTCATCCTATTGGAGACCAAAACTGGAGGCAAAGTAACGTTGGGAGACAACACTACCAGGAAGGTGATAGGCTCAGGTATCGTTGGTAATGCTAAGAATTTTTTAATTGAAAATGTTTTATTATTTTATGGATTAAAGCATAACTTACTTAGCATTAGTCAACTGTGTGACAAAGGTTTTAATGTTAAGTTTTTTACTGATAGATGCCTGATTAGTTTATTTGATGAAATAATTTTAGAAGGAAAACGAATGAACAATGTTTACATGTTAGACCTTGATTGCGTTGATAGCTCAAAATCATTTTGCTTGAAAATAATAGTTGATGACTCGTGGCTATGGCATAAGAGACTATGCCATGCTAGTATGAAAACTCTTAGAATCATCACTCAGAAAAACCTAGTTAGAGGTGTACCTAAGTTAGACTTTACCAAGGATCACTTATGTGATGCTTGCCAACTAGGAAAACAAGTCAAATCATCCTTTCACTCAATTAGAGATGTGATCACCTCTAGGCCATTAGAAATTCTATACATGGACTTATTTGGACCCGTTAGTACAGCCAGTCTAGGTGGAAAGAATTATGGATTTGTGATTGTAGATGACTTCACTAGATTTACTTGGGTAAGATTCTTAGCACACAAAAATGAGTCTTTTGACGAATTTAAAGTATTCTCCATATGGATTCAACAAAAATTAGGTTGTAAAATATCAACAATCCATAGCGATCATGGTGGAGAGTTCCAAAATGATAGGTTTGAGTCATTCTATCAAGAGATAAGAATAGAACATAATTTCTCAGCTCCTAGAACACCCCAACAGAATGGCATAGCAGAAAGGAAGAATAGAACTTTGGTAGAAGCTGCTAGGGCAATGTTAGCGGAGTATACACTTCCTAGATACTTTTGGGCAGAAGCAGTCAACACAGCCTGTTATGTTTTGAACAGAGTAAACATAAGATCGAAGCTAAATAAAACTTCATATGAACTCCTTAAGGGTAGGACACTAAATCTTTCACATTTACATGTCTTTGGGTGTAAGTGCTTCATCTTAAATAATGGTAAACATCCCTTAGGAAAATTTAATCCCAAGTCTGATGAGGGTGTCTTCTTAGGTTATTCTTCTGTAGGTTAGGCCTATAGAATTTTTAATAAGAGAACCCTTGTAGTAGAAGAATCCACCCATGTGGTATTTGATGAATCAGATAAGCCCTCAGAATCTAAAATTGAAGATGATGAAATAGAGGCAATTCAAGGAGTAGAGACGATGACCTTAGGAGAAAGGGTCGAACCTCAGGAAGCTTTGCCTAGAGAATGGAGATATTCTTCTAGTCATCCTAAAGAGTTAATTTTAGGAGACCCTTCAGAAGGTGTAAGAACTAGGCATGGACTTAGGAAGGAGGTTAGTCACTCAGCATTCATCTCTATGATAGAACCCACAAGTATAGATCAAGCCTTAGGAGATGAATTTTGGATTCTAGCAATGCAAGAAGAGCTGAACCAATTCACCAGAAATAATGTTTGGGAGTTAGTCAAGAGACCTAAAGAACATAGTGTTGTTGGAACAAAATGGGTATTCAAGAATAAGGTGAATGATTCAGGAATAATAATAAGGAATAAAGCGAGGCTAGTAGCTAAGGGGTACAACTAAATTGAGGGGATAGACTTTGAAGAAACCTTTGCCCCGGTTGCTAGACTAGAAGCCATAAGAGTGCTCTTAGCTTTTGCTTGCTTCAAAAACTTTAAGTTATATCAAATGGATGTAAAGAGTGCATTTCTGAACGGGGTAATTAAGGAAGATGTCTACGTTGAGCAACCCCCGGGATTTGAAAGTTCACAATTTCCAAACCATGTATTTAAATTAAAGAAGGCACTATATGGATTAAAGCAAGCACCTAGAGCATGGTACGAAAGACTTAGCTCATTTCTTTTGGATAGAGGATTTAAAAAAGGTAGTGTAGATACTACACTCTTTTTACAAAAGGTCAAAGAAGAAATTCTCATTGTTCAAATATATGTGGACGACATCTTGATTAGATCTTCGGATAAAAACTTATGCGATGAATTTTCAAAAACAATGAGTAATGAGTTTGAAATGAGCATGATGGGAGAACTTAATTACTTTCTTGGCTTTAGTGTAAAACAAATGGATAATGGAACTTTCCTTAACCAATCAAAATATATTAAGGATATTTTAAAGAAATATGAAATGGATAGTGCAAAACCCATGAACACCCCAATGAGTTCGACAATCCAATTAGATAAGGATCCTAGTGGAAAATCAGTAGATCATAAAAAATATAGAGAAATGATTGGATCCCTTCTTTACCTGACTGCCAGTAGACCAGACATAATGTTTAGTGTGTGCCTTTGTGCCCGTTTCCAAGCCGATCCTAAAGAGTCTCACTTAACTGCTGTCAAAAGAATTCTTAGATATCTACTAGGCACCCCAAACTTAGGAATTTGGTATCCCAGACACAGCACTTCCATTGAAATCCTAGGGTACTCAGATTCTGACTTTGCAAGATGTAGGATAGATAGAAAGAGCACCTCTGATACCTGCCAATTCATCGGACAATCATTAGTTTTTTGGTCCAGTAGGAAGCAAAACTCAGTAGCACTTTCCACAGCCGAGGCAGAATATATTGCAGTAGGAAGTTGTGTTGCACAAGTGCTATGGTTGAAACAACAAATTCTTGATCTTGGACTACCTGTTGGAACCATCTCGATTATGTGTGACAATACAAGTGCAATTTGTATATCTAAGAATCCAATTCAACACTCTCGAACGAAACACATAGACATTAGACATCATTTTATTAGAGATCACGTCGCTAAGGGAGATATAGAACTACATCACATCACTACAGGAGATCAATAGGCAGACATATTCACAAAACCTTTAGCTTTCGACATCTTTAGCACCCTGAGGACCAGATTAGGTGTCATAGATATAACAGCATAAAAAAATAAAAAATATAAAAAAAAAATAAAATAAAAATTTGTGTTTTTTTTTTTTTTTTTTTGCTGCTCCTGATCATCACACACTCACCTCACCAAAACTCTGCGTTCATTGTTCATCGTACTGTACGATATATCTGACTATCCACAAACAAGCTGATTTCGGCTCTATTGTTCGTACTGTACGATCTCGAACGTACTGTACGATATTCATCCCGCATAATTGCCTACCGTATTGTACGATATCTCTTTTTCGTACAATACGATCCACGTCAGCAATGGATTGGGACGAATTAAACCCGGTTGGTACGACATTATTGAGTATCGTACTGTACGATACCACCATATCGTATGGTACGATCCACATCAGCACACGGAATAAATATGAGTTAAAGTTGTTCGGTACGATATTTATTATGTATCGTACTGTACGATACACCTGTTCGTACAGTACGAAACTTTTGGTCAAAAGTCGTACTGAGGCCTCGGGACGATCGAAATTCGCCTGATCGTATTATACGATATATATCGTACTGTACGATTTGACTGTCTTTTCCCGAATGAGCGGTCAGAACATTGATTGCCTATCGTACTGTACAATTACAGATCGTACTGTACGATGTCCGAAATTTCCTTTAAGTACCCTTACCTAGGCCGTTCTTTTCACTAAAACCTCTCCTCACTCACTTCTTCACTCGTTTTCGTGCTCTATTGCAATGTCTAAGCGAGGTCGGATGACTGCTGGAAGCTCGTCTTCGTCGAGTCGCCAACCTGATCGTTTTCTGAATACTGAAAATGAAGAAAGCCTACCATCGATATAGAGCCTGCAAAATTTCCCCTTTAAAAATGCTTAATCAGGCTGCTCTCAATTTCGAGGTAATGAGCCTCTTTGCTTCCACCACCTTCCAATTCCTACTCACCCTGGCGTTTCCATATAATTCTGAACTTCTTTTTGAATTTCTCGCCAATCTCAACTACACCGTCGACAACACCACTTTTCACTCCTTTGTTTGTGGCCGCACCGTTGAGATCACTAGAGCCGATATCGCCCAATATATTGGGCTGTCCACTGAAGGACCTATGGTTCGCTCGTTTCTTACCGATGAATTTGATTGGAGCAATGTAAATAGAGTCCTTAGGAATACTGCTTTTCATCAACACAAACCTCTTGTTCAATCATTAACTCGAAATGCACGTATAATTCAACATGTTCTTCGAACCTCAATCATACCCAAAGGTGGTGACCGTATCAATCTGACCCCTACCTTGTCCGTCGCTACCTATCTTATTATGTCCTACATTAAGTTTGATGAGGTCGATTTAATTAGCAACTACATTCACCACATGACTTTTGTTCGTCTACCTACCACCCGACGGAAACAGAATCTAGCTCTTGGTCACCTAATAGGATATATCCTCCACAATAAATATCAATTAGCCTACCCTGGTGAACCCGACATTCTTCCTATTTTTTGATACGGATGCTTCCTTCCGTATTCTCTTTCATCGGGGACATGAGCCTGAAGATCCAGTCTTTGATGACGAAGAAGGAGAAGATGCCCCAACCGCAGCTCCAGCTCGACCACGATGCCATGCTGCACCCCGAGCACCTACACCAGCACTAGCGCACCCTAATGATGATTTAGTCACCCGCTTCGACCAGCTGCAGACTCATCTCGACATGCATATTCAAGAACAACATCACCAACACGAGACTGATATGCAGTGGTTTGGAGAACATTTCACTGCAATTGATCACTGCTTCGATGCTCTATTTCAATATTTTCAACCAAATCCACCTCCACCACCACCAGATCAGGACCCGTCTGCTTAGTTTGTTTATGTTTGCATTGTAGTTTTTTTTTTTTTTTCTTTAGCTTTTTGATTTTAGTTGCTCCTCCTTTTTGTGCTGTCAAAAGGGGGAGAAGTTTGTTGTACCTTGTTGTGCCTGTTATCTAAATGCATTCCTTTTTATTTTGCACTTGCTTTTGGTATCATTTTTTTTCTTCTGTTTACTTAAAAAAATAAAAAAATAATAAAAAAAATAAAATAAATGCTTTTCGTACTCACTTGCAACAAATTATTTAACATCATCAAAAAGGGGGAGAATGTTGCAACCCATGACCCCGAGTTTGAGATTTTAATGATGCCAAATAATGAGTGTTTTGGAACAACCTTTCATTGAATACAATTTTATTTGCTATTGTCCTTGAGTACTAACATTTCAGGAAGATCACAAGTGACTCAGGACGAAAGGAAGACTAAAGAAATGGTAGATTAGGAGTATGAGTCAAGCATTGTATTTTTCTATTTATTTTATTTTATTTTATTGAGTCTGGCCACAAAATTGTCATAGAAATTCTTCTCTGTAGATCGTACTGTACGATGTTATTTCGTACCGTACGATCAGAGCTATGTGGACGATTCCGTGAATAGATCGTACTGTACGAATATTTTCGTACTGTACGATATGTTCAGATCCAAAACCCTAGCCGTAGTTTAATTTGAGTAAGTGATTTTGCGCCGCTCGTACTGTACGAACGTGTTCGTACTGTACGATCTATTTTTAATACTTACTTAAATTAACCCGTAATTAGTGCATGTAATCCATGCCTAATTAATTTTTGAACATCGTACTGTACGAACTGGATCGTACCATACGTTGAACAGAGACAACATCTGATCGTACAGACTATCGTCCTGTACGAACAGTGTTTTTGTGGATCGTACCGTACGATATTATATCGTACAGAACGAATTGTTTTTGAACTGTTCGTACATCTTCAAACCAGGACGACGTCTGTTTGTACATATCGTACTGTACGATGTTGAATCGTACTGTATGAACAGTAACGGCTACTTTTGAAATCAGAGGTTTTTGGAGTCCGTTTTAGATGTCAATCAAGTTCTTTTTGAGTAAGAATCACAGAGGGGGTGAACGTGGTTAGAGAGGGATTCCAAGGGAGAGAGCTCTAGAGAAATTCTTGAGGGTTGAGAGAGGAAGGAGGAGGTGAGCGTTGTGAGGGAGAAGAGGTGTGAGGGAGATCACACGGTTGCTCCAAGCTTGCTGCATCTTGCTCCTCCTGTGGCCCTAGAAGGATTTGAGGGAGGATCTCTAAGGGAAGGCTCGTTTACATCCGTTACCTCGAGGTTCTTTGCCTTCTCTATGAGGGAGAAAAACGAGAAGGTTCTCTGCCATCACCAGGAGGGAGAAAAAAGAGTTTGGCACTCCGCCACGCCGGGTTGGTGAAAGGGAGGTTTGTAAAGGCTTCTCCGCCTTGCCGAGGGGGGCAAAAGGAGAACTATTTTGATAGTGAAAATCCCAGAGCGGAGGACTCCGGGGAGTGGACGTAGGTCATATTTTGACCGAACCACTATAAAAATTCTTGGCGTGTTTTTTCCTTATCGTCGTTTATTTTTTTACTTGCATTTAATTTTCATAACTATTGCATGGTGAAACTTGTGAAAGAAAAATTGTTTAAAATTTTGTTGTAGTATTTCAAAAATAACAAAAAAATTAGAACTCTTGTTTAGGATTACTTTTATTAAGGAAAAGTTTTTCACAATTCACCCCCCTCTTGTCATTTAGTAATTTCAGCCTAAACGTCGGGCCTTGAGATGGTGGTGCGGCGAAACTGAGGCGGTGGTCCGGTGAGGCTCTGGCGGTGGTCCGGCGAGGCTCCTGCGGTGGTCCGGTGAGTTTCCGGCAGTGGTCGAGGAGGAGCTTCTTCCTCCTCTTCCTCCTCGTCTCCTCCTCTCTTCTTGCTTGGATCCCCCCTTGTGAAGAATGAGGGCTCTATTTATAGATTTTCTGGAGTGGCATGGCCCGTAAATAGGCGTGAGATCAGGGGCGAATAGGGAGTGGTTGAATGGACGGCCGATATTGAATCCTACGATCAAGCACCGTTCGTTGGTCATTTTAGGGCCTTAGTGACGTCGGAATTAAGTGATCTTGGGCTCGTTGGATTCGTCTCGTCGAGCCGTTCAATTCGAGTATAAGCTTGTTAAAATCGGAGACCGTTTGGTAACTCATTGCGGTTTGAACCTTCCAACAGCGCTTCGGGTCCATGATTTGGACCCATTTGGGCTCGGATTGTGTTGAATTTGGTGTCATTGAGTTTGTATTTTCGAGACGCTCAGTTCGGGTATAAGCTTGCTGAAATCAGAGTTTGGGTGCTCTCGAAATTAATTTTTGAAGCTTCTAACTAGCTTTTGCCTCGAGATTCGTGCTCGATCAAAGCTAATTTTATGATGTCATATCAGTTGCCCCCCTATTTCCGGACGTCGAAGCTCCAGAAGTCCGAAAATACTTGTTCCAAAATTTTACATTGGCCGAAACGCCAAAAATTTCATTTCGAAAATTAAGTGTTTGCTCAAACTTGATTGTAGAGGCCCCGTTGAGCTTCGAAAGTGTCAAAATTGAGTCCAGAACGTCGAAAAACTTGTCCGGGGACCCCAAAAACGTCCGATTTGGACTTTCCGGGCCCAAAATCGGAGCCCAGAAGCGTTTGGCGGCCGAAATGGCCGGCAAACCGGCCAGCCGCCGGCCGCCGGCGAGTGCCCGCGCTGACACGCGGGCTGGAGGGGTGCGTGACGCGCATCTTGAGAGGCGGTTGAAATTTTTTTTTGTGGGATCCACAGAATTTTTTAACCCAAAAAATTCTGAAAAAATTCTAAAAAATTCCAAAAAATTCTGAAAAAATTGTGAAATATTCAGAAAAATGTGGGAAATTCGAAAATGCTAGAAAAATCTAGAAACTTCCCCTCTTCTCTCTAAAAACCTATAAAAAGGCCCCTGAGGCCTTTAGAAAAATTATCCTTTCTTCTTCTTCTCCTCTTTTCTTCTCTTCTTCTCTTCTTCTCCTGCTCTCCCTCTGTCCTTACTATTGAGGCCTTCCCTCGATTTTTTGAGGCCCCTCTCTTGTCAAGGAAGTCCGGAGATTCCACCTTCTTCTCTTCTCCCTCTGTCCTTACTATTGAGGTCTTCCCTCGGTTTTTCGAGGCCCCTCTCTTGGCAAGGAAGTCCGGAGATTTCCCCTTCTTCTATTCTCCCTCTGCCCTTACTATTGAGGCCTTCCCTCAATTTTTTGAGGCTCCTCTCTTGGCAAGGAAGTCTGGAGATTCAACCTTCTTCTCTTCTCCCTCTATCCTTACTATTGAGGCCTTCCCTTGGTTTTTCGAGGCCCCTCTCTTGGCAAGGAAGTCCGGAGATTTTCCCTTCTTCTAATCTCCCTCTGTCCTTACTATTGATGCCTTCCCTCGATTTTTCATGGCCCCTCTCTTGGCAAGGAAGTCCGGAGCTTCAACCTTCTTCTCTTCTCCCTCTGTCCTTACTATTGAGGCCTTCCCTCAGTTTTTCGAGGCCCCTCTCTTAGCAAGGAAGTCCGAAGATTTCCCCTTCTTCTCTTCTCCCTCTGTCCTTACTATTGAGGCCTTCCATCGGTTTTTCGAGGCCCCTCTCTTGGCAAGGAAGTCCGAAGATTTCCCCTTCTTCTCTTCTCCCTCTATCCTTACTATTGAGGCCTTTTTTGAGGCCCCTCTCTTAGAAAGGAAGTCCGGAGATTTCCCCTTCTTCTCTTCTCCCTCTATCCTTACTATTGAGGCCTTTCCTCGATTTTTTGAGGCCCCTCTCTTGGCAAGGAAGTCCGGAGATTTTTCCTTCTTCTCTTCTCCCTCTGTCCTTACTATTGAGGCCTTCCCTCAATTTTCCGAGTCCCCTCTCTTGGCATGGAAGTCCAGAGATTTCCCCTTCTTCTCTTATCCCTCTGTCCTTACTATTGAGACCTTCCCTCGGTTTTCCGAGGCCCCTCTCTTGGCAAGGAAGTCCGGAGATTTCACCTTCTTCTCTTCTCCCTCTGTCCTTACTATTGAGGCCTTCCCTCAATTTTCCGAGTCCCCTCTCCTGGCAAGGAAGTCCGGAGATTTCCCCTTCTTCTCTTATCCCTCTGTCCTTACTATTGAGGCCTTCCCTCGGTTTTCCGAGGCCCCTCTCTTGGCAAGGAAGTCCAGAGATTCCACCTTCTTCTCTTCTCCCTCTGTCCTTACTATTGAGGCCTTCCCTCGATTTTTCGAGGCCCCTCTCTTGGCAAGGAAGTTTGGAGATTTCACCTTCTTCTCTTCTCCCTCTATCCTTACTATTGAGGCATTCCCTTGGTTTTTCGAGGCCCCTCTCTTGGCAAGGAAGTCCGGAGATTTCCCCTTCTTCTCTTCTCCCTCTGTCCTTACTATTGAGGTCTTCCCTCAGTTTTTCAAGGCCCCTCTCTTGACAAGGAAGTCCAGAGATTTCCCCTTCTTTTCTTCTTCTGTCTACTTCGAGAGACCATGTGGAGTTTCGATGTTTGGTGGTTAGTGATGGAGTTTGGATAGACCGTTGTAAGGAGGGAGGTTGAAATGTCGGGCATACTTCCAACGTCGGGGAGAAGTATGATGAAAGGTAGGAATTCAATGTCGGGTAGTCATACAGCGTCGGGTAGAAGACCGACGAAAGTCTATTACCTGGTAGAAGTCCGACATCTGGTAGAAGTACGAAGTCGGGTAGAGGTGCAGCGTCAAGTATAAGACCGACGAAGGTATGTTTACGGGCAGAAATCTGACGACGGTTAGTAGTCCGACCGTAGGCAGAAGTCCATAGTCGGGTAGAGGTGTATTGTCGGGTAGAAGACCAATGAAGGTTCATCGACAGGCAGAAGTCCGACGACGAGTAGAAGTCCGCTGACGAGTAGAAGTCCGACGTCAGGTAGAAGTATTGTCGGGTATAAGACCAATAAAAGTTCATCGAAGGGCAGAAGTCTGACGACGAGTAGAAGTACGACAACGAGCAGAAGTCCGACGTCGTATAGAAGTACGGCCTCAGGCAAAAGACCGATGAAAGTTCGTTGACGAGTAGAAGTCCACTGACGAGCAGAAGTTCAACGACAAGGAGAAGTCCGACATCGTGTAGAAGTACGGCCTTGGGCAGAAGACCGATGAAAGTTCGCCGATGGGTAGAAGTCTGACGACGAGTAGAAGTCCACTAACGAACAGAAGTCTGACATCGAGTAGAAGTCTGCTGACGAGCAGAAGTCCGACGTCGGGTAGATGTACTGTCGGGTAGAAGACTGATGAAAGTTCGTCGACGGACAGAAGTCCGATAACGAGTAGAAGTCCGCTAACGAGCAGAAATCAGACATCGAGTAGAAGTCCGCTGACGAGCAGAAGTCCGACGTCGGGTAGAAGTTCGCTGACGAGCAGAAGTCCTACGTCAAGGAGAAGTCCGCTGAGGAGCAAAAGTCCAACATCGAGTAGAAGAGCGACGAAGGTTTGTCAACGAGCAGGAGTTCGACGACGAGTAGAAGTTTGCTAGCGAGCAGAAGTCTGACGTCGGGTAGAAGTCCGTCGAAAGTCCTGCAAGGCAAAAGTTCAGGGACAGGAGAAAAATCAAAATCGGGTAGAATTTTAACATTGTGGAGAAGTCAGATGGAAATCTATTGATGATATTTTGTTGACATTAACCAAGGATGTATAATCTATCTGAGGTTGTTTGTCAGAGCCTTTGCTCAATGATGTTAACCGATATTGGATCTACCAATGATGTAGGATCTATCCGAGGTTGTACGCCAGAGCCTTTGCCCGATGACGTTAACCTGTGTGGAAGAGATCGAGAGAATCCACAAAGGATGTAAGACCTATCCGAGGTTGTATATCGGAGCTTATGCTCGACGACGTTAACCTGTGTGGAAGAGGTCGAGAGAATCCACCAAGGATGTAGGACCTTTCCGAGGTTGTATGTCAGAGCCTTTGCTCGACGATGTTAACCTGTGTAGAAGAGGTCGCGAGAATCCACCAAGGATGTATGACCTTTCTGAGGTTATATGTCAGAGCCTTTGCTCGACGACGTTAACCTGTGTGGAAGAGGTCGTGTGAATCCACCAAGGATGTAGGACCTTTCCGAGGTTCTATGTCAGAGCTTTTGCTCAACGACGTTAACCTGTGTGGAAGAGGTCGGGAGAATCCACCAAGGATGTAGGACCTTTCCGAGGTTGTATGTCAGAGCCTTTGCTCGATGACGTTAACCTGTGTGGAAGAGGTCAGGAGAATCCACCAAGGATGTGAGACCTTTCCGAGGTTGTATGACAGAGCCCTGCTCGATGACGTTAATCTATGTGAAAGAGGTCGGGAGAATCCACCAAGGATGTGAGACCTTTCCGAGGCTGTATGTCGGAGCCCTGCTCGACGACGTTAACCTGTGTGGAAGAGGTCGGGAGAATCCACCAAGGATGTAGGACCTTTCCGAGGTTGTATGTCGGAGCCTTTGCTCGACGACTTTAACCTGTGTGAAAGAGGTCGAATCAGATCCCCCTGGGATCGATTTTTTATCTTGATTAGGAGGGGGCGAACGCCGCGTGTATCCCGAATTAAAGTTGAAAAAGGGTCTATCTTTAGACCGTTACTGCCTTTTTGAAGTCGAGATTAAGACCTTGTTCAAGGAGTGGAAGTCTAGTAAGGGACTGTACGTGGCTTGAAATTTATCGGAAGCTTCCTTGCATTTTTATGGAGTTTCCTTATATATCATCTTTGATATGAATGTTTTTGAGAGATCTTCTTGACTAAAATTGTAGTCAAGGTTACCCCCCAGTCTAGATCTGATTCCAATAACATGAATGCTTCAATAGCAGTTGAATAACCTTTTGGGGTTTGAGCAAAAATTGCACCCCAATCGGGAATCTGTTTCCCACAAACGGCGCCAAATTGTTGCATCCTGGAATATTCGCGGTGGTAGAGAAATATATGGTTTAACGTCTTAGCATTGTACGAAAATCCAGCACACAAACAGATAAGAGAGGGGATGAAACATTCATAAGAGACACCAGAGTTTTTACGTGAAAACCCCCTAAAAAGGGGGAAAAACCACGGGGCCTGGCCCAGTTTGAATGAATCCACTAATATTTGTAGTCGATTACAAATGAGGCTCTTCCTTGGGAGAAGGCCTTGGATTGATGTAGCAAATGTACATCATATAGATTGCATTACATAGTAGGAATTACATATACATGTTTGTCTGGTCGGAAGGACCGTAGTCGACAGGAGACCGGGGTCAGAAAGACCGTTGTTTGTTTATGGAGGTCGGAAGGACCATAGTAGGTGACGAAGGCCTGAAGGACCGTAGTCGGTAGGAGACTGGGGTCAGAAAGACTTTTGTCTGGTGATGGAGGTCGGATGGACCGTGGTATGCGACAGAGGTCAGAAGGACCGTAGTCGGCAGGAGACCGGGGTCAGAAAGACCATTGTCTGTTTATGGAGGTTGGAAGGACCATAGTAGGCGACGAAGGCCTGAAGGACCGTAGTCGGTAGGAGACTGGGGTCAGAAAGACCGTTGTCTAGTGATGGAGGTCGGATGGACAGTGGTAGGCGACAGAGGTCAGAAGGACCGTAAGCGTTAGGAGACAAGGAGTCAGGTGTTAGACCCAGTGTCACTTGGAAGATCGGGTGTTGATGGTCTAGCCTTGGGTAGGACATCGGGTCTGAACGTCGGGCCTTAAGCAGGATGTCGGGTCTTTAACGGGACGTAGGGACTGAACATCGGGCCTTAAGCGGGACGCTGAGGCTTTAGCAGGACGTAAGGACTGAACATCGGGCCTTAAGCAGGACATACATATGTTCAATCATTATAAAATATTTTTCAGTATGTCTCTTACCACATCGGGCACACTCCGATGTACTTCCCATACTTATCTCAGATTATTTCTTATTGTTTAAAGACATACATATGTTTTCACTACTATCACTCCTGGTCATATCATCTCCCAATCTTTTCTTGCTCATATTCAATTTATTAGTGGTATAACTATATCATTTTCCACCAGTATTTCTCTCTTAACTAATTTTAAAAACTCTTAAACTTTTAATGATATTAATGGATGTTTCAATTCATCTTGTAGTCTCCTAAAAAATATGTAGCATTTTTTTTTGGTACTAATCAATTGTGGAGAAAATCTTGCACATGCAGTAAATTTAACTTTGTACTTCATCATTATCTTTTCTCAGTACTCAAATCTCATAAAACCACCTGTATTAATGGTCGAGCTGATGGATGTACTAACTAGTCTCAAAAAATAATAATATACTCTACCAAAGTTTTTTCTGAATTCATCTTTCCCTAAAGCTTCTCCAATTGCTATCATATCCTCCATCTCATAGCTTGTTAGTCAAACAAAAACACTACTATGGGCACTTTTCTATTATTTGGGCACTATATACTATCAAATATTTTCTCTATCCATAATAATTAATCTTCTATTGTATGAGGTTCTACAGCTCCCTTTAATAATAGCAACTTCAATGTATGAAACATCTGTAAATGTCTATCTTCTTCTGATTCCACATGTAAAGTTTGTTTACTCTATGCATCGCTCATTAATTTGTAAAAGCATATTTGCAAGTTTTATCAAGCTATTAAAACTTTTTTGAACTACTGGTTCACTTTGCCTATTATGTATATCCTAACTAGTGAGGTCCAACCATCCACTGATATAATTCTCTTAAATGATCAACTAACATACTACAAATAACTTAACATCTATGAAAATGCAGATAAACAATCAAATGTAAAGATAAAAATTTGTATTACCCAACATCTATCTTACTCATAATCAATCTTACGACTCTAGTTATAATTTAATTATTCCAATAACTAATCTAATACAAAGATTATTATACCCCAAGATCTAAATTAGAATAGTTATTTATTTTATCTTTTAAATTAACAACTAGAGCTTCTATGAATTATCACTATAAATTAACATATCCAACAAAAGTAAATCTATATATCATATAAATCAAATATAAATCTATATTTATTTCGAAAAACTATATTTATAATAATCAATAAATCATTGTAAAAAATAATATATCTCAACCTCCTAAACAAAAAAAAAAAAAAAAAAAAAAAAAATCCAAAACAAAACACAAATCTAACAAAAGGAGAAACCTGAAGATCTTAATTAGCCCCACTCCACAAAGTTCTGACCCATTCCTTGACCTGAAATCAATAAAATCAGATAATAAGCTTGTAAAGCCCAATAAAAACCTTAAATTCATCAAAGATTTCAATGTAAGATTCAAGAATCAATATGCATGCTCATCTCAATCGATGGAATAAATAATTTTTAAGATAATTAATAATTAGTCGCATGTAGTACAAATAAAAGTGTCCAATAAGAAAAAAAAGGAATCATTACGCTGAAATCTACAAATCAATAATAAGTGCGTAAATATAAATGCACCATTAATCAATATATCAGTATTATAGGGAACAACACATCAATATTATAATTATTCAATATTAATATTATATTAGTGAGGTGAATCATGAATGTGCATAAGTCATATCAATATGTTATATATCGGTAGTGTTAATATATGCTTGGTATAGCTGTATATAATCTATAATGCCATAAAAAATGCATTACCATGAATACAAATTGTTTGAATAAATTATAAACGAAAGATATCATATAGCTTAGTAAGGTGTATAATTAATATCACAAAATTTAATGAACCATCCATTAAAGAATAGACCTAGCTCTATCCTCTCTCTCTCTCTCTCTCTCTCTCTCTCTCTCTCTCTCTCTCTCTCTCTCTCTATATATATATATATATATATATATATATATATATATATATATATATATATATATATATATATATATATATATATATATATATATATATATATATATATATATATATATATACACTCACTTGTCCTCCCCCTCACTCACAATTAGCTTGCCTGAGAAGAAAATGAGAGAGGGAGAAGAAAAAGGAGGAGAGAGAGAGAGAAGGAGAAATTAAATTTTAATCGATGTTTCAATTTGCCGCTTTTACAAAAACTGTTCCAATCGAGGTAGGTGATTTATTCCCTACTTCTATTTTCGAAGATTTTTAGTTTGAACATTTCATTCTCCCCAGAACTAATTTTATTAATTTTTTCCTGATTTTAACAAACTTCTATCATATAACTTTTTATATGTTATAATACCAAGCATTATAGACATTTTGACTAGTTAATTTTTGAATTTAATGGGGGGAATAAAAGTTATTGTATTTTGTATGATTTGGATTGAATAAATGATTGAGTATTTTTATTTAATCCTATTATTAATATAGGCATTGAGAATTAAAATCAATGTATAATTGTGTAGTAGTTTGTTGCTATTATTATTATATTAATTTTATAATAATATATGTATAAAAGATAAGTAAAATTTGGTTTCACTGACGTTGGCTAGAGACTGTTGCTGACATGTACAAGATGGTGGGAAAACTAACTTTTCTTTAAATAATATGGTTTGGTGTTATTCTTTATTTTTCACTATTCATTATTTGGGAGTTATAAGAAGTCATTACTATTTCGATAGACAATGGAGTGATGACTCTGCTTACTGAGCCAATAGCTACTAGCAAATAACATATTAATAAAAAAATACCGCTTTGCTATGACTATTTGCTTATTGAGTATGCCAATAAGAAATTTTTTGGAAACAAAAGTCGAATGCGAAATTCATTTTAGAAGGTGATAGAAATACTAAATTTTTCATGCTTTAGCCAACAAAAAGAAAACTATAAGTCATATTCACAAAATTATTAATGATGATGGTAATGCTTTTACTTTTGATGAGTCTATTTGTAAGTCTGGTGTTGATCATTTTATGCATATTTTTAACAATTCTTGCCCGTGTTTGCCTATTAGTAATCCAAACATTATCCCTAACATGATTAATGAGGCTGAGAATAACATGCTTTGTCAAATCCCTACTGAAACTAAAATATCTAAGGTCATTATGGATCTGAATGGAGATGCTGTGGCGGGCCCTGACGGTTTCACTACCAAATTCTTTCAGCATAATTGGAATATTATCAAAGATGATGTGATTCTTGCCGTAGCTTACTTTTTTGCGGGTAATTCTTATCCCAAATGTTTTTCTTCCACCTTCGTACATTATTTTTATTCCAAAAAAAGAAGGGCCCAATCATTGGAATGACTACAGGCCGATCAGTTTGTGCACTATTCTTAATAAGCTTAACTCTAAGATTATTGTCAATAGACTGATTAGTATTTTGCCTAAAATTATCTCTCTGAATCAAACTGGTTATGTTCAAGGTAGAAGTATTTTTGATAATGTCCTTCTTGCCCAAGAGATGACTCATGATATTAATTTCAAGGTTAAAGGTGACAATGTTATTTTTAAGCTTGATGTTACCAAAGCATATGATAATCTGAGCTGAAATTTTCTTTACAACGTCTTATCTTTATTTGGCTTCAATAATACTTTTATTTCTCTTATCAAGAATAGTATCGAGCATTGTTATTTCTCGATCATCATTAATGGTAAGAACAATGGTTTTTTCAAATCTTCCATAGGTCTTAGACAAGGTGATACTATGTCTCCTGCACTTTTCATTATCACTATGGAATATCTCTCTAGAGGATTGGATGACCTATACATGAGAAATCCTAATTTGAATTTTTGTACTATTAGGGGTTTTGATGATGATTTCATTCTTTTCATGAATGAATCTATTAACAATGTTACTATGCTTTTCAACTTTCTTTTCAATTTTTATAAACAAAGTGGGTTATCTATCAATAAGAATAAAAGTTCCTTTATTGTGAATAAGTCCATTAATCTTAACAGAATTCATGCTATTCAAAGAACGTGTGGTTTTATGTCCAAAAACTTACCTATTACTTATCTTGGTACCCCCATTTACAAAGGCAAAATTAAAAAAATTTTATTTGATGATATCTTTACCAAAGTGGAAAAGACGTTAAACAATTGGTCTTCCAATTTCTTATCTTACGGTGGTAGACTTGTTCTTATCAAGTCTGTGTTAAATTCTATGTCTATTTATCTATTTCAAACTTTACTTTCGTCTATTTCTATTTGTACTAGATTAGAAAGGATTTTTAACAAATTTTTTTGGGGTTCTAAATTCAATAAAAATGGCATTCGTTGGTCTTCCTGGGACAAAAATTGTGGTGTGCTTAATGAAGGAGGCCTTGGTTTAAATCTTTACATGATACTGCTAAAGCTTTCTCTTACAAATTATGGTTCTCCTTTAGAACTAATTTTAGTTTATGGGCTCATTTTATGAATATTAAATATTGTAACAATATGCATCCTACGTTATGTTTTCATAGAAATACTGACTCTTTGATTTGGAAGAGACTTTGCAAGATTAAATGGGAGGCTGACCAGTATATTCAATGGGGTTTAGGTCAAGGTAATATTTTTTTCTAGCAAGATAACTGGTTAGGCTATTTCTCTATTGATTCTTTACTTAATACGTGTTCTTTAAGCGACATCAAAGTTTTCTCTTTTATCACTAACGACAATTGGGATATTTCTAAGCTTTTGGAGTTCGTTCCTCCTTTTATTGTTGATAAAATCCTAAAGGTTCCTTTACAATTGCATGAAAAAGATATTATTTTATGCTCTCTTTCATCCTCAGGCAAATTTCTGTTGAAAAATGTTTGGGACACCTTTAGAAGCAAGCATGATAATTTTGTTTTATTTTCGGCTATATGGCATAAAAATTCTCCTTTTTCCTACTCCATTTTAATTTGGAGATGCATTAAAGGGTACATTCCGGTTGACTGTATGCTTCAAAATAAAGGAATTAAGCTTACCTCTAAATGTTTTTGTGGTTCTAACATTGAAAGCTTTGATCATCTTTTTGTTAGTGGTTTAATTGTGTAAAAGGTGTGAAACTTCTTTTTGTTAGTGGTTAACTCTGCTGATAAAATTGTTAAGTGGATCAAGCCAAAACCTCCTTATATCAAGCTTAATTCTGATGGTTCTGTTGGTCCTAACAGTGCTCGTGCTGGTGGGATTATTAGAGATTGTTTTGGTAATGTTATTGCTGCTTACTCTGCCCCCATTCCTACTTGTGCTGCGATTTCTGCTGAGCTTAATGCTCTTTTATACGGGCTGAATATCTGTACCAATTTGGGTTTTAATTTTATCTGGATTGAGGTGGATGCCATTCTTCTTATTCAAATTATTAACAACATTATCCCCGGCAACCCGAACAATTTCTATCTCATTAGGAAGATTAAACAATCTCTTTCTAGTTTCAATTACTACATCTCTCATATCTATCGTGAAGCTAATGTTTGTGCAGATTGGTTAGCTAAAAGAGGTTGCAGTATTCACAATTATGAGGAGTTAGACATTAGTTGTCTGTATCCTCAGTTACAAGGCATGATTAATTTAGATAAATCTGGTTTACCTTACCTGCGTCATGGTTGATTTCTCGGTTTGTATTGCTAGTTGGTTTTTACTGTTTTTCTATTTTCTGCTTAACTTCTGTTGTATTCTTAATTCTTGTTGCTTTTACTTCAGGCTGAACTGTTGTCCTGTTCTTTCTCGCTTTGCTTTTCTCATTTCTGCTGATAAGCTAAGTTCTGTTGAGAGTATTTGTTGTTCTTTAGCTGTTGTTCTATCTCTTTTTCCTAAAGTTATCTATGCTTCTCTATTTAATATGGTCCATTCTATTTCCAGTAAGTTTTTCTTTTGCTGGAATAGCTCTAATTGCTGGCACTCGTTATTTGTGGATTACTACACTATTTTGTGGTTGTATAATTTTATGGCCTTTGTGTTTTCTGCTGAATGCTGGAAGTGGAACTATTTTATGCTTTTCTATATCATTTGGTTCATCATGGGGATGATGAGTATTGAGGTCTGGTGGTTATTTCTTATTCCTTTTCATAAAATTTGTCTTTCTAGTTACTATTATTTCTCTCACATCTTTTTTGAAAGAATGCTTTGCAGGTATCGCAAGATTTATCATTTTTGGAGCTTCAATGACTGCAAGGTATTCTTCTTTTATTTGTCTTTTTCCTTTTATTATTCTCGTTGTCTTTTTGGCAGGAAGTTTGTGCTGAATGGTATTATCCCGCACTTCCTTTTTTGGGTGTTGTCTATTCACAGCCCGTGTGGTAGTTTAAGTTCTTTTTGTAATCGTAGTATAAGGATCCATCGGCTCATAGGACTTATGTTTTCTTTTTTACTTGTAGCTCTTTCGAGCAGTTGCGAGCTTGTGGATCTTTCTAAGGACTTTGTAACCGATTTTCTATTATCAATGCGTAGGCCCCTCTGTGGGTTTTAACAAAAAAAAATGAACTTACTACTACTACCATTAATTATTATTACTACTACCATATAGCTTTATTTTTACTGTCACCAATAAAATTGATGTACATACATTACTATGGCTATTATTATTTATCCATCGATACTATTTAATATCATTGATTATGAGAGATAGGTTAGCTATATATTGGATGTGTGATTGCAATTCTTATATTGCATGTGGTTGGGTTTACTAATTGAAATGACTTCAATAGTTGTATCAATTTAACAAACTAGTTCATTAATTTATTAGCTTCCCTCACTGTATAATTTTACTAGCTTTGGTTCCATACAATTTTACAGTCTATAGATTTTATTGTTATTGCATGTGAGTTTTAATGTTTCTGCACTAATTAAAGATCATTGAATGTCACTGTTGTGAATTGACTAATAACAAGTATATTATTTTTTTTTATCATACTTTAAATTTCATTGTAATATTTATAAACCTGCTAGGTTATTAAGCTCATTATATGTGGTTTAACTAATTTCAGCTCATGGTAGGGGAATCAAGAGAGAGAGAGAGAGAGAGAGAGAGAGAGAGAGAGAGAGAGAGAGAGAGAGAGAGAGAGAGAGAGAGAGAGAGAGAGAGAGATTAGGCTTCCCAAGATTCCTTTTTTCTTTTGTACTCAGGATCGATTTAGAAGGACATAATAGGATTGTATGATTCTTGAGGATTATATATGATTTTTGGAGCATAGAAAATAATTTTATTCTAAGGTTTTATTACTAGTTTTGGTTTCTTCTATTAATATTATGGAAATAAATAGCTTTGGTGATGAAATTTAAAAGATAAAGAAATAATTCTTCCAAATTTAATTCTAATGCGTGTATATATATATATATATATATATATATATATATATATATATATATATATATATATATATATATATATATATATATATATATATATATATGCTCAATTTTGGGAATTGGGGATAAACCTTCATCCACCATTTTTGTTAAAATGGCTTTAGATTCATTAAATTCTTTAATATAAGCAAATCCATGAATTATACATTTCCACAAAGGGAAAAAAACCCAAGCTTCTCCACATCTTTAGAGATTAGCATAGCTTCACAGGCAGATCCGTGGTTAGCTGAGGTTGAGCAAATGCCCACCCTAAAAAAAAATAGTGTAAAGGAGGGGCTATTTTGAAAATTTGCCCTCCCTCAAAAAAATTATTTGCCCTAAATCTTCCCATCAAAGCCAGGTTGCCCTCCCGTTTGCAATTTTGTTTCGCGTTCCTGTTCAAAAAAGCTTGTAGTCGCCTTCGTGAAGAGATTGCCGAACGGACGGAGCACACTCTCTCATAGTTGTAGCCGCCTTCGTCTTTGTGTCTAAGCTTCTTAGTGAAGAGGTCGCCGGCTCCCTTTAGCCCTCTCTTCCCATTTCAAATTTTGCAGCAGCCTTCATTATTTTGAAGGTAAGTTTTTTTTTTGGCAACTCCCTACTACTCCACTAATATGCGGGGTGATTTTAATGATTTGAAAGCACTCATTCTGAAAGATAATCCATAGACTTTATACATTCATTGTTTTACTCATCAACTACAATTATGCTTAATGTCTGCTGCAAAACATCATTGGCATGTATGACGTTTTAATACATGCCATGGAATCATTTGACTTTGTCTTATTTCTACATTTAATAATTGATATTTTATGAATTATCACAAGCCTTACAAAGAAAGGATTAAGATATTATAAATGCAATGAAATTGGTATAAGTGTCAAAACAACGATTATAGATGATAAGGGAAAATGAATGGATGCCTTTACTTGATGAAGTGTCACAATTTTATAATGTTTTTGAAATTGAAGTTTTCAATATGGATTCTAAATTTAAGTCTCATGGACGGTTAATACGAAAAAGTGAAGAAATAATAATTTTTATCATTATCGAGTTGATTTATTTTATGCTATTATTAATATGCAACTACATAAATTGAATAATCGATTTTTTGAAACTAGTACCGAGTTATTTCTTGGTGTGACATGTCTAAATTCAAGTGATATATTTTCTTCTTATGATAAGAGAAAGTTAATTCGTCTTGTAGAATTATATCCAGCAGATTTCTATATGGTTGATATTGTGTCTCTTGAGCATCAGCTATCTACTTATATTATTGATATGCGCACGAGCGATGAGTTCATATCATTGACTAACATTGTTGATCTTACAAAAAAGATGGTAAAAGATAAAAAAAATATTGTGTATCCCCTTATTTATAGACTTATTATTTTGGCACTGACTTTGTTAGTTGCTACTGCTACAATGGAGAGAACATTTTCTGCAATGAAGACTATTAAGCATCAACTGCGTAATAAAATTGGTGATGCTTGACTCAATGACTGACTAGTGTCTTATATTGAGAAAGAAATATTTGATTCTTTCCCGAATGAAGTCATTATGCAATATTATCATAAATACAAAGTAGAATGCAAAGTTTGTAATTTTTTTTATTTTCATAAATTATGATGTTATATAATACTTTGCTATGAAATTTGCTAGTGAATATATATTATATTTATTTTTTTATATATCGAGTTTTCCCACATAAAAAAATGTCTAGATTCGCCACTGCACTGCATAGCTTTATCCATTATATTCTTTTCACAGACTAATCTAATGATTTTCAAATAGATAAGGACACTAACTCATGGATTTTCCATGCTTTTACAAAAATAAGAGAAGATTGCATATCTTGATCGTGGAAATAAGCTTTCGAGAGGGAGAAATCAAGAGGAGTTGGTGGAAAAATATGTCTAGAGAATGAAGAAATTAGATTGAACAATGGTACGGCATACCTACACATTCGATCAAAGGAAGAAACCATGAACATAGTGATGGTGCAGGCATTTGATTGGGAGGAAGAGAAAAATATGTGAGGATTGTGTCACGACAAACCTAGGTATTCACTCCAGCTCTCAGAAGGAAGAAACCGCACTATTAGAGTCAAGCAAAGTTAGGTATCTAGCTAGCTAGTAAGCCCTTTATTGGTTGAATAGCAGGAGGATGAATAAGCGCTGATTAGTTAATGTTGAATTATTGATGTCTTAATATATTATTGTGTCATAATAAATTTTTTTCAGATATTTAATTAAAAATATCTTAATAATAATGTAGTAAAAAAATCAATTTTTTTGTAGTGACAAGTGGAAACATTTCAGCTGGACCTAGCCCCAAGATTTTTTCGTTTCTTGAGATTTTATGTTAAACAAAATCAATGACGAGGCCCTAAGATCTTTTTGCATTTTTATGAAAAAAAAAAATATTTTAAGATATTTGTTTCTTTTTATATTTATATATTTCAAATTACGCTTCTTATCCTTAATTTGTCTTAAACTATGCTCCTAATTAAAAAGTTTCTCATGTCCACATGGCCCTTTTATCTTCTCTACACAATCTTTTTCAATGCACTTGCAAAAATGGTTGACAGATCCCCTTCCCAGCACCATAGCCATTTCTCCTCCTGCTCTTAGTGTGTCTAGGGTTATTTGGGATAGTTGCAACTTTTTATAAAGATGATTGTAAAATTGCTGTGAAGAAATTAATTTTTTAAAAGTTGTAGAAAATAATTTCCTATCATAAAAACTTTATTGAAAGCAATTAAAAAGTAATAACCAAACAAAAATTGTGATTGTGATATGATGAGAAAAGCAATAAAAAAGTTCTCAAATGAAACCTAGTCTCCTTTATTTCTCCAACCTGGTGTTCAATTAATAATGAGATGCATCAGCATAGTCAAGACATGTTTGGCAAATCTAATAAAAACTAAACCAATTCTTGTTAATATTCCTTTTGAGATCGATTAGCGATAAATTATAAATTATGAATCTTAAATTTATAAATTAAAAAAAAAACATCTCATCTTTTAACCATTATGTCAAGAATCCTTCCATAACTCTCCAAGATTTAGGGTATCAAAAAAAAAATTTAAGAAGGCAAAAGGGCTCTCATCTTTCCTTAAAATTAGCACAAATTTAGATTACTCCATCCTTCACAAGAACTTCAAAAAAAAAAATGAAGACTAATTTTTATTAAAATTGTGTAATATTGCATACGACTACAGCATTAACAAGAACTTCGAAGAACAAAGGAGAAGAAACCTCAAAAAGTGAAAATCCCCGATTGTACGATCCTAAGGCCAAACATAGGGATATTATTGTACCTAGCGGAGACTTTTCGTAAGTATTGCATGGCACTCAACTCAATAAGCTTTGCAGGGTCGATGTTACATCTGAAAATCTGCCTTTCAAAGCACTGTCGAAGAGCTTCTAGGACCTCTGGTTTGATAGCGAATGCTCCGGCGAGCACTATCTCATCCACGGCTTCTCGCCTGACTCCGGCTTGCATCAAGCACCTCATGATTCCGATGTGAAGATGCCTCAGATTCAGCAACACCAACCTTTCTCGAGTAATCCGTATTTGCACCTTCCTGCCTTGTTGCTCAAACTCAAGGTCCACACCAGCCATGCCCGAACAGATGGAGTCCTTGGCGCGTTCGCAGGACTGCCCGATGTAACGGAGAGCGGTAGCGTCGCCGCTGATGTCGATCCCAAGCTTCCGTTGTATCTCTGAAACCATGTAGTTTAAGAGTGGGCAGCCCAAGTCGGAAACGGCAGCCTTCACTTTTAGATTCTCATCTTCGGTGAGCAAAGAGACTTCGAAGATGTGAACATCGAGGTCAAATACGAGGACGGTTCTGTGGCCTGGGGTGAGAGATTTGTAATAAGAGGCGGCAAGAACCGGAGCTTCGATGAAAAAGAGAATGTTCAGTCCGGCGGCAGTGGCGCAGGCGGAGAGTTGTGATTGATAGCGGGAGGTGTTGCTGCTGGCGGGGATGATGGCGACGAAGTTTTGGGCTCGGTGGCCGAGGCGTTCCATGGCGGCTTTCCTATCTTTGAAATGTAAGGTGAGGATATCTATGAGGGAAAGGAAAGTTGGCGGGTGATTGGGTCGTGTGAACGGGAAACGGATAATGCCGTCGGGGAGAAGATGTTGCCGTAAAATGTTGATGCGGCGGAGCAGCCAGACGTTGCCGGAGAAGGAGTGTAGGTGGACGAGGCAATTGCCGGAACTGGGGATTTGAGCGGGAGGTTCCATGGAGGGTTTCTTCTTCTTCGCTTCTTGGATGCTAGGCTTCTTGGCTCAGGAGAAAAGGAATTGCTGGCTTTTTCAATCGGTGTTGTTTTAGCGGGGAATGCAACTTCGTTTGATTTACGAGCTTTTGAACCCTCATTATATAGAAGGGAGATTTATATTAATGCAACTATATATATATATATATATATATATATATATATATATATATATATATATATATATATATATATATATTAAAACTGATCCACAGGCCTACTCTTTAATATTCAAAAAAAGTACAATATCCTTAAAGAGACCTTCAGTGTCCTAGTGCTTAAAAGAGCTACAAAAATCTATAAAAAAAAATCCAATATAGTCCTTACTAAGCAAAATTACAATAAAAAAACAAAAACCAAGATTAGGATGGCTAGTAGTCCACTCCCAAAAATAGAGATGCACTGAATAAACATTCAGCTCAAAATTGTCACCGGAAAGAAGAATCAGCAACCCGAATATAAGTTCAGTAAACATTTGCATAAAACAACTACACCAGAAAACATCAGAGTGATCAGCAATGGACCTATAGAGAAAACATCCAGAATACAAAACACAATAGACTACCAAGTTAAATCATTGGTCTGCAATTAAAATTAATAGCTACAAGGGATAAAAACAAAGAAGCATACCATACAGCATAGGCATCAAAATAGAGTTGTAAGTATATAAATTCTAGGATAACCTAACTAAATGATACCAGAATAAACATAACCCACACAAATACAAGAAGGTCATGAGAAAAATGGGAAACCTGCAGCAAGAGCCGTAGAGCACAAGCGACCCCTCCCCAAATTCCCCATACCAAAAAGAAAAAAATCATCACTACAGGAAAAACGTCATTTTCCGGCAGACAGTTTCGCCGGAAAATTGGCCAAAATCCCTCGGAAATTAGCATTTCCAGCGGAAATATTTTCGCCGGTTTGGCTCGCGTCGTAAAATTAAGGCCTTCCGGCATAAAATAATACGCCGGAACCATTTCCGGCGTATATCCGATGGAATTTTCGCTGAAAAAATATTGACGGTGGAATTTTTTTCCGCCGGAAAGTAAAGAAAATTTACAAAAAAAAAATACATCCAATGCACTACCACTGGCCCGCCTATCCAGCCAGCCCAGCCGCTAGCAGTGAGCTCGCCCGCGCAGAGACCAGCTTCCTCTCCAAGGCCCGCAGGCATGAGATCCAAGCCGCCTCGCCAAGGGCCGCCCCCGCGTGTACCGCCGGGGTTCGAACCCCGCCCCCTTTCACGTGCTAAGCATTTGATCCGCGCCATCTGCCATCTATCCCTTAAAAAAAAATCTGTAAAATCATAGACTTTTTTTATTTAGCTTATAAGTGATTAAGCATTTTTTAATTAGTTAATTAAATTAGTAAATTTAATTTAACAAAATATGTTTAATTAAATTAGTTAGTTAATCTTTATTTCAATTAAAAAAATTAAATTTTAGAATGAATTAGTAAATTAGTTAATTTAATTTAACAATAATCATTTAATTTTTTGTTATTAAATACAATGAATTTTTAATTTCCGTCAGAAAGTCCGCCGGAACTGTTGTCGGAAAAAGTCCGTCAGAAAACCAGTCAAAAATTGTGTCAGAATTTTGCAAAAAAAAAAAATCCGCCGGAATTTGTGACGAATTTATTTTTGCCGGAAATGAGCTGTTTTCGTGTAGTGCATACAAGTGACTAAATAAATAGCCACCAAAATCAAAAACCACCAAAGCAGTTGGAAGAACAACCCCACATTAATGGGATCTGATATAAGGTAAACCATATATATGATCCAAGACCACCAAACCTTTAAAAATTTTAGGGATCTGAACCTCTTGATATTCAATGAAAAGGAGAGTAGTGCAACCAATTTTAGCAAGCATTCACACACATATTACCTTCACGCAAGATATGATAATCTGGTAATTAAGACTAGATAAGCCTTGTTTAACATTTCTGATCATATAGAAATTATCAGCATTAAATGAATGGGAGCAATTTATTTAGTGTATAATAAGCATATCATCAACCTCAATCCAAATATTGTTCAGACCTAACTTAATACACATATTAATACCATAATTAAGGACATAAAGTTCGGTCATAAAGACAGTAAAAAAAGAAATAGGACTAGCAAAACCTTTAATCACCTTACCAAGATGATCTCTCACAATACCCCACAACTAGCCACATTCCCATCAAATGACCCATCCATGTTGAGCTTAAACCAACCAAGAGAAGGTGTAAACGAATGGATAACCTTATCCCTTCTCCTCTTGGTAGAATTAATATTATGAATACCAAACTAAAAAGCAGTAAAAATGAAATCTTTAAAATTCTCAGGTTTAATGAATTTAGCAACATGAAGATGCATGATTTTTTCTTTAAAATTAAGGATGATATGCTTCACATTCATAATGATCCCATCATTTTTGGTGTAATTTCTACTTTTCCAAATATACCAAATGATAATATTGGGGAGAATATTTCTAATATAACCTTTAGACTTAACAAACCAACTTTTCAAAAAATCAATAATGTTGTTGTAACCATTTAAAAATTTAAGTTCAAAATCTCTTCAAAATGAAGACACACTTTAATAGCAATAGGCCCATTAACCTAAACATGGTTAAGAGTTTCAACATGATAAGAAAATTGGCATTTAGAAACAACATTAAAACCTCTTTTAATAAAGATGTTGTCAATAGGGATAAAGTTATGCATCACTCTCCGAGTTAGAATAGAATAAGAAATGAGAATCAAGTTATGCCAAATTGTCGAAAAAAGAGGGTTAGCCAGCCTATAATCTTTAGTTAAGTGCCAAGCTTCTTTAAATGCAAAATTACCATCAAGAGCCTTTGAAAAAAGGATATAATCTTCTTTGTTAACCTGCAGAGAAATATTAACAATATTGCTAATAATATTATCATGAACAACATCCTTCAATGTCTCAGTATTATATTTCCCATTAGAAATAAAGCTTTTAACTAACAAAGTGGAAATGGATCAAGTATTTATTAAACTATCAATGTAATAATTGACAATCCACTGATCATGGCGAAAGAAAACATCACCACTATTAATACCCCATTGAATGAACTTCTCCAACTCGCAATTAATGCTTCAAAGCCTTTCTATATGGAGAAATCTCCCTTTTTAGGAACACATAAAAGAGGATGATTATTGCCAATATATTTTCTATATAAGAAATTTGCCCATAAACTTTTACTTGATCTAAAGTTAAAACAAAGTTTATCCTCCAAATCACCACAACACTTCTTCTAAGAAGCCAAGAGAATAGTAGATTTCTCATCTTTAGCCCCCCAAAACAACTCGTTGATTAACTTCTCAAGTCTATTAACAATGAAAATATTGAGATTTAAAGAATGTAATAAATAAATAGGCAAAGTAGAAAGAACACTTTTAATTAAAACGAATCTCTAACTAATTAATAAGAATTTGAAAGCCCAAGTGTTAATATATATATATATATATATATATATATATATATATATATATATAGCCATGATGATCCCATCAAAAATAGGAGATTTTCTCTTACCCTTATAGAGAGGAGTACCCAAATAAGTGATCGTCAAAGACATATGAGATATACCAAATTTTTCATGAATATAATTAATACGTTGAGTTACAATGGACTTTCCAGTAAAAAAGCAACTTTTTTATTGTTAATCTATAAACCATTAACTTGTTGGAACTGGTAGAGGAACTTGAAGAGAATACTAAGCATTTTAATAAAATCATTAGTGAAAATAATCAAATCATGAGCATGCAAAACTAAGATTAGAGATAGTTAAACCCCCCATAGGTATAAAAATTAAGAGAAGGATGTAAAACATAAAGCTTCTTCAAACCTCTAGAAAGGTATTCCATAGCAATTATAAAAAGGGTCGGAGACAAGGGGGTCTCCTTATTTAACACAATGAGTAGAAGTAAAGAATCCATGATTACTCCCACTAATGATAACATAAAAAAAATTATAAATAATATTCTTCATTAGATTAATAAACTCCTCATTAAAACTTAACCAAACAAGAATAGTATAAAGAACATTTCAATTTAAATTGTCATCAGCTTTGATAATGTTAATCTTAAGAACCATGTTAACACCAGAAATTTGTTTTGAATATCATGCAACAAATCGTGAGCTAGAAGAATATTATCGAAAATAGAACGGCCTTTAACAAAACCAGTTTGCCCAAGGGAAATAATTGTAGGAAGCATTAAAGTCAATCTCCTCATAATGATTTTAGAAATCAATTTATTAAAAAATGGGTATAAGCGAATAGGCCTTAAATCATCCCAGTAATTAATAGCTCCTCTTTTAGGTTCTAGAATAATAGCAATATTAAAAAAATACTTGGGATACGAGTTACATATAAAAAAATTCTAAAATAGCCTCCATCAAATCCTTTTTAATAATGTTTCCCAAAATTCCTCCTCATAAGGGCTAGCAGTTAAGACAGAATTGTCATTCTCATAAATCAGCTAGGGTATAAGAGATTTATTAATATATAATTGAGGAATAAAATTCTTGTTAAAAATATAATAAAATAGTCAACACCTGAGAATAAATCATATTAAGAGAATTTAAAACCTTGCCATTAGGATGAGTAGTTTTAAGAATAAGGCCAGAAACCTTTTTGTGATTAGCAATGTTGTAAAAAAATTTAGTGTTCCTATCACCTTCAACCAAGAATTTAGAAGCATCTTGTTGTTTCCTAAAAGCCTCTTCCTTACTTGTAATTTAAAAAGATACCTTTTGTCTTCATTAAGCTTAGCAAGGTTCACACAATAATCATCAAGCATATAAGACCTCTCTAAAGAATTAACTTTAGACTCAGCATCCAAAATATTAGAGAAAATATTTTTTTCAAAACCACCTTATTCCACCATTTAAGCTTTTGTTTGAATCTTTTGAGTTTCAAAAAAAGTCTATGCTTCCCTCTATTATTATCATCAAGATTTTGCTGAGCAGACCAAATCATATCCAAAACATTGAAAAAACCTTCATCCAAGAACCACATGTTTTGAAAACAAAAATTTGGATTCATTTGAGGACTAGATAAGTTGATGCTCACAGTCAAGAAGAGTGATCTGATAAGGTTTTACTCAGATGGTCAATATGAGATAAAGGAAACTTATTAAGCCTTTCATCATTAAAAAGAATTGTATCCAACTATTGCCACACAGTACCTCAATTCCATGTAAAAGCGTTACAAAAAAATTTAATATCATACAAATTACTGTCTAAAATAAAACTATTAAAATCATCCATGGCCAAAGCATTGGGAAAACAACCACCAATCTTTTCATTAGCATTGGAAAATAAATTATATTAAAATCCCCACCAATGAGCCAAGGTTTAGCAATAGTCTTATAAAAATTGTGAAGTTTGTTCCAAAGGGAGATCCTACCTTGTCTACTACAAGAAGCATACAAATAAGACCCATAAAATAAGTTGCTGAAATTCAATTCTAGTGTGGACAGTCGTTCATTTGAAGAAATTGAAACCCGTCTGAGCAAAATCCTGGATGATGTCAATCTTAATAGTACTATACCAAAAAAATCAAATTTTATTAGTGCAATTAGCAAAAGCCTTGTTAAAACTAAGAAACCTATGAGCGGAATCAAGTTTATCAACAAAACTTAAAGGCTTAATTAAAATCAAAATAGAAATATTATGGACACTACACATATTCCTCACTCCAACCCCCCTTATATTCCAAATAAGGGAATTAAACATTAAAAGTCTTTAAAAAATGTGAAGATCTAATAACCCTAGGAATAAATGCAAGAATTTCCTTGATATTTTTTCACTTTTTTTTTAGTAACTTTAACATACCCTTCATTCAAATGATCCATTCCCTCATACGATTTCAGTGGGTGGCCTAGACAAGATGCACTACAGGAAAAATGTGCATTACCGGCGAACCAAATTCGCTGGAAAATGCCCAAATTTTGTCAGAAATTAGAAATTCTGGCATATTTTCGACGCATTTTTTTTCGACGCTAAGAAGCGCGTCGGAAAAATTTTACCGACAAAAAAAAATCTATCGGAAAATATTTCCGGCGGAAAAAACGTATGAGATTTATCCGGCGAATATGCTTCGCCGAAAAAATAAGAAAATGAAAAAAAAAATTTTGAACCCACTACCTGCCCAACAGCCTACTGCCCCCCGCCCGCATCCTGCCCAACCCCTCTCCCCAAGCGACCGACCCAGTTCAAACCCGTGAGCCTGACCAGCTCAAACCCGCGACCCGGGGTTGACCCGCACATGACCCGCCTACAAGCATGCTCAAAGCAGGATTCGAACCCTGTCTGCCCTTGTACGCGCACGGCATACCACCCTTACCATCATGCCAAGGTTGCAAAACTTTTAAAAGAATGAATGTTTATATTTAAATTATAATGGCATAATTAATATATTTTAAAAATTAGTTAAATAAAATATAAACTTAATGAAATATTAAATAATTATAATAATTTATAAAAGCTTAGCTAATTTAATTTAAATTATATATTATTTAAAATTAATTTAGATTAAAATAATTATTATATTTGATTTAACAATAAATTTTATAATAATCATTTTTCTAAATTTTTAAATATACTTAAAATAAAATTTTAATTTTCTAATATTAAATTTTTAAATCAATTTTCTATTAATCATTTTCCAGGAAATTTATAATTTCGTCATAAATCTGCCAGAAATTCCGCCTGAAAATTCGTTTAAAAATATATAAGAAATATCACCAAAAAATCCGTCGGTAATACATCGGAAAATCCGCCAGAAATATTCTGCTGGAAATTCACCGGAAAATTCACCGGAAATTATGACTGATTTTTTTCCGCTGTAAAATCTGACGGATAATCTGCATTTTTCCTATAGTGATGGTTTGGTATTGAATATCTTTAATATCATTCTTATTATACAGTACCTTAGTTAAAAACAAAGCCTCCCTTTCTTCAACATCCTCCCCCTACTATTATTGATATCATTGAAAGTTCGTTAGGGATGTTAAGCCCTATGAACTTAGTCCCAAGCTAACAAAGAGGTGAATTGGTATTTTAAAAAATTTCTTTTCACAAAGAACAAAAACCAAAATCACACCACGAGAAAAACAAATGCGGAAATTAAAATGCGGAAGCAAGAAAATAATAACATAGAGATTTATAGTGGTTCGGTCAACTTGACCTACGTCCACTCCTTGGAGGCACCCTCCAAGTATAGCACTACAAAACGTGACTCTCCTTTAGCTCCCACGGCTAGGCGGAGAAGCCTTCACAAGAACCTCCTTTTTGTCACTCCGACAAGGCAGAGAACCTATCTTCTTTTACTTCCTCCTGAAGCTGGCAGAGAACCAACAACCAGATGCTTACTCCTTACCTCTACCGACCCTTTCAAGGACGAGAAACTCTAGACGAAGAAGAAGCAGAGCGATCCTTGAAGCAACCCTTGTGAATCCCCTCACAAGCTCCCCCTCACAAGATCCTCTCTCTCTCCCTCTCTCTCTTTCTCTCCTCAAGGTTTTCTCAGGTCAAGGCAGCAGCCAAAGGTTTTTTCAAAACGTTGAACAAGAGCTCTTAAATAGAAGAGCTTCAAAGGAGCTCATTAATTGCAAGTTGCCGACTTTATCGTCCAATCTGATATGGCCGCATCGGCCTGGTCGATCAGTATAAAACTTAGAAGATCGGCCAGAGCATCGCCCTGAATGCAAAACTGGACGATTGAAAATTGGCTTGATTGTCCAGGCCGATCTTACGATCTTCCCGACCGATCAGTTCAAATCAGAGGAAAATCGTCCTAAGCATCGCCCTGTTTACAAGCTGGCCGATCCCGATCGTCCAGGAGTAACTAAGGATTTTGAATATATCATCCTGGTCGATCTTGCGATCTTCCAGGACAATGTAATCTTATCAATCATCCTTAATTACTTCCTTGATTTCCTGATCAATTAAGGCATAATTTATGAATATCGTTCAGGACGATCAATGATCGTCCTGGCCGATTATTTAAAAATACAGTATACCTTAATTATCTATGGCGGCAACTTCTTTCTATTTTGAGCTTATCGTCCTGGCCGATACACGTATCGTTCAGGCCAATATGTTAATGTCGGCTGCCTTAATTAAGAATCCATATTTAGACTTTCTATTTTAAGCCTAATCGTCCAGGACGATGTAAAATATGAGTAAAAATAGAAATTCTAATTCTCTCAAGTGTGTGTGTGTGTGTGTGTGGTTACTTAGCATCAGTCTCTTTGATCATTATAAATAGACTCAAGAAGAGAAAAAACAAAGTACAGACTAACTCAACCCTAAACCTAGGCAATCTTGAACTAGCTTTATTTGTTCGTCCGATCTTCGATTCCTGAAAAGTTAGAAGCAACAGGAAGTCCAAGAGTTTGTCAATCCTCAAAACATAAGTCATGAAAATAGATTTGCAACAATCTCCCCCTTTTTGATGATGGCAAACACAAGTCGGAAAAAACTAAAAAAAAAATAGTTCATTAAAAATTTAAAGTTACATAACCTTTTTCCTACCGCAATCTACTCCCCCTTTTGTCATCACAAAAAGAGGGTCCAAATACACAAAAGAAAACAACACAACAGAGACAAAAACAAACTAAAAAACAAACTACATAAAATAGAAAACACAACAAAAAACACAGACTAGAAAAATGAGGGACCCTGATCATCAGATGGAGGTGGTGGAGGTGGTGGAGGTGGCTGCTGAAAGTAGCTGGCAAGCGTGGTGAACTGAACATTGAACCAGACGATGTCCTGGTCATGCTGTTGCTGCTGGTGAGTCATGTATCTGTCAAAGCGCGCTAAATCCTCAATACAGTGCTGCTCGTAGCGGGCAATGTCCTCAGAATATTATTGTTCTTGTGCAGCAACGTAAGCGTCAAAGCGGGTCTCCCATCGATCAAACATCTCTATCAACTGATCAACCGGTTAGTGCTGGTGTAGAGGAACAGGATCAGGAACGGGAGTAGGAGCGGAAGCCTCCTCCTCTCCAGCCCCTCGACCTTCCCCATCTCCTGGGTGGAGACGAGTACTATAAAGGATAGTGAAAGAATTGTTTGAGTAACAAGGAGGCTAAAGGTCGTGAGGAGCAGGGTATTTGAGATTGTATTTGGTTTCAAGAATGTATGCTATGAGATGTCTTAAAGCAAGGTTGGGTTTCCTTCTATGGCCTGGATCGCGAATAGTTATTATGTGATCAATGTAACGAAAGAGTATATCAGTGGCATTAAATTCTCTTCGGGCCATAATGAAAATGGTGGTCAAGGAAAGTAGAGGAGTGATGTGGATTCGGTCCCCGACTTTTGGAATTATGGAGGTACGAAGGACATGTTGGATTGTTCTGGCATCTTTGACTAAAGAGCTAGTCTCTCCAACATGAAAGGGTGTGTTGGTTTGGTGAAGGAAGTGGTTTGCGGTGGACCAATCAAAATTCGGATCTAAAACGATTATGTGCAGCTTATCCTCGGTGGTGGATAGCTGTAAAAGCTTCGCACAGTCCTGATATGTGATCTCGACGGGACGTCGATTCACATAGGAGGTCAGGGCTGTGAAAGTAGGATTTATGCGAAGATTTGCATAAAATTCTAGCAGGAGTTCATAAGAAAAAGGGACAATGAGGGTGAGTATGAAACAAAGAGAAGTGTGGGCAAAGAGATCCATTACCAGATACGAGAGATATGCAGGATTGATTGTTCAGGAAAGGGTAATGCCACACTCTTTGTAGCGACGGTAGGCAGCCTGATCCTCTGCCTCTCCGAATCGAGGGTTCAGAGTGGCCCTCGAGGAACTCCCAGAAGCCTGTCGAACTCGTTTCCCACTGGCCATAGTAAGGGATTAGCAAGGAGACACAAGAGGAGAAGAGATGAGGTGGAAAACATGGCTGGATCGGCCAGAATTTAAAGAAACAACCATATCGTCCAGGCCGATCGCAGAATCGTCCAGGCCGATATGGCTCAATAATTGCGTACAGTCCGATTGGTAAAAAAGGCAGTCCGATGGGTCGGACCGATCAGAGATCGGCCAGGATGATTAGACACAGGCGATCGTCCCGAGGAGAGGCAATCTGGACGACCGTTAAAAAAGTATATCGTCTGGGCCGATTAGGTGTATCGTTTAGGACGATGCATAATAATTGATCATACCGGCCGAAGTTAAAACATTTTAAATCTCTGCCACGTGTATCATCCAGGACGAACAGTGGATCGGCCAGGTCGATTGTCCAATAATGGATCGCCCGGGGCTGATTTTAAGGATTTAAATGTACTGACACGTGGATCGTCCAGGACGATCTAGTGTATCGGCAAGGACGATGCACATAAAATGCATCGGCCAGACGAAATATTCTATCGGCTAGGACTATTATCATGATTGCAACAGAGTTCGATCATATCGTTAAGAACGATATAGTATCGTCCAGGACGATGAGTTACAGCAAGCACAGAAAAGGTCAACATATGGATTTTGAAGAGAATTTGCCCTATCGTCCAGGACGATAAAAGTATCGGACAGGATGATGTGATTAGAATTTGAAATCAAGAAAAAGATGATGATGATCAAGTCCCTCAAAAACAAATCAGACAAAAACACAGTAATAGAAAGCTAAAAACAACGAAAAAAAATTTTTGAATTTTAATTTTTCTAATTTTTTTTCTAATTTATCAAGGCTTCATATGAGAAGTTCTCAAATAATTGAACTTTAGAGTTCCACAAGATCAAGGAGTTTAGCCAATCCTAATCAGACAAAAGTAAAATATCTTATTCTGTTAACCCTAGATAAGACGTTCCTTATGGTACAAATTTTCTTTTGAAAAACAAAAATGTTTAACTCAAAATAAACTTAATTGGGCAAAAAGAAGATCCAATCAAAACTTGTTTACAAAGAAAAAATCTCATAAATAATAAAACAAAGTAATTTGTCTCAATCAAGGAATTTAAAATCAAGCCTTTGAAATCATCAAATAATCAATGAGTATTCTAAGTTTTAAAAGTTTTGAAAAGAGAGAATAGCTTACATTTAGTGGGCTCATTTTATGCCTCTTGTCACTTTGATTGGTTCTTTGAGCATCTTTTTATTCTTTGATACACTTTTGTATATATATTGTTCTTTTTAATTTGGCATCATTGGTCTTTTTTCCTTTTTAATTCTTGCAAGCTAAAAACTCTTTAATAAAGCCTTAAAAAAAACTTATTTGTGAGTATATCCTCCAAATATTAGAGAATAGGAGCTCTCTCTCTAACATAGGGAAGAACAATCCACAAAACAAAAATCAAAATCATGTGATAAATGCAAAGGCAAGATTTTAATTAACTTGAAAAATATATAAGAACTTTGGTTATTATGCATAAGATAAATTATTGTAGCAAGAAAAAGGATCTTAATTTCAAAAACCATTTATTAAAATGAGTTAGACTTTTGTTTAGAGAAGAAAAACATAGCAAAAAATAAGGTCAGAAGGAGGGAAATCATTAACGGTGTTTCTCCCTTTAATCGATTTAGAAAAGCTAAACACTTTCTTCAAAACTCCAAAATTTAAAATCTTGAAAAGATTCAACATATGAAAAACTAATTATAAAAGCAAAGAGAAAACAAAATAATCTAAAACAACAACAAAGTAGAAATAAAACACACTGAAACAAAAACACATTTCAAGAAATTATTGAAGCAGCAGGTTTAATCATTTATGAGCTGTGAGCCTTCATATGTCCAGTTATCCTATGCTCCCACAAGATCTTTGGTGAGAGCACACCTGTAAAACTCAACAACAATCAGATTTAGGAACCCAAACTGGTTTGGGCCCCTTCTTAGAAAAAGTAGAATGCAATGCAGGTATGGTATGTTGTGAATCATGCACCTTAGGTCTCCACACCCAATGTGTACTACGGTGAATGGTGCAAGTGCGTGAGATGTGTCCTAGCATGCCACATGAAAAACATCTAACTCCACGAAAAGAATTTCTTAAATGATTTGAGTTATAATGCCTCTTCCTAGGTTTTAACTTAGAATCAAAAATAGATGTCATCCGATTTTTCTTACATGTTTTCAAATCATTTTGAATCCTCAAGTTAGTTCTTTTTAATGCATCATTATCAATCCTCAATTTTTTCTCAATTTCTTTAGATTTCTTAAGATCAGAATTAAGTGAGGTGTGTGAAACTTTTAATGCATTATGTTCATCAATTAATTCCAAATACTTTTTATTTAACTCATCAAATTCATCAAGAAGAGCCATGTGATTTGAATCAATCGTTGCATGATCTTTGAGAAAAACTTCATGCTCTTTTTATAAATTCGAAAGTTCTAATTTTAGGCTTGCATGAGTTTTTTTGAGTTTTTTATATGATGCATGTATTTTCTCACAAATCTCAAACAATTCATCATAGGTTGTTTTACATACCTCTTCCTCATCACTTTGCTCAAGATGATCTTTTCCCATTAAGCATAAGTTTGTAGTCTCTTCCTCTAGTTCAGTCTCAGAGGAGTCAGTACCAGATTCTGCCCAGAAAGCCTTTTGGATTCTCTTCTTGTCCTTCTTGAACTTACGTTTCTCCTCACTTTTTTCCTTTTCTTTGCTTGAGTTATCTTGAAGTGTTGGGCAATCAGTTCTCACATGTCCTGGTTTCCTGCGTTCATAACAAACAACATCAGAAGATCCTTTAACATGTTTATGATCCTTACCTTTTCTCCAATTTTGATGATGCTTTTGTTTCTTCCTTAGAAAGCTTTTGAATTGTCTTGTGATGAAGGCAACTTCATCGTTTTTAGACCCGGAAGATTCAGAATCCAATTTATGCGTCTTTAGTGTAACTGTTTTCTCCTTCTTCTTCTCCCTGCATCAAAATTTCTTTGATTCACCTCTTGCTCGTAAGCAATGAGTGAGCCAAGTAAGTTATCAATTGAATAAATGTTTAAATTCTTAGATTACAGTAATTTTAGCATCATATGACGAAGGCAAGCATTTCAAAATCTTGTTTACTTTTTCAAAGTTTGGAAGTTCTTTTCCTAATGCATGTAGTGAAGTAACTATCTGAGTAAATCTAGTATATATGTCAGAAATTGATTCATGAGGTTTCATACGAAAAATTTCGTAGTCATGCAAGAGAAAATTCAAACGAGATTGTTTAACTTCATTAGTGCCTTCATAGGTGATACACAACTTATCTCAAATTTCTTTACCAGTTTTGCAAGTAGAGACATGCATGTAATCCTCAGATTTTAAAGCACAGAAAAAGCAGTTCAAACATTTTGCTTTCAATTGAGCTAAATCTTATTCATCAAAAGTCCATTCGGTAAAAACAACTTCAGTTTTAATATCATTAATTTCACGAGAAGGTGGAGAATAACCTTCTTGAATAAGCATCCACATGCGATAATTAGTAGATTGTAAAAACGTTGACATGCGGGTTTTCCAAAAATCAAAAGGTAAGTTATCGAACATGGGAGGTCGGGTAATAGAATACCCTTCCGTAGTGTTACGATTCCAAGGTTAGCCATGGATCAAATTCAAAAAGTTTTCAAACTTAAATTTTTGAATCCCGCTCTGATATCACTTGAAAGTTCATTAGGGATGTTAAGCCCTATGAACTTAGTCCCAAGCTAACCAAGAGGGGGGGTGAATTGGTATTTTAAAAAATTTCTTTTCACAAAGAACAAAAACCAAAATAACACCACGAGAAAAACAAATACGGAAGCAAGAAAATAATAACACAGAGATTTATAGTGGTTCAGTCAACTTGACCTAAGTCCACTCCTTGGAGGCACCCTCCAAGTATTTCACTACAAAATGTGACTCTCTTTTAGCCCCCACGACTAGGCCGAGAAGCCTTCACAAGAACCTCCTTTTTGCCACCCCGGTAAGACAGAGAACCTATCTCTTTTTGCTTCCACCTGAAGCTGGCAGAGAACCAACAACCAGATGCTTACTCCTTACATCTACCGACCCTTCCATAGACGAGAAACTCTAGACGAAGAAGAAGCAGAGCGATCCTTGAAGCAACCCTTGTGAATCCCCTCACAAGCTCCCCCTCACAAGATCCTCTCTCTCTCCCTCTCTCTCTTTCTCTCCTCAAGGCCTTCTCAGGTCAAGGCAGCAGCCAAAGGTTTTTTTCAAAACGTTGAACAAGAGCTCTTAAATTGAAGAGTTTCAAAGGAGCTCATTATTTGCAAGTTGCCGACATTATCGTCCAGGCCGATATGGACATCGGCCTGGCCGATCAGTACAAAACTCAGAAGATCGGCCAGAGCATCGCCCTGAATGCAAAATTAGACGATTGAAAATTGGCTTGATCGTCCAGGCCGATCTCACGATCGTCCCGGCCGATCAGTTCTAATCAGAGAAAAATCATCCTGAGCATCGCCCTGTTTCCAAGCTGGCCGATCCCGATCGTCCAGGAGTAACTAAGGATTTTGAATATATCGTCCTGGCCGATCCTGCGATCGTCCAGGACGATGTGATCGTATCAATCATCCTTAATTACTCCCTTGATTTCCTGATCAATTAAGGCATAATTTGTGAATATTGTCTAGGCCGATCATTGATCGTCCTTGACGATTATTTAAAATACAGTATACCTTAATTGTCTATGGCGGCAACTTCTTTCAATTTTGAGCTTATCGTCCAGGCCGATATGTTAATGTCGGCTGCCTTAATTAAGAATCCATATTTAGACTTTATATTTTAAGCCTGATCATCCAGGACGATGTAAATATCATCCTGGCCGATATGAGTAAAAACATAAATTCTAATTCTCTCAAGTGTGTGTGTAGGGTTACTTAGCATCAGTCTCTTTGACCATTACAAATAGACTCAAGAAGAGAAAAAACAAAGTACATACTGACTCAACCCTAAACCTACGCAATCTTGAACTGGCTTCGTTTGTTCGCCTGATCTTCGATTCCTGAAAAGTTAGAAGCAAAAGGAAGTTCAAGTGTTTGTCAATCATCAAAACATAAGTCATGAAAATAGATTTGCAACAATCATTACATTCACTATTATCTATCTCATAGTTATTATTATCATCCCCCCTCCCCTTATTCCAATTGAGCATCATAAAGATCTAAATTGAGATTTTTAACAAGAATCTCATTAGAAGGGTCTTGCAGTTATAAATTTTTGGCTACATCTAACTGATTTTGGTCTTGACAAGGTTTGTGACTGTTTTGATCCAAACAATCCTCAGGCACCTGAACAAATTCCAAATCCAAATCGTTATCCTTGCCATCACCTAACTCATCCTTTGTAACCAGCTGAACCTATGAAGGTTCATCGACTTTCTCCACTCCAATCTCTTTGGGATTAATATTCTTAAGCTCACTCTGATTATTTTTCAATTGTGGATGATCAACAAAGCATTCATTGAATGAGTGACCGTGAATTCTAAAATGGTTACAAAAGTCATGGACATTCTCAAACTCCAACTTTTGTAAATAGCCTAGACTTTTGGAAGCTAGCCAAACCTTCTTTAGGATGCTTTTGGTTTTGCCCATTTCAACGAGGATCCTAGCAATAGAAGGCCTCGATCTAGAGGTGGTTGCTTGATTCATTTGTAAAGGTCTCCCAAAAATAGAACAAAGACCATGAATAACATGTTGGTTAAAAAAATGAAGTTGAAGGTTAGGAAAAGAGAGCCATATCGAAACAATAGGAGATTCCTCCTTTGTATCAAAATAAGGCATGATCAATTTCAACCACCTCATCTTATAGTTATTAATACAAAAAGATCTTCGTGAAAAAAAATATGAATATAGTCAAGATCTTTCAATAGTTGTATAACAACATTCCTTGGATCCAACAGACCCATAGAAAAATTACCTGATAATTTCAGCTTCCAAAAAAACCACAAATATACTAATATGCCCTTCCTACAGAGTACATGTAGCTCTTTGTTTAATTATTCTCTGAGCGATTAATAGATTAATATCCTTTTCTTGTTCTGTAAGTTTTATTTATGATTATTTGGCAGGATTAGAATTTATTGTTACCAAATCATTGCTACACCTAATGACCTTCTGAATAAGGATTTAAATTGATAAAGCTACCAATCCCAAATACTATAAAATTTCTTATAATTTCTTCTCATTAAGCATATTATCTCCTCTTTTTAGCATTTAATATCCTTTTTCCTTCTAATGAAATGGTTAATATAACATCTAAAACAAAAAAACCTTATTTTAAACTCCTCTAGCATAAAGCTAATTTGCTATTTCTTATCTACCAAGCAAAAAGAAAAAAAAAACTCTTCTTTCCAAGACCAAGGGAAGATCCATGAATTAAGTCTTTCTATTGTGATAACTGCCTTCGATATTCCTAGAAAAATCTGTTTCAATTTTTTTAATAAGAGGTAATTTATATCCTCTTATTCATTCGATATAAAAAAACATGCATAATGGTTACACTTTCATCTTTTAAGCTTTGTTTCCTGAGGGAATCTTGTGTATATTGTCTATTTTAGATATAATCAATATACTATATTTTTCATCATTTTAACATATTTGGACAAAATAAAAATTTAAGTGATATAAATAACTCAAAATTTTTATTTTGTCGTGAAAATTGTCTAAATGAGGTTATTCTTTAACCATTGTTCTACTTGAGAGAGTCCTTTTGTGCTGCTTTTTTTTTTTTTTTTTTTTTTTTTAAAAAAACTCACTCATGGGCTTACGCATTAATATTAAAAAAAGGTACAAGTTTCTTAAAGAGACCCCCCCAGCCTCCTACTGCTCAAAAGAGCTATGAAAGAAGTTCGAAAAAAAAACTATGAGTCGTTGGTATCTACTAAGCAAAAATACAATGAAAAATAGGAAACCTAAACTAGGGCGGCCAGAAGCCCGTACCAAAAAGTTGAGATGCACAGAATAAGTATTCAACTCAAAATTGTTGCAAGAAGGAAAAATTAGCATCCCAGTTTAGTTCAGTAACCATTTTCATATAAGAGCTATAACAAAAAGTGGTAGAGCAGCCATCAACATGATTCATAGAAAAGGCAACCATAATATGAAACACGATGGACTGACAACTTAAATTAGTGGTTTGAACCTAGAATAGTTGCAAGTGATAACAACCAAAAAAATATACCATACATCAAGGGCATCAGAAAAGAGTTGTAAGTATAGAAATTATAGGATAGACTAAATAAATAATAGCAGAATAACCATAACCCATGCCAATATGAGCAGGCCATGCGAAAAGTAGGAATTGAACCCCACAATAAGAACCGCATAGTACATGCCAAAGCGACCCCTCCCCAATCTCCCCATTCCAGGAAGAAAAGACCGTGCAAGTCATTAAACAAATAGCCATGAAATTCAAAAACCATCAAAGCAGACATAGATAGAAAACCCCCATTTAAGGGATCTGATATAAGGCAAACCAGTACGATCTTGTTGACCCCTACACATAAAACCATGCTAAAAGAGGCAAAAACGATGATTTGAGCAATGCATGCATTGATGAAACGCATCACTTAAGGGGTCAAATGACATCAAAATGACAAATGAACAGTGTCGTTGCGATTAGGACACTGAATTCAGCTGGGTCGAGGCCCCTCACAATTGAATCTAACGGATCGGCTAAAAGGGAGGACTGACATCCGAAATTAAAGTGTGAGGTGATCAAACAATGTCAGATCGACAAACGGACAACGCCATTACGCCCGGAACATCGTCGACATTCAGAATATATATTTTATTAAATAAATTTGGATCGTCTGAGATGGTGGTAAATTTATAGGCAATTCAAATATGATATGAAGTCATGCGTTACGAAGGAAACTAGACCTCGAAGACACTCGAACGACGTCTGGTCGACAAACAGATGGCGCCATTACGTCCAGAACGTCGTCGGCATCAAGAATATACATTTTATTTGATCAAATTGGATTGTTTGAGGTGATGTCACAAATTTCAAAAGCGATTCAAATATGTTGCAAAGGCATGCATTACGAGGGAAATGAGGCCTCAGCGATGCTCGAATGACCTTCGATTGACAAACCGGACAACGTCATTACGTCCGAAATGTCCCCAACATTTAGAATATTCATTTTACTCAATCAATTTAAATCATCCAAAGATGGTGGCAAAAATCCCGAGGCGATTTAAATACAGTTATACGTATTTTGAGGGAAATTAGCCTCGTTAGTAACGAAATGACGTCCGATTGACGAACGGACTTCGCCATTGTATCCGGAATGCTGTCAATGTTTTAAATTAACTACCAATTTGTCCAAAAAATAGAATTATGCCGTGACCGACGAGGGCCCTAATGTAAGAATACGCATTTCGAGGAAATTAGGCCTCGTCATCACCCAAATGATGTCTGATCGTGAAATGGATGGCGTCATTGCGACCCGAACATCAGCAATACCCTAAATGCACTATCAATTTGTATAATTTTGATATTCGACATCAGCAATACCCTAACTATAAAGGCTATGATGGAGCCAAGGCAGAGCTTTGGTCATGCGGTGTGATCCTTTTTATTCTAATGGTAGTCTATTTGCCTTTCAAAGAGTCTAACCTAATGATACTTTATAAGAAAGTGAGCTATTTAGTCGAGAAAAATTTGTTCTTTTGTGAAATGAATATTGTAAGGTAAACATGATTAACATTTTGTGTTATATGGAGGCTGGTGCAGATTTTTAAAGCTGATTTTACATGTCCTGCTTGGTTCTCCACCAGTGCGAAGATGCTTATTAAGAAGATTTTGGATCCTAATCCCCAAACTGTAGGCTCTTATATCACAATTGTTAATAAAATAATGAACTAAATTCTTATTTTTTGTAAAACTTAAGATTGAACCTCTTATACAATTTTTTTAATTTGTACACTTGCAGGAGTCAGCTACTGTTGTTTCATTATTTCTTCTAGTGTTAATTCTGTGACTTCCTTTATGTCCTTATTTCATGAACCTGTGCTTCCTTTTTGTGCTTCAAAATTTTATTCTGTTGTAATGCTAGATGTGCTTGGAAATTCCATGTACATCTCATCTCTTGTATCTCCAGCATCCTTAACTTCTTAATGCTCGGTTTACATTTTGCTGTTATTACTTAATGTTTTGCACTAATTAAAGCTGACTATTGGTCCATGTCCCTGCTGCCTGCTGTTTTATCTATTTATTTCTTCTTAATCCAACAACACCTAAACTTGCAATTTACAATGATGAGGCCTATCGTTTGTGATAATGTTGAATATGATGCTCGACAGTCTGAGATTGAGCGACTTTCAGCATATATGGATGATAGGGTAGATATGAAGGCAGATAAGTTAGTTTCTTATCATGATAAAAAAAAATGCCTTTATTGAATTTGAATTTTTATGCTTTTGTTCTTTGTTCTGACCATTACAATCATCTCACATATTTTTTTTACCTTTTACAAATCATTTATTTTCATTTTTCTCTCGCTTATTCACTTGACAGTAGAATTGATTATTTGGGACTTTGTGCTAAATTTTAGAGCACATGGTCATGATTTGTCAGACCAAAACTATAAAATGACATTAATGCCTATGGAGGTTTGGTATAGATTCCAATTTTATGTGCTTTTGATTATGGACCATGTTAGCTAGATATGCCAAGGAGTATATATATATATATATATATATATATATATATATATATATATATATATATATATATAACTCTGTCGGCTATCATGAAATATGAAGGAGCAAAGAGCCGGTGGTTAGATTTTGGGAGTGGCTTTTGCAGCTTGTTTTTGGATGATGAAAGAATTATAAGTGTTCGCTGGTGATATGCATGTATAACATGGATAGATGTTAATTGTTTCCCAACGGCTATGTTGCTTTACTTCAAATTTGGAATGGCAAGGCTTCATTTTTCTTTATTGAATCTGAGTTGCATGGTACATTTTTTTTTCCTTGGCTTCTTTATTCGAAAAAATACATATGGTCATTTCAATAAATGCTGGTGGTTACGGCATTTGGTCTTTAAAGTGCCAGGAGCATTCTTAATGCCATGTAGTAGACAATGTTGGAATAATATGGTCATTTCTGGACGCAATCAAGTATTGATGAAGGTCTACTTGTGGAGTTCTGATGGGGAATTAGAGCAAATTTTAAAACTATTTTTTTCACGTTTAAGCTCCTGCAGTCAACATTGTTTTTGCCGCAGGAATGTCTTTTCTGGACGCAATCGGCTTTCCTTCCTGTGTGTGAGTTTATCTTAACCACAATTTGCAATGACATTTCATTATTTCGGAAATGTTTTCCAAGATACCATTGCCTCCTCATCCAATCATGTTTTCCATATTGATGTGGAGACTGGCTGGAGAAAGGATGGAGAAGGCCTCCTCTATTCCATGGCCCACAGTTGTTGTTCCGTGACATCCCTTAGTACATAAAAAGATGTCTCTTCCTGATTAATCTGGACACTATCTTTAGCTTTTACTCGATGGGTAGGTTTTGTAAGGGACTGATCCAACTCAATTTCATAGATGAATTCTGTCTGGATGGTTGTATTCTCTTACAATATCTTCTTTGTACTTTCATTTTATAGGGTTTGCTTTTGTTTACATGGAAGATGAGTGCGATGCGGAGGATGCAATCTGTGGACGCCGACTTCGTGTTGAGTGGACGAAGGTAGAAACCAATCCTTGTCTATATAATGGCTTCCTTTTGTAGCAAGAACGTGGTGGTAGAAAGTTTGTTAGTTCGAGAAGATTGTCAGCTAATCCTTGCCCATGTAATGGCTTCCTCTTGGTGAATAGTTGAATTAACTGGCTCAAAAAAATAGTAACTTATGATGCTTCATGTGAATACCTATTAGTAAACTCCACGTATAATGCTTTAACATTTTTTTACATGCTGATTTATCAAGAAGCCGGATCCTTAGTCCTTGTTCAAAAAAAAAATTCATAACTTTGAAACAAATATTAAGGATGAACTTTATTTCATATTCTTAGAAAAGTAGAATACATACTGTAATTAGCTTTATAAGTCTCATGAACAAATAAAGGACTGATTCTCTTGTAGTTCTTTAGTAGGAAAATCAGTTAATTGTATAGCTATATAATTCAATTATACTTTATAAATTACATAGTGATACATCTACAGAATGTGGTGATTCACAGAGGACATAATTAGCATATTTGCAGTAGGAAACTATATATTGAGAAGTGCTCACTTTCTCCACTTCATATATATTTTAAATGATATTTGCTGTGTTCAGAAATAATCTTTATTTACCTAATTTTAAATAATATAATCCATAACTAATCCCACCCTAAAACCCAAAACCTTAACTTCAAAATGCTAAATCTGGAGTTCTCTAAAAATCTTAAAAATTGATTTTTTGCATTTTATTTTTTTAATCATAAAAATTGATTTTTTTTTTCATTTCATTTTTTTTAATCGGTCTTACCTTTTAGCAGCGATTTTAACACCTACTAAAAAGTGCTGCTAAGGCTCCCCTACATCAACAATTTAAAAACCGCTGCTAGCGAACGTAAATACGACGGATGTGCAGTGGATTTTAAACCGCTACAAATAATTTCACAGGTGTTAAAATTGCTGCTATAGATTAGAAAAAGCGCTGTGAAAGCTTGATTTATTAGTAGTGATTTAAGTCCCTTAGAATTATTTGGAGATTAGTGCATCAAAAAGATCTTTATATGTAACATTAATTACAAAATGAATTCAGTTATTCTTAAGTCCATCCCAAAAAGTTTTGTATCAGAAAATCTCAGTATGCTTTAAGGATCCCACCATCCAACCACCATCGTCAACATCAACTTTACTACTTGGATTGCTGCTAAAGGGCTCTTCCCAACATCAACAAACAAATGCATTATTTACAATATCTTAATGTCTTCTCTTGACAAAGGGCTTTAATTAGACAAGTGAATCATTTTAACTAGGATAGCCCCATAGATTTTCCCTTTCTTGAAAAACTCAAGTATTTCTTGCAATTCTTGCACTCTTCTAGTGGAATCATTTAAAAACTCTGGTGTCTTCTATAATTCTTGCACTTTTATCTTTTTTTTATATGTGTTAAGGGGCAGAACCAGCCTTTTTCTTTTCGTGTGTGTGTGTGTGTGTGTGTGTGTGTGTGGGGGGGGGGGGGGGGGGGGGGGGGGGGGTGGTTGGAGGCAAATATATAAGACAAAATTCAAAATAAATCCTTACATGCAAGCTTAGTGTTAAAGAGCGTCAACTGTGAAATTGTTAATATTATGACACTAACACACATTTTGTAAAAAGTCATATGTTTGATTTGAGGATAGTAGCTTCTTCAAGCTTAAGAAGTCATATATACACGGTAAACTACCAAATTGTTTGAAAAATAGTGGGAATGACTAATGAGAGCCATAAATCACTCATAGTATAATCTTAAAAATGGAAAAAAAAAACCCTTGAACAAAACTAGCCTGATAATATTAGTTCCCTCAATAATTCAAAAACTAAAATACTCTAGAATTAGCCCAATCCTTCAATTTTGTGAACAAATATCCTAGTCTAAAATTAAGATGATTTAAGAAGTCGTTGTTTGCTTATAACTATACAGCTTCATGAAAATAAATGATTTCGACTCGATGATCCCTATTCTAAACTTTTTTAGATTTAGCCTTCAGTTTGCTCACCCCACTCATCTCTAATCACAAAAAAATCAATGGCATAACTCCAATGTAATCGTCGTGTCTAATTCAATCGGCATACAGATCCTTTGCACCTAGAAATTAAGCATCCACACATAGGCATACTGATCCTTTGCACAAATAATTAATCTAAGAAAAAACACAAAATTAAGCAATATTTTTAATGAATTATAAAGAACACAAAAAAAAAGCCAAAAACCTCATAAACAAATAAAAAATTGAACTCATGCCATTACCTTACTTGACAAGCGAGAGGAGGTGCTTCTTGGTAGCAATGATGCGGTCAGTGGATGTGGCAACCAAGGCCACTGCTTTTAAATTCTTTCCCTCTCATAATGTCACTTGGCTAGATCAAACTGCACACCAGCTTGTTAACTCACTATTTTGCTCACAAGAGAGATCACACATATACCCTTGTTTGACTCATCTAGAGTCAGCTAAGAGGCAGCACGTAGGCTAAAAAGAGCACCCAAGAGATGGGAGCTGTGCATTTTTTTCTCAATCGATTGCAGGGTCTGACAAGTCGTGATTCACATGAAAACAAGTTGGCTAGGGAGGCAGGTGCAAAATTGAGATGCGGGGGAAGAGGAAATTACTAGAAAATCCCCTTATAAAAAAAAGATTTAATATTTTATAGGCCCCCTAGGCATTATAGGGTTCCGCCAATGTATGTGCTAGATCTTTGAGAAAATCTAGGATATTAAACTCTCTACCTCTCTATTTTCGTGAATGTTCTAGCATGCAACAAAAAAAAAATATTGATCATATTAACAAGCCCTTTAAGTGTAATGGTTCTAAATTGGAAGTGTTTTATTATCATTGTTTTAATGATTTCATAGTTAGAAACCTAATAGGTTTATGGAGAATAATGTATCTAGGAATGTAAAGTAATTGTAGACTTAATTTCCTAATTATGTATAATCTAATAGACATTACATAAAATAATGAAAAAATGTGTTTGAACATTTTGATTAAAAACTAAAATAAATATGATGTGCTTTAAGGTAAAAATGCCTTGAGGTTTCTTAATAAGTCAAGCTTTCTTAAAAAAATATTACCGAAGAGAGCTCTAGTAGGGTTTGCATTATGCTTAGGGAGAGTCTCCTCCCATGCATTCCCGCCTGGCTTTGCTTGTGATTTGTTTACCATATTAAAGCTCAGGGTTCATCAGGGAAATTTCATTCACTCATTTTGTGGTTTTTTCTTTTCTTTTGAAGTTCTACTAGGGTTTTGTTGGTTTTCTTCTTCTTTGTTTTGATCATTTCATTTTCCTTTCATTTTTTCTCTTTTATGATTCTTCTCTCATGTTTTTAGTTTTTCTTTTTGGTTGATTCCTTATGGAAAATCAACCTTTTAATCGATCAGATCCAGGTTTCCTAGATTCGAAGAATCCTTCCAAATATTTCAAGGAAGCATTGGCTGGCATTTCTTCATCATAAAATTTTCTCGATGTAGTTCATCCAACACATAATGGATTACCATCTCTTTGGATTTTTGAGGAAGAGATCCTGGCTTTAGTTGCACCCTTCAAATTTTCTTTGGTTGGTAAATCTATGATGAAACATTCAGCTTTGGATAATACTTGAAAATTCTTCTTCGTGCTCAAATTGTCTGGTGATTTCTTTATTACTTTGTCATATCCTATACATGTGCTCATCAACTATAAATGATTTGGATTACAATATTTTTTTTCTAGAAGAGCTTACTATGTGAATAAATTGTTTATGAAAATAATTAAATTTTCACCACTTTCTTTATATTTTGGTTGAATCCCCCTATCATCCATATATGGATCTCTTTCCTTGATTGGCACCCACACCTATTACTCACCCCATTTTACATGGTCTGGATTCTTTATTTATTTTCCTTTTACAAAGTGATAGTGCCACTGCATTAGGCTCCTGACCTTTTGTGGCACATATTTTTGTTGAGTTTGATATCACAAAATAGTATCCTAATTCTATTTGGGTAGGGCCTAGAAGTTTGAATTTATTTAGAAAGTTTTCATATGTGATTTCCAAAGTTTTTGAGATCACTATAAAGTTTTTGGTCATAACAAAATGGAATTCTTCCACATGCATCCTCATTTGAGGAAATAGAACATTGGAAAAGTGACTAATTCTTCTATACTTAATTTGCAGGCTATCTCTGATCCTCTTTTTTTAAACAATGAAGTTCTAGTAATTGACCCACCCAATGCTCCTCCTCATATATAGCCCTGTCTTGATGTCGTTACGGTCCCAGATGATATACATGCACCAAATGTTGAAGATCATTACAAAGCTTATAACAATATTCTTCAACATCCCTGTTCTCTTAATGCAGAGGCTAAGGTAAACCCCAATTCTTGTAACGAACTAAACCCTCATAGTCCTACATCTGTTGATTCATATTTTAGGTGTTGAAAATATTTCCAAACAAAACTCTAATGGCATTGACCTCATGGTTGTCTTACCTGCTATTTTAAATTAAAAGTGATAACATGGATAAGGTGGGGATTGCTAACTATGTGAATGATGATCTTGTGGATGATGAATTGTCCATTAACTCTACTCTTAGACCCAGTAATCATGTTGGTTCATTTTTGGCTATTAAGGGGAGAACCGATGGATCTAATTTTGATAAAAAGAATGTGCGCATTTACAAAACCTATGCTTCCAATCATCTAGTTGAATCCTCTGATGGTGAACCTCTCTCTGATAGATCTAATTCTAATTGGTAAGAAGGAGAATTGCATTCTTATGTGGAGGTACCCTTCAAACTTTAAAAAGTTTCAAATTTCAAAGCTAGACATAGTTCTTTTGATGATTTTGAATTAGCAACGGATAAGAAAAAGAAAAGGAATGCAAATAAGAGTAAATTTGATGTGCTTGCCTCTCACTCAAGGTATACTAGATCTAAAACTGCATCTTAATCCATTTGTTATGATTAGATCTCTTATATGGAATGTTAGAGGGGTGGGTAATATCTGCTCTCATTCTCATTTTTGTAACTTACGTAGAATCCATAACATCTCTTTTTTAGCTATTTTAGAACCTCTTGTTGATTCCTCTAAATTGATTTCTTGTCTGAAATAATTTGGATTTAGTTTCTCTTTTGCTAATGCTAACAGAAAATTTTGGTTATTTTAGAATGGTTTGATTAATTGCAGTTTTAGCTCATTTTGAGCAAGGTATTAACTGTAGTTTTAGTATCAACAATTTTTTATTGTTTGGTTCTATTTTTTATGCTAGTTGTTCCAAAGTTAGTTGGTTATCTTTATATAAACATTTATGTGATTTCTCTTCATCTCTTAGAGGACCATGGTTTATTGGGTGGATTTCAATATCATTTCTAATGCTTATGAACGTTTGGTAGGTTCTCCTAGTATTTCTGCTATGGAGGATTTTAATAATATGATTTTGGATTGTGGTTTGGTTGACACTAGATTTTTAGATCAAAGTTTACATGGACTAAAAATCACTTATAGAAAAGGCTGGATGGGATTTTATTTAATTTTAAATGGGTCTTTTTTTTCTCTAACTCTATGGTACAACACCTTAGTAGAACTAATTTAGATCATTCCCTTTTGTTGATTGCTATAAATATTGATATTAGTAAGGGTTTTGCTCCCTTTCATTTTAAAAATATGTGGTTACACTACTGATTTCTTTAATGTAGTTAAGATGAATTGGCAGGATCCTTTAGCTTATTATGATGGTAGAAATGATATTATTTTATTTTCTCTCGAGTGCAAGCAGCTTAAACAAGTTCTAAGATGGTGAAACAAAAATGTGTTAGGTAAAATTTTTTAGAATATCACGAAAGCTGAAATAAAGTTATCTTGCTTGAGGATAACTTTATGCTTAATAATTCTAATGAGAACATGGTTTCCTTATTCAGTGCTAAGAAAACTATTTCTAATCAACAATTTTTTGAAGAAGAATATTGGCATCAAAAAGCTATTTCTAAATCTCTTTCTAATGATGATCAGAATATTAAGTATTTCCATGCTCGTGCTTACAGTAGAAAGTTAAAATCCCACATTCATAATATTAATTCCGCTTTTGATTACTTTATGAACATTTTAGGTGTCTCTACAAATGTGGAACCTCTATCTAACCCTTCTTTTATTCTTTCTAATATCAACGATGAGGATAATTTTCAGCTTAATAAATGCCCAAATGACATTGAGATTCAAAATATCCTTATGGATATGAACAAAGATGTTGTGGCTGCCCGGATGGGTTCATTGTTTCTTTAATTCAAAAATGTTGGAATATTATTAAAGATGTCTTTTATAGAGCTGTTAAAAGTTTTTCAGAGTATGGCTATCCCTAAGTATTTTTCTAATATCAGTGATGAGGATAATTTTTAGCTTAATAAATGACCAAATGACATTGAGATTAATTCAAAATATCCTTATGGATATGAACAAAGATGTTGTGGCTAGCCCGGATGGGTTCATTATTTCTTTAATTCAAAAATGTTGGAATATTATTAAATATGTCTTTTATATAGCTGTTAAAAGTTTTTCAAAGGTATGGCTATCCCTAAGTATTTTTCTAGCACGTCTATAATTCTTATTCCTAAATGTGATAACCTGACTTATTGGTCTGATTATAGACCCATTAGTTTATGCTTCACTTTTAATAAGATTATTTCAAAATTTCTTTCTTATCACATGGCTAACTTTATCCCCAAGATTATTTCTCTGCATCAAACTGGTTTTGTTAAAGGGAGGAATATTGTGGACTATGATTTGTTAGCTCGAGAACACATTCATGATATTAATCTTAATGTCACTGGTAGGAATATGGTTGTTAAATTAGACATCTCTAAAGCGTATGACAATATCAATTAGAATTTTATTTACAAAGTTTTACATCATTTTGGTTTTAATGATGCTTCTATTACTTTAATTCAAATATCATTGAAAACGTTTGGTGCTCCACTATTATTAATGGTAAAAGTAGAGGTTACTTTCAAGCTCGTTAAGATATTAGGCAGGCAGATCCTCATTCACCTGCTATCTTTATTATTGTTGATTACTTATCTAGAGGCTTGCATACATTTTTCTCTCAATATTAGAGTATGCTTAACATTAATAAAGGAGGTATGCCTATCTCTCATTTATATTTTGCAGATGATTTCATTATTTTTTGCAATGGTTCTATCCAAAATGTCAAGAGGATCTATAAATTTCTTTTGAAGTTTAGCCAGGAAAGCAGTTTAAATTTTAACCTTAAGAAGTGTTCTTTCATTATGGGAAAAGGTGAGCTTCAAAGGAATATAAATCAAATCTCCCATTTCACTGATTTTTCTTTGCAGAATCTCCTTTTTTTTTTTTTTTAGGGACTCCTATTTGTAAAGGGCGTAAGAAAAGTTTTCTTTTTTATAAGATCTTTCAATCTATTTCTGCTCGGTTAGCTTCTTGGGAATTCAAATTTATTTTCATGGGAGGTTGTTTGGTTTTGATTAAGAGTGCCCTGTCTTCTCTTCTGTTGTACCTATTTCAAACTATTAATCCTTCTTTGGAGATTTGTGACAAAATAAAAAAAATTAATAGTTTTTTCTGAGGTTCTTCATCTGATTCTAAGAGGATTCACTGGAGATCATGGGTTCCTTGTATAGGTCCTGCTGGGGTGGGGGGGCTTGGATGAAAATTCATCAAAGATATGGTTAGATGCTTCTCTTTAAAACTTTAGTGGAAGTTCAGATTAAATAATTTCCTTTGGGCTAAGTATATAAATAAGAAGTATAGCAAGCCTAATCATTAGTCTTGTTGCTTTTTCAAAAGCGGGCAATTTTCAGTTTGGCATAGATTGTGTAATCTCAAGTGGTAGGGTGAATCTTTTCTACAATGGGGTGTTGGGAATTGTAATTGTTTCTTTTGGAAAGACAATTGGATAAGTTTTGGGTTCTTAGACTCTTATTTACATACTCTTTCTATTTTGAATTTGAATGTGGTTGACTTTTTAACTAATTATAATTGGAATAATAATCTTCTGATTGATTTTCTTCCTAAGCATGTGGCCGACGATGGCATTTTGAACATTCCTTTGGACTTGAACATGGCTGATAAAATGATTTTTAATAAATTTAAAGATGTTGAATTTTTTTCTAAAAATGTTTAGAATGCTATCAAAGATAGGTCTACTAACTTAAAAGTTTTTTATTAAATTTGGAGTTAGAATATTCCTATCTATTATTCTATTTTTAATTGGCACCTTCTTAAAGGTTTTATTCTACTTGATGAGAAATTATTACCTAAGGGCTTCAATATTGTTTCTGAATGCCAATGTTATTTTCGAATTGAAACTATTAATCATGTTTTCTTGGAAGGTCTTATTGCTTATAAGGTTTGGAACTTATAGGAGAGTGCTTTGGGTTTTAATTTTGATATTAATATTAGCAATTGATATTCACTTTTGTAGAATTGGGGCTCCAATTAGCATGTAGCTTATGTTGCCATTATTGTTTCTATCATAGTCCTTTTGTTATTATGGTTGGAGAGGAACAATAGTAAACATTTTGGTGTCAATATGAGCTGTGATAGAACCATTATTTGTCTTAAGATAAAAATCCATCATATGGCTAATGTAAAACTTATTTTACCTTAGCATTTTAAAGGTGTTATGTCTTGGACTTTTTTTTTAGATATCTTTAGATAAAGTTAATATCAAAATCTTTTTAGAGTGGTTTATTGGATTAACCTGATTAGGAGAGTAAATGATATTTCTTTCTTAGATTTAAATGAGATTTAAGGCTGCATATCTTCTAATAATTGATTTCACAACTATATAGAAAATGTTTGTTTTAACATCCAAATGACTATCCAAGAAGAGAGATATTGGATGTATAACAATATATTACCGGGTCGAATAGGATTGACACAGATGAGACATTTATTCAAGTTGTATCTCAACTACCTTCCTTTAAGTTTGTGTCATGTTTAGATGTCTATGTTTGAAGCACAAAAATTTAGTATTCCTCAAGCCCGGACAATCAGATCCACCTATGGTTGGAGTACCACCACCCTTTCCTGGGTAATTTCCTCCTACATCGACGTGTCCTTGATTTCCCTCTCCAAATCAGACACATACAGCTCCATTCTATCCATATTACCCCCCACCAACATCAAAAATTACTCCATCCACCATCCCTTACCCTCCTTACCCCTAACCCTATTATTACCCACATCATGTACAGTTAGAACACATTGGACCATCTACACAAGAAAAGGTTGGTGTTGGGGATTCTGTAGCTGCAGTAGAAAGGAATGTATATATTGAGCCTGAGGACTATACGTAAGTTCAGTTTATTTCGTAAAGTAATTGTAATTTGATATATTATATGTTATTAAAAAAATTTAACTTGCAGCTTCAATCCCTCATGGCCACCTACCCATAAGATTCAGGACATCATATGGAGCAAATATGATGCTCCTTACTTATCTTGAAAGAAGATTCCAAAGAAAATTAGGGATATGTGGTCTAGAGAACTTCAAGCATATTTATTTGGCATGAATTTAAATATTTGATTTCATTTGTATTAATATTATTTATTATACTTATATTTTTTTACAAAAAAATTTTAGGTGGTTGCCTGAGCATGGCATGAGGATCAGAATAAATTTTTATAGGAGATGATAGACTCATCTTAGGGACATGTTCATGAATATTAAAAAGTTTGGGCAGCATCCATTATGGATTGGAGAGGAAGTATAGGTCGATTTGAGTAGAGCTGGGGTGACCCCTAAGTTCATCAAATTGAGAGAGCAAAATAAGTATAATAGAGCATCTGATTGTGGGGGTTTAGGAAGCTCTCTTTATACTGGTGGATATGTGCCTCATATTGAACTTAGATGATGATTGGTAAAAGATTTCAATTAGTTTAGTAAATATATGTATATTATTTTAACAATATCTTCTATTTTCAAAAAGCATTTCTTAGCCGGGAGCAGATACCATTAAAGTTACATATGAGGACTCACCAACATCAAGCTAACCATTAATGAGTTGATGAGAAGATAATAAAAACTCATGTGAGTATAATTTTTGAAATAATAAAATAGAATATAATTATTTTTTTAATATAAATTTATTTATTGATTTATTCTTGCATTTAGGATGATTTTATACGAGTTTGAGAAAGTCATCAGTCTACTGGTAAGGGATCATCTTCAGGATCAACTCAGTATTCTGAGTATCAAACATGGTCAGATATTATTGGAGGAAGGTAGATAGGGAGGGTATATGGCTTAAGTTTACAGGGCTATGCTTATGAGGGTAGCTCATCTACATTAGTTATTTATGATATTAGTGGAGCTGAAAAAACTATTAGCTAGAGGATTGATACCCTGACGAGAGAGATAGAGGAGATGAGAAATATTCAAAACGAGATGCAGGCAGAGCTGCGATCCTATAGAGATGAAAATCAGAAGAAGAAAGAGCAAGAGCTAACATATGAATCATAAGGCATCGAGGACACGGATGATAATTAGTGATATTATTTATTTGATGAACTTTTTGGTATATTCTGAACATCTTACTGTGGATTTTAGATGTTATGTTTATTATAGAACATATGCATTTCTCTTTGTTTAAACATTTGTTTATGCTTATTGTGAATTTTGGAATGTGTAAATATGATTTGTTGATTATGTTTTGCTATTAAATATTATGTTAATTTTGGATTCCATTTATGTGGGTTTGATTATAGTGGCGTGTTGCCCTGTGATATATATGTTTTGAATTCTATGCAGGTATTGTGAAAATTGATATAAACAAAGGGGGCTATCAATTTTTTTCTAATATGCTACAGGTTTCCAGCAACTAATCGATGGTTTAGCCGCCATAAACATCGATACCGGACGGCTTATTTTAACCTCCAAAATTTCTATATAGCCGTCAGTAAAATACCGGCGGTCTACCGATGGTAACCGGTGGTCAACCGGCGGCTCGCCCATCAACAAAACCTATGTTTGAGATGGCTGGTATGTTTCCAATAATTAACCAGTGATCGCTAGCACTATGACCATCGTAATTAATCGGCGATCGCCGGCACTATGACCGCCGAAATTTAAAGGTTTTGTTGGTCGCCGAAAAGTCACCAAAAAATTTAGCCACCGGATATTGACCATCGTAATTTGTTTCCTACTATGCTTATACCAGCGGTTAACAAACCGTCGGAAAACCATAGGTAGTTTTCAAAACCGCCAGAAACTTTATACTAACCGCCAAAAAAGCCATTGATATTTGGCAATTTTCCTAGAATGATCTTCCTAATGATGATCATAATCACTTCTTCGTGGGCATACATTCTAAGATTTTTTTAGATATAATATTATTTATGTAAATACTATTGATAATTGAAAGAGATGCTTTCTTAAATGATATCTTTATCTCTAATAAATGTCATAAATTTCTTTAGAAATTTTGAGGAGTTCAACTTCTTTAAGTTGCTTTACTGATGAAGTATCCAACATACAAGGGCAAATATAATGTGATGACACTTATATTCAATAACTTTGATAATTTCTTATCATGATTTTTCTGATTTGCATTATTTTGACATTAATTATCGGCAAGTTATTCTTATAAATAATGGCCCAAATATTCTTAGTGAGTTGGACATTCAATTTTATCGTTCAACTAAAAATATATTTCTATGTAGTGTCCTATTGAATGATGGAAGTTACAATCTTATGAATAATCTTGGCCACTTATGGTATTCTGAATTTTGAATCTGCGTTAAGACGTTACCTCTGCACATGTTTAATGATGTGGATGACTAGAGTTAAATTTTGAATCTGCGTTAAGACGTTACCTCTGCACATCTATAGTCTTTTGACTATTCAAACATTTTATTTAAAAAAGATTAAACAATTTCTTACTGCGATTTCTTATGTTTCTTGGAGGGTTATTTTAATTACATTCGATGAACAATTATGGTGACATTAACGATAATTTATACTTTTACTTGATAAACAAGATCGGCATAAGAGCGAACTATCTATCACATTAATTAGTAGAAAAGTATGTGATCTTATTTATAGTAATTTATGATTGTACACAAGAAAAATGTCTTATAGTAACTCTGGATCCACTCTAAAAATATGATTTTCCGTGAAAGATAATCTTTTAAAATATTCCTTAAAGTTCTTTTCTTATTTTTGGTAAATCCTAAGAATATAAGAGGAGTCCTTAATGACTCATTGGTCAGCGGTGAGCTATTTGACAAAAACTTTGGCTAGATTGATAGAAGTATGAATAGTTCTACCAAAAAGAGAATATAACCATGTATGAGCTTATCCCTTGAGTTCTATGGAAGAGCTGGTAGAGAAAGGGTGTTGAATATGCATGATGGCAATGTAGTGGTCAATGTGCTCAAAGGGGTCAAAAGTCTCATCATATGAATCAATTGAAAAAAACTTAAACCTCACTGGAATAATATATTGGAGAATAGCATCATTAAAAAGTGAAGGATATTAAAAGTTGTGATAATTCATAAATTAATTATGTTCCCTCAAAGGAAGTTCCTCTTGAATTAGGAGTCACACAACTCATCTCTTATAACATCATAATGGATGTCAGTAAGTGGTGTTAATTTAAGTCCTTCGTGGCTAGGTATAGTTATGGGCTTGCCAAATAACATGGGAAGGATGTGTTGAACTAAAAATGTTGGAGAGAACTTGATGAGGTTGAAGTGAAGAGGGGTCTATAGCATAAGGAGGTATTGCCCATGTGGCATCAAAATAGATCAGCCCTAAATTATTATTAGTTTGTGTTTCCATGACTACATCATGATGTGTGTTGTCCAATCTCCTCTAAGAGTTAAAAGAGTTAAACTTGAAATTCTTCAATCACACATATAATTTTCCAAAGTAATGTCTAAGAGGCCTTAACTATTTATATTGTGATGTTCTTGAGTGATGAATTGATTGTCAACAATTCAAAAAATATTTATAATATATTGGAAATGATTTCTCATAGACGGCGTCAAACTATCAAGTGCTAAAAGTTTGCAGTGATGGAATGTGTGCTTAATATCTTCTTTTTTATGCTTATAGTTTTACATAAAATCTAACATACAAATAGAATTTGTAAGAGATCATAATTTTCTACATGGAAAATTTGACGAAATTCCTAGGCTTGGACCAATTGCAATAATTTACTAAATAATTATAGATATAAAAGTACACTTTTCACCACAATTAAAAAAGGCAATATTATAAAATTTAAAATAATTATCTAATTATTGTTGTAGTGATTACATAATTCAGATGTCGACAAGTGAACATTTGAAGCCAAATAATCTGATTGGACATTAGCTATCAAGCAACAATAGTTGAATAAAAGAAATCAGATGATGGCAATAGTAATTGCCAATGATAATTGTTAGAAAATATAATTGAGTTATTTAACTCTCAATACTCTCAAAATCCCCTCACATAATAAATGACATCCTATTTATAACTTTTTGAGAGAAACATTTACATAAATTTAGCTAAAATTCAAAACACTTCATCTAGTGTTCATGTTAATGTCATTGATCATCGATCATTTATTCAAAATTTGAATACCTTACTGATCAAAATTAAATGACTACACCATAAAATTAATAAATTATTGACATCAATATCTAAATCATCTAATAGATTGTATACTTTTGCATGATCAACTCAACTTTAAATTTCATAAAACTTGAAATCATATTAATTTTGATGATGACATTTAAGATAAATTATATTGATTTATCAATTACATGTGAGATTGAAAAAAAGTTTAGTAGATACATCATCCATGTATGATAAAAATTGATAATTTTGTTCAAAGTAATGGAGAGAAAGAAATTGGGCAGAAAAAGAAGTGAAGCGAATGGTGCTTATATTATTAAATCAGCTAATAAAAGGTGAAAGTAATCACAGATCTGGTAGCTAATAATTTAAGCTTTCCGATGGGGTGTTTCCAGTTGCTAGTCAACAGTGAGCAATCAAGACAATTATAATTAATACAAAACTGGGATTAACCCATGATACCATGGGACTGAAAGGAAAACCGTTCAATTTTTTAGAGCACAAGAAGCTGTTGTATTTGTAAATAAGAAGAAGCAATTGCAAGTCAGCTTCGGCAGAGTTAGTCTCCAGATACATGAGTCTTATTCTCGTAATACTTCCTCTCACTTTCTTCCTTCCTCTCATTTCGTTTCTGAAGAAAGAAAAGAAGAAAAAAAAAAAGAAAAATCAGTCAGACTCAGCACAGGATGTTAGCCTTTGAGCTACATTACGAAATAGTTTAAATTAGTATAAGGGAAACAGTGACCATCAAACCTTTGCACTAGTCGTACATGAATAAATCAGAATTTCAATCTTGAACATTACAAAAACAACCACATGAACCCTTCTCTATACCCAAAATATGCGTTGAAGAGTACACAAATGAAAGAACAAGAAGAAAAAGGAGAGAAAGAAAGAAAAATGGAGCCTATGCCAAAAAAGAGAAGGCTTCTAGAACATCTAATGAGACTCCATGAGCAAATAGCCTGGATTGAAAATATTAGCAGCTGTTTGGATCACTTCTATTTTTTGTTTATTATTATTATTTTGTTTTTCATTTATGTTTTAAAATGAAATTAAAAATATTTAGCATCTTAAAAGTATATTTTCATTCGTTTATACAGTGGTAATGACGGTCACCAATGGAGCAACAATGGCGGCTAGCGAGACAACCACAATGGCAATTTTTGTCAGCAACAATGATTGTTGGTGGTGCTTGTTCGCGGTGGTCACCAATAGAAGGAGATAGTAGTTAATGGTGATGGTAGTGACGATTGACAGTAGTAGTTATTTTTAAAAACACTAGATACATTTAAAAATTCTGAGAGTTTTTTAAAACAACTTAATTTATTCTTTAAAAAACAAAAGGGATCCAAAACCCATAGCAATCCCAAAATGTAGCACAAAGAGAGAAAGGAGGCTCGATCAACCATAACAAATGTAAATATCATTTTTCTCACAAAATGAATCCAAGTTCTTAAGAAACCAAAGGAGTACAATTGACAAATAAAATCTTACATATTTTTAATATAAAAAGAAATGGAAAATGCATAATACAATGACATTATAACAATCTACTAAGCCATGCAACATAACATAAGAATACAATTGATGCTTTATAATAAACTAAAGTAGCAAAATATTATGATATATCTTGTATTGTTGTTCGCTTAGGAAAAAAAATGGATGCTTCAAGCACATACCTCACTTAAGCAAGCTTAAGGTCTCATTTTTCCTTAGGTAGATTAAAATTTTAAGTTAATCAGATTTTTCCTGAGGGTAGTATCAGGGTTTATTTAGATCTGAACTCTACTTCCTATGAGCACAAGCCATCATAGTTAATTACCCCTCATAATGTGTAGAAGAGTACTCTCGATTAAGGATGAAATATATTTAATTAGTGACAAAAGTGCAGATATCTGTGCAACAGTGTGTGAATATTCTAAGGTTGTGGGGGATAAAGGTAAACCCGATCAAGATCCCATAATTTTGTCATCCCGGGAATACCGTAAGTTTCAATCTACCAAAACTAACGACCATTGATCGTAATATCCAGAGAAATTGATTAACCGTCACGGGTTATTTCCTCTCAGGGATCCTAAGTAGATTGAAGTGGATATGTGTAGGTTGTTTAGTTTGGGTTAGGACTTGTGACTCCATTTAGAAGTTGCCTAAAGTTTGGATTTGAATTGGGTCTTACGGCCGCATTTAGTTGCTCATATGATTAGATTTGTGTAAGGGCTTACGGCTTTTCTTTAAAAGTAGCCCTAATGACAGGTCTTATGGCCTCTATTAGAGGTGACCCATATAATGGGTCATACAACTTAGCCCTATAGGTTAAGATGCCCAATGGTTTGATTTGGATAGATAGGTCTTATGATTTCTAGATTTAGAAGTTGTCTGATGAAGGGTCTTATGACCTAGCTCTCTAAGCAAAGTGGCCCGTAACAATCCAGCCGTATAGACTAGAATGCCCGTTAAAGGGGTCTAGGGTTATGTTATTACCTAGACATTTTCATTTAAAAGTCGGACTTATGGCTTTCATTAAAAATGGTCGGGGAATTTTAGATTTACATTATTTAACTTTATATATATATATATATATATATATATATATATATATATATATATATATATATATATATATATATATATATATATATATATATATATATATATATATATATATAGTGAAATTGTTACCAATATGATTTACGACTTCTATTAGAAATGACCTATAGGGTTTAAATTAGTAAAGACATAGCTTTATATACTTCCCTGCCTTGACACTAGCGTTAGCGTCTTATTTTCTGTACAGCGATAGTTCTACTTTTAGCACTAGCCTCTAACACTAGACTTTAGCTTTCAATCGTTTACTAGTTTACTTGTTCACTAGTTTGACACTTACTAACTTGCAATCGTTAGTGATTTAACACTTACTAGCCAGCAACTGTTTTCTACTATCTTTCAGTAGCGTACTATTAGACCGATCCCGTCGGGCCTTAGCAAGGCCGGCCCAATTTTATAAGAGGCGGACCAAGCAGTCCGTCCTATAGAATTTGTCACTCAAGGTGGTGGGGCCCGCTTTTTATTTTTTTTTTATTTTTTTGTGGGGGGTGGGGGGGGGGGGGGGGGGGGGGGGGGGGGGTGGGCTAAGGGGGGGAGTTGGGTTTAATTGTATGCTTTAAGTAAGAGAAAAATATGAGGGTTTGGGTCACGCAATTGATTGTGGTTGTTCTTTTTCTCGGAGTTTGGCTACTTGGGCTCTACCCGCGTCTAGGGATTGGAAGAGATATATTCTCCTCTTGACTCGAGGATTGACTGTATCTTGATATTTTTCTTCCAGTATTTTTTATTATCGCAATAAAACTACTGTTATTCTAGTTTTTCCTTGGAGTTTGGTGGATATTTCTCACTGTTTTTGCTAAGATTGATAGGTTTTACTTGACATTCAAGTGTTTCCTATCAAATTGGTATCAGAGCGAATTTTGAGACTATTTTTGAACTATTTCGATGAAAACCAACGGGTGTTTTTTTGGCCGAAAGTGGGGTTGTTTGCTTTTTGGGGGGTCAAGATCCAAATTTTTGAGTCTACAAAGAACCAGGTATCGATGGCGACCAATAAAGTGGATGCGCTGGAAGAATTCCTTAAATGGGAGATGAGCCAAATGAAAGCAACGATGGATGATAAAATATCAATCATGGAAGAGGAGCACTGGGAGCACTTGAGGAAGGTCTTAGAGGTGTTACAGGAACACCAGCTGAGGGCTAATCTAAAGAAATATTATTTTGCATAGGCCAGTGTGGAGTACTTAGTGCATGTAGTCTCTAAGGAGGGTGTAGCGGCGGATCAGGCCAAAATAGAAGCTATGTTGAGATGACCATTACCCAAGTATCTCAGGGAACTGAGGGGATTCATAGGATTGACAGGCTACTAAAAGAGGTTCGCGAAGGGATATAGCACCATTACATGGCCACTAACATAACAGTTGAAGAAAGATGATTTCTTATGGGGGGAGGCGACCAAAGCAGCTTTTGAGAGCTTCAAGAAGGCCATGACCATTATGCCGATCTTAACCCTACCAAATTTCAGCCAGGTGCTGATAGCTAGGGCCAAGATTAAGTCTTTCTATGAGAGAGAATTAATGGCCATTGTGTTAGCCATCCAGAAGTGTAGACCCTACTTGTTTTGCTGACACTTCATTATCAAGATGGACTATTGGAGCCTAAAGTACTTGTTGGAGCAGAGGAGCACTAGAGATGGCTGTCAAAGTTATTGGTATATGATTTTGAAATCCAGTATAAGCCAAGGATAGAGAACAATGAAGCAGATGCCTTGTCCAAGTGTAAGGGGGAGTTACAGACAATAGCAGTTTCAATGTCACTAATATTGGATTAGGCGGCCATTAAGGATGAGAGTGCACGGGATGAGGAGTTATAAAGGATTAGGACAAATTTATTGAAGGAGAGTAGCCACCTAAGATATTCTTTAGAAGGTGAGAGGCCCTTGTACCAGAGGAGATTTGTGATGCCTAAGACATCAACTCACATTCCACACATACTCCAGGAGTTCCATGGGAGCACTGTTGGGGATCATTCAGGGGTGCCTAAAACTTACAAGAGACTCGTCTCAAAGTTGTATTGGAAGGGAATGCATAAGGATGTAGAGGATTTAGTAGCCAGATGTGAGATTTGCCAGAGGAAAAAGTACATTGTCATATCTATAGCATGATTACTGCAACCTTTAGCTCTACCAGACAGGGTGTGGGAGGTATCCATGGATTATAAATGGATTGCCCCGATCAGAAGGGCTCATAGTGATTTTTTTGGTCGTAGATAGGCTAAGCAAGTAAGCTCATTTCATTCCCCTATGACACCCCTACAAAGCAGTAACAATTCCATCAACTTTTATCAGGGAGGTGGTCAGATTGCACAGGATACCGCATTCTATAGTATTTGATAGGGATAAGGTGTTCCTCAGTCACTTTTGGAAGGGGTTATTCAGACTACAAGGGACAGTACTCAAGAGGAGCATCGCCTACCGCCCGCAGACAGATGTGGTCAATAAGAGCTTGGAGACATACCTACGATGCATTGCGTCAAAGACACCCAGGCTATGGGCAAAGTGGTTAGCATGGGTAGAGTACTACTACAACACTTCATAAAATTCTATTTATCAGATGACCCCATTTAAAGTGTTGTACGGACGAGATCCACCTCACTAAGTGCACTTTGGGCAAAATATCACCCTGATTTCTTCAGTAGATGAGTATTTGGAAGAGAGGGACAGGGTGTTGGAAGAATTGAACAAGCATCTATTGAGGGCTGATCAGATTAAGAAGAGATAGGTATATGAGCATAGGAAGGGCATCCAATTTTAGGTAGGTAAGAGGGTGTTCTTAAAGCTCCGGCCTTACAGGTAAAAGACCATCGCCAATAGGAGGAATGAGAAGCTTGCCCCAAGGTAGAGCCTTATGAGAGGGTGAAGCAACAGTTTCCCTTCTTTCACCTTGAGGACAAGATGATTCTTTGGGAAGGAGTATTGTTAGACCAGTCCAGACGGCCCTTGGAAAAGAGCCGACCAAATTTTATAAGAGGTGGACCAAGCAGTCTGCCCCCTGGGATGTCGCCCAAGGTGGGTGGGACCCATTAGAGATTTCAATTAGGAAGGAGGGGGCGGCTAGGGCTAAGGGGTGATTTGGGTTTAATTGTATGCTTTAAGCAGGAGAAAAATATGAGGGTTGGGGTTATGCAATTGATTGTGGTTGTTTTTGTTCTCGGAGTTTAGCAACTGAGGCTCTAACGGCGTCTAGGGATTGAGAAAGATAGATCCTCCTCTTGAATTGAGGATCGACTGTATCTAGATATTTTCCTTGTGTTATTTTTTATTATCGTAATAAAACTACTATTTTTCTGATTTTTTCTTGGACTTTGGTGGATATTTCTCATTGTTTTTTGTAAGATTGATAGGTTTTACTTGAGATCTTCAAGCGTTTCCTATCACGTACTTGTTGTTTTGTACTTGTAGTAGTGCTTATGGTAGTAGCTTTACTTTCCAGTACCAGTTCTACCTGCAGTAGTGAGTTTTACTTTTAGTGTTAGTTTTTACTTTCCAATACTTAGCTTTGTTCAGCACTAGTTTTATTTTTATATATATTGAGCTGATATTTTTTTTTTTTTTGCTTACTCGCAGATACGTGATACTTGCAGCATATTGAAGAGCTTAGAGTGCTAGAAGAGCACACAGATAGATGTTGTAAAGGCAACTACTGAGAGTGTAGTTTGGGAGTTTTTTTTTAGTGCTTTTAGAGTTAGTTCGGAGAGTTGTTGTTAGAGAGCTGTGAGGCTTGTACTTAGGTTGTATTAGTGGAAACTTTATTTTCATGCATTAAATTAGGAATTAATTTGTATTAATTATGTTAATTAATTAGATTTTAGATTTAAACTTAATCAATTAAAATATTTTATTTTAAATTAATCGTTCGGCTCTTAATTAAATTGTAATTTAAAATTATTATAATATTTAAATTAAAATGATTGCTCAACGGTTATTAATTAATTTAAATTTAATTAATCAGTTGTTAATTAATTTAAGTTTTAATTGGTATTTTAAAATTATTAGATTAAATTGACTTATTCATTTAATGAACTTTAAACACTGCTGTTGCCAGGTCCCAAGTCCACGATGAGAAAGGTGGAGGGTTGCGTTAGGTAGTCGACAGCCAGCGTAAAGCTTGTCGAACAATAATGACATGAATCCTTTAAAAAATTGTGTTAATGCTAGTGCGTCCCCTGGAAGCGACGCGCTGTATGGCCTGAATATAGTGACAAGTGTGCAAGGGCCGTTGCACCGATGCCCGGTGCAGTGTTAAATAGGCAAGGGTTCCCACATCAAGGACGGATGTGGGCAAAGAAGCTAGTCCATGAAACTAAAATTAGGATAGGAACTTGGAATATATGTTCCCTTACAGGAAAATTAATGGAATTAATAGACATTATGATTCATAGGAAGTTAAATATTTTGTGCATTCAGGAAACTAAATGGGTTGGAGAGAAGGCTAAGAAAATTGATAGTCTAGGATTTAAACTTTGGTATTCGGGTAGGAGTCGTACTAGAAATGGTGTATGTGTTATTATAGATAAGAGTTTAAAGGATAATGTTATAAAAATTAATAGGATTGGAGATAGAATTATAGCTTTAAAGATTGTTGTTGATGATAAGATTATTAATATTATAAGTGCTTATGCTCCTCAAATAGGTTTGGATATGAGTTCTAAATCAAATTTTTGGAATGACTTAAAAGAATTAATACAAAATATACCTCTTGAAGAAAGAGTTTGTATTGGAGGAGATTTAAATGGACATGTTGGTAGAGAGGTAGAAGATTTTAAAAACATTCATGGTGGCCATGGATTTGGAACGACAAATGAAGGTGGCAAGACCATATTGAATTTTTTTTTAGCTTATGATTTTTCAATTGCTAATATCTTATTTAAGAAAAGGAATGAGCATCTCATCACTTATAAAAATGGATATAGTACAACCAAGATTGACTATTTTCTTATTAGAAAATTAAATCGTTTAGATTGCAAAGATTGTAAAGTTATTCCGAGTGAAACTTTATGTATCCAACATCGATTATTAGTTTTGGACTTTAAGATAAAGGGGCATAAAATAAATAATAAAGTAAAACAATTTTCTAGGATTAGATGGGAGCATTTAAAGAATATTAACAAAAATATTTTTGTAAATAAGATTTTAGATCTTAAGCTTTTGTCTGTGCATGAGGATGCTAATATTATGTGGAAAAAAGTGACTAGTGATATTAAGAATATTGCAAAAGATGTCCTTAGAGTATCAAAGGGAAAAGCTCCTAATAGTAAAAATAGTTGGTGGTGGAATCCTAATGTGCAAGAAAAGATTAAAAATAAGAAGCTTTGTTATAAAAATTGGTTTAATTTTAAAAATTCTGATAATTGGGAAATATATAAAGTGGCTCGTAAGGATGCTAAGAAAGCAATATGTGATGCAAAGACATTAGCTTTTAGTGATTTATATAATAGATTAGATACTAAAGAGGGAGAAAGATATATGTATAAGTTAGCCAAACAAAGAGATAAGAGTAGAAAGGATTTAGTTCAAGTGAAGTGTATTAAAGATGAAGATCAAAAAATACTTTTCTTAGAAGATGATATTCAACAAAGATGGATGAGATATTTTGCTAAACTTTTTAATGAAGATTGTGAAAATAAGATTGACTATAGTAACCTCAACACCCTAAATGAAAATAAAGATTTTTGTTTTTATCGGCGTATTAGTAAAACTGAAGTTAAAGATGCTTTAAAGAAAATGAAGGGTGGAAAAGCTGTTGGACCTAATGATATTCCAATAGAAGTGTGGAAATGCTTAGGAGATGAAGGAATTTTATGGCTTACTAAATTTTTTAATACTATTTTGAAAACTAAAAAGATGCCAGATGAGTGGAGAATGAGTGTGTTAATTCTTATTTTTAAGAATAAAGGTGATGCACAAGATTGTGCGAATTATAGAGGTATTAAGTTAATATGTCATACTTTAAAATTATGGGAGCGAGTTATGGAGCATAGGTTGCGGCGTGATACTAATGTTTCTCAAAATCAATTTGGATTCATGCCGGGTAGGTCGACTATGGAAGTCATACATTTATTAAGAGGTTTGATGGAGAAATATAGAGTAAATAAGGAGGATCTACATATGATATTTATTGATTTAGAAAAAGCATATGATAAAGTTCCAAGAGAAGTGCTATGGAGAGTTCTTGAAAAGAAATGAGTCAATAATGCTTATATTCAAATCATTAAAGATATGTATGCAGGAGCTATTACTTGTGTTCAAATACAAGGTGGATTGACCAAGTATTTCCCTATTTCGGTTGGGTTACATCAAGGATCAGCCTTAAGCCCATATCTTTTTGCTTTAGTCATGGATGTTCTCACTAGACATTTGCAAGAGGATGTACCTTGGTGTATGCTTTTTGCTGATGATATTCTTCTTGTTGATAAGACTAGAGAGGGAGTTGAAGGTAAACTTGAATTATGGAGGTCAACCTTAGAGTCTAAAGGTTTTCGCTTGAGTAGATCTAAAACTGAATATATTTAGTGTAATTTTAGTAATAATAGACCTAGTGAGGGGATTGTGACTTTGGGCGATCAAGTCATTAATAAGAGTACACGTTTTAGATATCTTGGATCTATTGTTCAGAGTGATGGTGAAATAGATGGGGATATTATCAGCAGAATTCAAGTTGGATAGTTGAAGTGGAGGAATGCATCGGGCTTGTTATGTGATAAAAATGTACCCCTCAAACTTAAGGGAAAATTCTATAAGATGGTAGTGAGGCCAGCAATGTTTTATGGTGCCGAATGTTGGCCATTAAAAGAGAAACATAACACTAAGTTAAGTGTTGCAGAGATGAGGATGCTTAGGTGGATGAGTGGCTTTACTCTTAGAGATAGGATACGAAATGATCATATACGTGAAAAGGTTGGAGTAGCTCCAGTAGAAGATAAAATTAGAGAGAGTCGCCTTAGATGGTTTAGTCACATAAAACGGCGGCCTTCCGATGACCCAGTTAGGAGAGTAGAGGTATTAGATTTGACTTATGTTAAGAAAGGTAGGGGTAGACCTAAAAAGACTTGGTTAGAAAATATTAGGAATGACCTTTCTTTATTAGATTTAAACGAGAATTTGACTTTTAATATGACACAATGGAGAAAAAGGATTCATGTAGCCGACCCCACGTAGTGGGATAAAGGCTTGATGTTGTTGTTGTTGTTGTATTCATTTAATGAACTTTAATATTATTTAGCTACTCAATTATTAAATTCAATTGATGATTTCATGGTTTAAAATTGCGCAATATGAGGCTCGCCTTGAGGCCCGCCTTTGCGCAATTCCAGTAAAAAACGCCTCGATGCTTACGCTTCGAGTTTTTGTTATGAGGCTTACGCCTCAACTTGGTTGAGGCCCGCCTTAAGGCCCGCCTCGCCTCACTAGCATGAGGCTTACGCCTCACACTATATATATTAAAACTTACATAAATCTTGAAGGAAATGCCCGATATTGGACTCTATAGGAGAGGAGAAAGGGGAGAGAGTAGTTCATCATAATGATGATTCAAATGAAGAACCCCTTAGTGCTGATGACTTTCATTTTTTATGTGATATGTCATTGCTATTTATTTTTAGAAATTGGAATTATATGTTAATGAAAAGAATACTGGGATTTGGAAAAGATAGAATTTTGAGTTGAACTATATTTCTTGTTGTCTTATTACTGGGATATTTTGATTTCACTTCATATGTTATGATTTCTTATGTTTTATATTATTTACTCATTAGTATATAAAAAATTTATCATTTTATGTTTAGGCAATCTTTTGATTTTGAGGCTTACGCCTCAAAACGCCTTGAGGCTTACGCCTCGCCTCATGAATGAAAAACGCCTCAATACCCGAATACGCAATTTTAAACATTGGATGATTTTAATGAATTTAGTTTAATTAACCGAATTTAAATTTTAATTTTAGAATTTAATTTTGATTGAGTTTTAAATTATTTAATTTTTTAATCAAAGGTGAGACCTGCAATGCTTTATGGTGCTGAATGTTGGCCATTAAAAGAGAATCATAATACTAAGTTAAGTGTTGCAGAGATGAGGAAACTCAGGTGGATGAGTGGCTTACCCTTAGAGATAGAATACGAAATGAGCATATACATGAAAAGGTTAGAGTAGCTCTAATGGAAAATAAAATTAGAGAGAGACGCCTTAGATGGTTTGGTCACATAAAATGACGGCCTTCCGACGACCCGATTAGGAAAGTAGAGATACTAGATTTGACTTATGTTAAGAAAGGTAGAGGAAGACCTAAAAAGACTTAGTTAGAAAATAATAGAAATGATCTTTATTTATTAGATTTAAACGAGAATTTAACTTTTAATAGGACAATAGAAAAAAAGAATTCATGTAGCCGACCCCACATAGTGGGACAAAGACTTGATGTTGTTGTTGTTGTAATTATTTAATCAAATGGACTTAAGTTACAGATTTGATTAAATTTTAAATTAGTTGACACGCTGATTTTAATTGAATTTTAATAAAACTTGTTAATCATACTAGTTGAATTTCATATTTTTATTTAGTTAATCAATTAATCATATTAGTTATTAGAGTTTTTTATTTAAATTATTAATTAATTAGATTTTTAAATTAATGAATTATTCAATTAATGAAATAAGAGCTTAAAATTGATTGGTGTTATGGATTTAATTTAGCTAATTAATTTTAATTAGTTAGTTTAATTTAAATCATTTAAGGCCCTTATTGAAATATTATTCATTATTATTTATTCTTAATTTAGTTAATTAATTATTTCACTAGTTCGATTAATGGAGGCTCTTAGTAATTTTTCCAAAACCTTGAAGTAATTTTGATAATTTCACGGGGTAATTTTGGTAACCTCCCAACGTCCCCTCCCTGCTAGGGGAGATAGGGAAGTAGGGGAGGGCACTTGCCCTTTCAAACCCGCCCAGCCGAATAGTATTCAACGGCCAAGGGCTTCGGGATGTTGAATTCCGCAATGTGTCTTCGAGTCTCTGAATGAAGACTGCGAGCACCAATTTTATTGCAAGATTTCTCTTTTCTTTTGTTCTTATTATTAAAATTATTATTATTAAAAATAAAATGACTATATAATAATAACCCATTATAACATGTTATACCACAAATTTTCTCCTCCCCATGCTGTTTTCAAACAATCAATAGTTGCCAAAATTTGCGACTAGGGCAGAGTGAACAAACTGCATGTAAAAGGGCATGGAATGGTCGGGTTGACATGGGTGTGCGAGACCGAGTTCCTCATGTGAGACGGGCTGGTGCTCAGGGATTGCGGCCGAATTTGTGGCTTGGTGTCGTGCGTGTGAGGGAGGTTGGCGACACGTGGGACGTACAGAAGAAGAGCAAGTCTTAAATCTTGCTCGCGTAGGGGTCAGGCAACGAGAAGAAACCGCTTGATGTATGTGAGGAAGTAGGTACGGCGGGGTATACAGCAGATCTCTTGGCGCCTGGGTCGGGTCGGACAGGAAAATCCTGTTCGAGTGGACAATCAAGAGCAATCAAGTGAGAAGATTATTTCGCTCTGGAAGATAACCGAAAAGGCGAAAACCATAAGATTTGAGACGAAAGTTCATAGCCAAAATGATTGAGAGCCAGAAAACTGAATGTGTCCTCTATTTGTTTCTTTTTCCTCTTTATATCAGTAATTTGCAGCAAATAATTAAACTGCAATAAAAGAACGACGTGGTTGGTTTCTACCGTCATGGGTTCAGTTTTTCTGATGTGGCTTCTAAGATTAATTGTCATTATATATTGAACTGATTATTTAACCTATTCCCATGAGTATTGAACAGTGATTTGCATAAAAACTGCAGCTTGGATTCAACTCGTCATTATTTAACCTATTCCCATGCTTCTTGTATTTGTCTATATTAACATTCTTGTTGCTTGATCAAGGACCTTGAGATGATCTTTATTAGTTGATTTCTCTCTTTTTTTATCCCTCTTCAAAAGAATGTAGCTGATGCTCTTTGAATGGATGAAATTGTATAGATGATAAAAATGAATTCCTCTCTGGTGAAGTCTTCTATTAAATCTCAACAATTGTATCAATTCTCTCGACTCAAAGAATTCTTTTCCTAGAGTTTGTTAGAGGCTTAGAAGGTGGATGAGATGATATAAAAACAACAATCTTCAAAACTTTAGCATCAACTCGGTGGCAAATTGAGCAGTTCTTGTCCCAATAATAGAAGGAAGTGATTCTAAATTTGTTGCAATAGCAAAACCATGAATCAAAGAATCAAAAGATAGAAGCTGGTGATAAGGTCATCCCAGATAGCACGATCTCAATAATCCCGACATATAAGAGATTCTTCCGATGCAGATTTTCACTTTGTGCATTCTTTGGCGAAATCTGTGAAAGATCATATAACTCAGAAATAGCATGGCATCATCTTGGCCATTTTTTACCAAAGGTTAAAGTTGTGGAACTTGCACCCATAAATTCTCATATAAATCAAACTAATCTTCCAAATCATCCTAATCATATTTTAAGAGAACATAATCATAGACATCTCTAAAGATATTATGGCTTGGCTTGGGAAGGGAGCCAAGGCAACATATTGGGATCTAATGCTTCTTAAAATATAATTGACAACATCAACTGCTTCATGAATTTCCTTGAATGAGGAATGAATATCCTCAAGAAGAGAATCCATATATTAAATGCGAGAATTATCAAAACAAGATCCATAAGAAGAGATATGAAAGTTAGAGTGACACTTTGACTGTAATGGAGTTGGAGGGATAGGTTGATAAAGAATTGAAGATCATCAGGAGAAATGTGTTTCTATTTAATCTTCTTCATAATCTCATTTTTTTAAAAAAAAATTCTTGAGAAAACATAGAACATTCATGTTCTACATGGATTCCACAGAGATTGTCATTGTAAATACAGGAAGACAGAGAATTACGAAGGAAGGCTTACTGTTACTAAAGTGAGCTTACGAAGGAATTGGTAGCCATATTTATCATACTATCATCTTGAAAAAGAATAGAAAGTGGAGATGCCATGAAGTGAGAAAAGATGCAGAGGTGATCGGTTAAGTTAGATTACATAGGGTGATTGAGTGAACCAATATAGGTGAGTTTTGGTAAACCAATATTGGTGAGTTGGGTTTACTAATGCATGTGGGGAAGGCATGGGGACTTAGCATTTAAACGAGAATGGAAGAAGGTGAATAATGAATTTATGTATATTGGGGAGGAAGGTTGAAGGGTTTACGCGATTAAGTTTAAAAAAAAAGCACATCACAATGTTAATGTCTTCAACTTCCTCAACAAATCTCTCAAGCACGTCCAAAAATTTTCAAAAGTCTTTTTAAATTTGAGTTTTAAGTTCAATTTTTTTTGTTTTGAATTCAAATTACAGTTATCTTTCACTTCATAAACTTCCTCAATCACTCCTCAATGTTCTCAACAATAATACAAAACAAGAAATAAAATTCAAAATTCAAATTGAATAGACTCACCCAAATGTGAAATTTAAATTTATAGATTTACTCTAAATCCTCAAATCCTGCCGTGAAGTACCTCCACTAATTTAAACCGTCCAAACTAATCCCAAATAATAATTGGGAAATGAAAGAAAGACGTACATATCAATTTATCGAGAGAAACATGGCATGATTTCAAGGATTGTAGACGACTTGCCCAGAAACAAAGGAATAATTCTTTACAGATAAATCAAAGCAAATTCCCTCTACCTTTTTTCAAGTGTCCTTTGAGGGTTTCTGCTTTAAGAATGCACAACAAAGTAAAGAAAATAGAGAACAAAATAGAGAGTCTTCTTAAAAATTACATGTATTTCTTTGAAGATCTACTGCTCCCCTGGTAAGGTATGATTACCATTATAATTTATGAGTTAAGAAATTTTTCATTATTTACGAGCAAATTTAACATGGCACCTTGCTTTCAGAAACCCCACCTTAAAATTAACTTGATATCAAGTACATGAGAGTTCGTGGAATATTCAATTCATGCGCTTTGAGAAACAAAGTTGTGAGTGGGTTGCTGGATTTGGGATCGCATCCCTCTCTTCTAGTCCAATTCCCTTTGTATTTTCATCAATACTGAGAATCATCTCAACATAAGCAAACACTTACATTTAAAGGCAAATCTACGCTCATTTTCTTTGATAATGAAATATATGAGTTCACTAAACCACACCCTTTTTCTATTGTAGGTAAATTATGCTTGGAGCAACCCAACCTGGATATCATTCGCAAATTCATGTCAAATTTACACTTGGTTCTGAATATTCAATTGAACTCATTGATCATCGTTATATCATTGCAAGATTATGATTAGACACAGATTAACCAAACTCTCTTCTCAACAAGCCTACTATATTAATGGCTATCCAATGTGTATGCTAAAGTAGTCTCCCCGTTTTGAAGCTTTCGAAAAACCACCATCACCTTTATATCAGTGGCTTTTCCTTGGCATAAATTACATTATTTTAATCAATTCACTTTATAACCCTTCGGATCTATATTTGGTAAACCTTAGCAGGTGTATGTGCTATTGCTTATCTTTTCATGCCTTATGTGGCCAAAGTTCAGGAGGAAATGGATGCTATTTTTTTCACTTAAAAAGGACGTGTGAATTAGCACATTACGCATCTTGTGGATATTAGCATAATATAGAATTCAAAAGGAATCCCCCTTTGATCCCCTACTGCTCCTTTTATAAAATCTTTGGGCAAAATAAGGTTTAAAAAAATGAAATCAAGAATCAAGGGGTTTTGCCTCAGCGATGTGAGGCGTAAGCCTAAAAAAAATACTAAAACCATTATAAATAACTCATAAAATGACAAAAATGAAATAAAACAACCACATAATTATTTGTATGAAAGTAAAATATTATGGAATACAAAAGTTTCAAACTAGATTCAAATTAAACACTCACTTAAAACCTAAATACGCCCCCAGAATCAAAACTCAAGGTAGCCTCATCCTCACTTTGACATTCTTTAGAAGAATACTCATAGTCAGTGTCAAAGTCATCTTCAAAATCTTCTTCAACTAAAATATTTTTTCTTATCCCCTTAATATTACGTATGTGTAATCTAAAATAAAATAATAAATTAATAACACAAAAAACAATCAATTATAGTTAATATAACCTTTAGATTTTTTTTTAGCTCCAACCCCACTTTGCTTCTTCCTGTTATATACTTATAAAGTAGAAGTTGCTCCCATTAGCTTGCATATGGGAGGTGACGGTAGGTTAAGTATTGTGTAATATTAAAACAAATCCTAAATTAAATCTAAGTGTTTGGACGGCACCTCAAAATGCCTCGATGAATTAAACCTCAATGCATACGTCTCGTATGAAATAGGTGTAAGCCTCACCTGAATTGGTGAGGCTTAACCCTCAATGTGCCACCATCCCACAACTCGATCACCTTTTCAAACCATGGACAAAATTGCTCTAAATATTTCAAAGCTCATCTAGATCAAGAGATATCAAACAATCAAGCACAAGGGATACATTCAAATGATCAAAGCCTTCATTTTTCCACAACAGTTGTTGCTCCAATTCAAGTTTGCACTTAGAATTTAGAACCAATGGATTTTCTTTTGAATATGAGCTTGTTTTGTTTGCACTTACTAATCCTACATAAATAGTCTCTACATCATCTATAATCAGTACCATAGATATTAATCCTCCTATTCTTGCAGTTCCTCGTCTCCCTCCTATTTATAAAAATTGAGGAACCTTGCGATTCTAATGGAAGTACTCCGGAATGATGATGCTCTTGTGGATAGTAAGTTTCAAATCCTATTTACTAGACAAGATTGAAATTTAATAAAAAAAGTAAATTCATCATCACATTTTTTAACCACACTTCATGCAAAGCGATCCAAATGAGTAGTTTTCCGATTATGATGGATCATTTACCTTATGTATTTTTATTGTTTTCCCTGGCAATTCTGGATAATTGCCCCTGTTGTACTCATATCATTTTCTAATAACAAAAATTACGCTTTAATTAAAAAGGTAATAAGTTTATGTCTGATTGAACTTTTTTTTACTCTATTGTGCAATAAATTGATTACTTTATATCAAATTTCTTCTGTGCATTGAAGTTTGCAATCACAAATTAATTCTACAATACAATGTATATTAAACTATAGTTTTATCTAAAATTTAATATAACAATTTTTCTTGTTAATGCATCATCATATCAAATTGAATATTCACAAATTATTAAGAGGCAAATATGAATGACCATCTAAACATGTGGAACAAATTGAACGAAGGATGGATGGCATAGAAATCAAGATAACTATAAGTAAAAAAAAAAAATCTAAAATCTGGAAGATAAATTTGATCGAGAAATAATAAGTTAAGATGTATGGCCAAATGGAAGACCTAACCAAAAAAATCTTGATGAGGAATCTGTCACTTTGTCCCTTGCCTAGCCACCTATAAAGAATCTACCTCATACGAGAACTTCACCTATTCTAGACATCTTAAATATTTTAGTAAATTTGGCTAATGACGCACAATTAAGAAATATTGTAGTAGAAACCTAAGTGAACCTACCCGACTTCTTCAGCTTGTCAGAAATATCCTTGAGATAAGTCCAGATATAAATCATCATTAGCATGCCTAGATGTATGTCTTGTGTTTCTGTTTTTGCCATTAGTAAGATTGTGAAAATCAGACCAGACATAAAACCGAAAGAATGAGAAGTTCAGAGTTCAATAGTTTGACCGGAATCAAACTAGGATTGAACCGTATGACGTAAATATGTAAATTATTTAAATAAAATTTAAATAACACAATAATCATATAATAATATAAATTTTTGATTAAAAAATAATTGAATTCACAAAGTAATAATATCATATGTAATTTTAAATTTAAAAACATTTAATATTTAAATTTAATTCAAATTTTACGAAAAATTAGCTTACATATAAATTTATAAATTTAATATAAATTATTATTAATTTATGTTATAAGCTTATATATAATTTACTCCTATAAATTATAAATGAATTTCGTATTATAATTTTACATTTATAAATTATTTAGGATATATCATTTATTATTAATAAATAATTAATAAATTAATTTTTATATTACATAAGAAATAAATGAAGTATATAATTTATTTAACATTATTGATTTGAAATAAATGCTATTTACATCATAAAATGTTTATTTAAAAAATATGTTTTAAAATATATAATGTATGTTGTAAACTTAAGAAGTAAAAAGTTCAACTTATTTAATCCAACATCATTTGGAAACTTCCTCTTGGTAATGTTTATATTATTTTTTGAGTTTGGATGAGGTAAGAACTCACATAGAGTGATGAAGTAATGTGAATTGTTTAGCTATAATTTCTTTATTAAAAACAATATACAATTTAAATTTAAATTAATTTGTTAAATTACAAATAGTATTTAATATTTTATTCTTCATGTATTAAATTAATTTATTTAATTATTTAAATAGTTCATAAATTGAATCGACCAATTAAGGGAACCAGGACTAGTTCACCAATTTGTCAGTTCTGCCCGGTTCAGCCCAATTTGATGCATAAAAGGGTTTTAAGATGAACCGGACTGGCCTTAAGATCGATTCACAGTTGAACCGGTCGGACCTGCTAGTCCAATACGATTTATAAAACTCTGTCCATAAGCACATTGAATAGTAGCATCTGAAAGTGCTACAAATATTCTAACAAGATGAAGATATAATCTACCTTCAAAATATTTAAAGATTTTTTTAATATAATGCAATGCATTGTTACTCTAGCATTTTCAAATATTCACCCCACATTATTCTCCAAAGGACGATTCTAGCTAAATTGTTATCCATCATTCAATTGATAACAATTTAGATAGATACAAATTTGTTGAAATTTTCCCTACAATAGCAACTTGATATTCAAACACCAAAGTTTGTTATGGTCAAATTTTAACCAATCAAATACTTCCACATAAAAATTTAGTTGCTTGGAGAGCTCACTTAACCTAATCGCTATCAATCTATAGAGGAAATTGAAGTAACACAAGAATGAGATATTAATGTAAGATAACAAAGAATTGAAGATATTAATTTGGCTAAATGGATAGCCTTCTCCACAACTATTTTATTGTATGATTACAATATTTTCATATAATCCTAATATAATCGTTTAATTTTAATGTTATTTCTGATTCCTTTTATGTGTTTGTGTTAAACTTGTAAGTATCAAAAAAGAGATCATATCGTAAGTATTTTGGATCATTATCACTGCCATACATGAAAAATTAGCTATCTAGCATGCCAATTTAATACCATCGTGCACATTTGTTTGAGAAAATCTCCCATGGGTAAAATTAGCCTTCAAAGCAAGCTAAGTCAAGCCATGGAGATGGGAGCATGAAGTAGTTTCTTCATGAAGGTTAGAGTGATCTTGATGTAAATTCGCCTTAAAATTTCTGAGAGATCTTGTTGTAACTTTTTCTAAAAATTTGGAGTGGACATGAAGTAGCCTCGCCATAAAGACTCCTAATATGGGGGAAATAAACGATGAAAACACTAACATTTTACATATTTCGTGTAATTATGTGGCTGGCCAAGAAAGTTGATGTATTTATTTTTCATTTTCTTATTTAACATTTGGTATTTTTATATCTTTCTACATTCTTTCATGATGTGTGAGCTATAAAAACTAATGAAAATTTAGGCTGTAAGCATTATAATTTAAATACAAAGATAGTTTACTCATTTCTTTCAATCAAAGATTGATGTCTTGATTTAACTATCTCTGAAGTTTATGTAAATTGGATCCAAAAAGAGATATTCAAGATTCAATGGTTTAATCAAAGTTGAATCGAGTGTAGTATTGGATGATGCAGTAAATATTATAATTATTTAAATATGATTTAAATGACATAATAATAATGATTCAGTAATAATGTAATAATGCAAATATGTTACTAAATATAAATAGAACTTATACAAAAATAATATTTTCAATAAATATAATTTAAAACACCTACTATCTTTAAATTTAATATACATTTAATATTAATTTAATTTATGTATAAACTTATAATTTTATTATAAATCATTGCTAATTCATATTATAGGATTAAATATAACTTTAAGCTGATAGATCATACACTAAAATTCACATTATAAATTTGCACCTATAGATTATTCACTTTACATAATTTATAATTAAATAAATAGCTATCAATATAAAATTTTACATTTCATTAAATTTAACAAATCCAAATATAATAAAAGAAAGAATTTCAAATTCTAACCCACTGCTAAAATTAAGGAGAAGAAAACTTTTAGAATTCAATATAAATAACCTTTTTTCTAGATTCAAGATAACTAATTTATAATTGCAAGGTTTAAATTCTAAGAATCCATAAAGAAAAGGATAAGAACCAAAATTCAAATGAAATCCAAATTACCAACTCTCGAGCCCAACCCACTAGCCCGCAAGGGACTGGCCAATTAACCAATTGTCATCCACCAGTTAAGCCTTAGCTGATTTGAGGGTCGGTTTCTATGTTATCACTTCCAAATGACCAGCTAGCTCAAAAGATCTGTTAAGATCATATGGTTAATTTTTGCGCTAAAGATTGAGTAGTTTTTTTCTGATGCTTTTGAGGATTCATCATCCAAAGCTTGAGGATTTTTTTTTTTTTTTTTTTTGACATATTTCCTTTCTATTTCTCCAAGCAGACCCATCATAATTTTTTCCTAACAAACATTCCAACAGAGATAATCTTATGATAGTCAGATTTATAACTTATTTCAAGGACAAAAAGAAGCACAGCCCAAAATAATTTCAAGCAAAGCTTGCCAGTTATAAACTCAAAACATTTATACGGAAAAAACTCAGGGCTTATTAGAGTAAAGATAATAGCAAAATAACCTGATAAGCCTCATGGTTCGCAACTATTCTCCTAATGATTGTGCTAGTTGTGATGTCTAGAGGACTTTCTATTATTTGGAAGATGCCCATATCCATTGGAACAGCATAAGGATTTGATTTCTCCTGCTTGTAAGTCTAGCAAATCAGGATCATATCTTAATATTACAATAAGGATATAAATAAATAAATAGATTTACCTTAATATAATCCATGTTTTCAGCAATTGTTCCATGAACAACCAACGAGATATTGAAGGTTGTAATCTGCAATATAGTATAAATTGGACATATTCAATTAGAAACAAAGCTACAAAATCGACATCCTCAGAGTAATGCCAAAAGAAATAGCAAGTGACGAAATGCAAATAAGATGGGGAAAAAAAAAAGATGACAAAATATGCATTAGAACGGCAAAGAAGATATCAGTAATATTGGCTCTCTGATATGGTATAGCACAATATTATTAAATAAAAGCAAATAGAATTCTATGCAGGGAAGTAACGGCTAATCACTATCAACTCATAATGTACAAAAGTAAGTTGCTAAGAGATGATATGCAAGATTTTCAATTTCGAATAGACAGTTTTTCATCTTTAAACATTCAATCAACTAGTCGGCCTTCTAACATTGATATAATGGAGAGAGCCGGCACACATCCAACAAAATATAACGGATACGAAGGAAAGAAATCTTATCAAAATCCTAAGCTAGAGCATATGCCATTGTGAAAAATGTATAAAAAAGACAAATTTAGCATACAACAATACAAATGAACATTATGGCTATATCAAATCATTAACTGATAGTTAGGTTTTCATCAAAAGGGGATTTGAAAACTATGCAACACCAATACAGATGTTTTCTATCATTTTTGGAGTAATTCCTAGTGTGCACGTTAATGAGTTAATCTCATGCAAAAATTATAAATCAAAAATTCCAAAGCCATGCAGTCAAATAGACTTCTTTCGCGAGTACAGAGCATTATAATAAAGTACTTAAATAATGAATTTGGCTGTTGGCATTGCAAAGTGAAACATGACAGTACACATCTAGCAAAGCTTTGATCCTAGCCTCATTAAAAATAAAATCAGAATTTCAATTTACAGTTATTTGCAAAGAAAATTAAATGCAAGACATTACGAAAAACACTGCAGAGGCTAGCAAAGAATATGCTGCAAAATGAAGCTAACCATGTCCTTTGAGATCTCCTTTGGTGCTCCAATAATCACCTCATCCACATAACGACATGCCAAAACACTCAGACTTCTCTCATGAAGATTCATAATTGGACGATGAGCTCCTCGGTTAGAACTGCAAAATTGCATCCTTTAGTATCTGAAAAAGTAGGTGCTATGAAAAAAGCAAAAAAAAAAAAAAAACCAAAAGCTCTAGTCTTCAAGTGCAAATCATTGATGGAGAAAATAGAAAAATATCAAGATATGCTGAAGCTGATATCAAAAGGTACTGAAAATTGGTTATTGTTTCAATAGATTGTAGCCTTTTTTTCAAGAAGGGAAAAGATGGGTTGAAGGTGGGGGTTAAATTGAAGTACTCATGGGGGTTAAATCGATCAAGAGGTGTCTCCCAACATGGAATCTTTGAATTTTCATATTAATTGCAAGCTCAATTCCTGCTATTAAAGTCTCATATTCAGATACATTGTTGGTAAGAGATTTGTTAAGCTGTAAGAGTATAGGAGTATGCCTCCTTGTGGGGTGATGAATATAAGGCCAATCTCAACCTGTACTATTGGGAGGTTAAGTGGTTTGGCTAGTTTTATTGATGAAGCTCTATCGAAATAGAGCTCCCATTCCTATAGATGTCTCTTCTCCTACTTAGAGGATTGTCATCTCGTAACTCATCATTAAGTAGGGAGTTTGCAGCTAAAGGATGACCAACTAAGAAGTTAACTAGGGCATGTCCTTTCACAGCCTTTTGTGGAGTACATGTAATGTCAAATTGTATTAACAATACTGTCCACCTAGCCAGATGACCTCTGAGAGTGGGTTTAGTCTTTAAGAATTTAAGAGGGTCCACTTTAAATATTAAAGTTATCTTATGAGCAGACATAGTATTATAATTTTTGCGTGGCAAAAATTAATGTAAAGTATTGTTTTTAAATTGGCAGATATCTTGATTGTACCCCTATTAACCATCGACTAATATAGTAAAGAAAATTTTCTTTTACATCCTCATTATTTTATACTAGCAATGCCCCGAGTGATTTCTCAAAAGCCGTTGTATATAAGATTAGTGATTTTTCCTGAGATAAGGGCAGTGAGAATTGGAGGATGTAGCAAATATTATTTTATGCCATCAAAAGCCACCTGATAAATATTGTCCCATATAAAAGAGGTGTTTTTCTTCATCAGTCATGCAAAGGGTTAGCATCTACCTGAAAGTTTAGATATAAACCATCGGATTTAAATCAATCTTTCTTTGATTGAACGAAGTTGTCTTCAAAATTTTACTGACAACATTTTCACAATTGTTTTAATTTTAAAATGGTCAATTTCGATTTTTGTATGACGCACAATAAATGCCAAAAAATTTCCAGATGATGAAACACCAAAAGCACATTTTAGTAAATTCATTTTAAGATTGAACTTTAAAATTCTTTTAAATACAATTCTAAGGGCATTTACAAGCTTATAATAAACTTTACTCTTTACAATCAAATTATTAACATGAAACTCCATTTATTTGTGTATAAGATCATCAAAGATATGGGTCATAACCCTCTGGTAGATGGCTCCAACATTTTTTAAGTCGAATGGAAGAATCTTATAGCAGTAATTACCAATAAGAGTGTGGGTTTCTCATCTTCTAGATCCATCTTAATTTAGTTGTGACCTTATAACCCATCCATAAATGAAAATATATCATAATTTAATGCATTATCAATCATGAGTTCTGCATTAGATAACTGAAAGTCATCTTTTAAATATGACTTGCTTAAATTTCGATAGTCCATGCAAACACAAATTTGACCATTCTTTTTCTTTATTGGAACAATATTAGCAATCCAATCAGCATATTTTTCTTCTCAAATGAATATGACTTCAGTGAGCTTCTCTGTTTCAATAATGGCGGCATTTTTGTGTTGATGGAGAGTTTGCGGATTGCTACTTCTGGTGATAAGTTAGGCATTTCATTATAATTCCATGTAAAACAATCTTTACACTCATGAAGTAACATTTTTAACTCCTCTACTATGTCAAGTGAGAGGTTAGTGCTAAGAAACATGGGCTTAAGATCCTCTTATGTACTCATATTTACTTCTTTGAGCTAGTCCACAATAGATTGGTCACCTTCTTCAAATTCTTTTGTGCATCTTTTAGATCAACAATTAGATCATCAATCTCATTTTTAGGCTCAGGGGGACCCTCTTCATCACCTGAAATAGCATAGCATGTGCTCATGCAAGATGCATAGCACGAACATACCAAAGGCCCCACATTACAAACTTTCCATATCCAATAAGAGTCTGAATATGCCCTCTGTTTCGAAGTCTTTTAAAATAACAAGCTTTCTTATTCATTTGCCTCAAAGAAATATTTCTTACAATAAGTCTTTTCAAAGGGGGCTAGAAGTACTGAGGGATAGTCGGTGGTGTATCCTCATCCTTTAAATTATCATTTTCTCATTCTAATGATTTGATATCCCCTTTGATTTACAGAAAAGGATTCCACGCTCATCGTGACCTCTCTTTGGGGTGACATAGAATGTTTTCAACCTTTTTATATTCATGTTTCTTGAGAAATTCAAAATTTTAACATGTGCAATTTCAATGAATGTCATTTTTATACTATTAATAGAAACTTGTAGCCGGATATCCTCACTAAAGAGATGAAGGATTTCTTTAACTGTTTAATTATGGAGTTGAGACCCGGATCCCCTTTATTTTGAGCCATCTTGGTGTTTTTAGGTTGAGAAAAGAATAATTCTTCTTCATCATTTTCACTATCACAACTAAGGTGAGGCACTGAAGTAGGTCGCTTTAATTCATTCTCGCCTTTGGCTTTTGGCTTTACTTTGATGCGTGGAGGCGTCTAATCCTTCAAAAGGTTACCACCTTTTGACTTCTGTGTTATAAAATATTTGATGTCATCATAAATTTTGATCTCAAGCACTAAGAATGGTTGTCGTCACCATCGACTTGATACTCGTCACCATCTCGAATGTATTTCACACATTGGTGAAGAGTTGAAGGCACAACACTATATTTATGAAGTCAAGGTCTTCCATGGAGTGTCCTATAAGAAGTATCAAAACCAATTACATGAAATTTTGTCTCTATGTAAAGCTTCCCAAAGTGTAAGGATAAAATAAGAGATCTTAAGATTCTTTGTCCTTGTTCATTAACTCATTGAAGGAATACTATGCTTTTATTTAGGTATTGAACATCAAGAGCTAATCCTCTAAGTATTTTAAGGCTCATTAGATTAACAAAGGAGCCTGAATCAATAAGGATTCTATTCATTTGAACATTGTTATTTTTTGTTGTAACATAAAATGGTCGATTATGCTCTGTTGTTCCTAAGAGAAGATCATCATCACTAAAAGTGGTTGCAGCAATAGTTTAGGCTTCCTTCATGGTTTGATCTGCAAAGAATGATTCATATTTTTCTAAATTTTGCTTTAATGAGTGTTTCCCGAACGTTTTTAGATATAATGAGAGCAACCTAAATGCTTAATAATGCTGGTAGTTTGCAAAGATGAACCAATACATTATAATCCACAATTATATTAGTAGTCGTCTTTTGCTTATATAGGTTTTGTGGCATAACATCCTCATTAAGTTTAATATCCTTCTCTTTATCATTTATTTTCTTTTACTGAGGGGGAGCGACTATCTTCTCAATCCTTAATTAGACCCACGTCACTTCTTCATATGAGCTACCATCAATAGAAGAGGCTTTGAGTTCACTTCTTTTTCAGATTCCCCAGAATCCTTCAAACTGCTTCCAAGCCATGGACACTTAACTTTAAGGGCTGTTTTGATCTTCTTGTTATTCTCATCATCGGGAACATGAAGCTCTTTATTTGAATTGGTGAATGGTGATATTATGCAACATATTTCTTTAGAATGAGCTTTCAAGTTAGCCATGTGGAGAATATTAAGAGGCCTACAATTTTCTCTTGCGGCCCCCTTCCATCTCGACAACTTATGACTCAACAAGTTTCTATAGGGATACTATGTGCTTCATCTGACTTTGGGTTAAGATGTTGCTCAATCATATTACAGGGCATCTAAAAGGTTGTTCATATTCATCAATGAAGTCGATGTACTTTTGAATTTCAATATTTTGTTTTCTTAATTTATTCCTCTTTGATCTCCGAGACTTTGATGTAGGATATTGCCTATCTCCTAGACCCTTGGATATTTTAAGGATTTCCTTTTAGTTGGCATGGGCTCTTTCATGGTTAGCTTCTTCAAAGAGAGGAGCTTCGGATCGACTTCCAATTCTAAAGAACTCTTCTGACGAATACCTTCTATGGCCAACAAGATGTTAATAATCCATCTTCTTCAAGATAAAGATTTCTCAACCACATTCTTCTTCTTGCGGTTCATTGCTACAATCATTTTTTATATCTTCGCTTGGAGTGGAAGAGATGACATTGGTTTTTTCCATCTTGGTATTAATCAAGATGCAATCTCAGAGAGTAAGTTCAACATTTTGATAATTTCTTTCAGCCCAATCTTGAATACAAAATAATCTTCGATCGGATGACTAATGACCCTATGATATAGACAATAATTTGGATCATTGACCATATCGGCTTGTTTAGGTCGACGAGTCTCTGGTAATTGAAGACCAATTTTGAGTGCATGTCGAAAGATTTTTGCGGTACATTCTTTCTAAAAGGAGTATGGTTTATTTATTTTCTCTTGGAGTGTAGGACCCTTTTGACCTTCCTTTCCTTGCTTTATCATCTTGAGCGGGGCAGTTGACTCTCCTTTTCCCTTTTGGTCAAACAGAAAAAGTGAACATTGTATTCACATCATTCTTTCTGGGGTCATAAGTTTTGACTTGCATTCCTTTTCTAAAAGAGTTATGATTATAATTGTTGTTAAAACCCCTACGCTTGGGCAATCTTTCAAATTTGGCCACGTGACCTAATAACTCCTAGAAGGTATTGATCATATCCATGGGTAGATAAGGAATCATTTGGCCATCAATATTCCCCATGAGAAGTTCCACGACTATTTTTCAATGAGTTCTTCACAACGCATGCTAAGATTTCGTCATCTAGTGATATATTTAATAGCATACTCATCATTTCTTCTTCTTTCAAGAGTGAGGTCTATAATAATCACTTTTTTGTGGCACAAGCAAATCTTCTAACAAACATTGTCTCCAGTTTTGCAAATATTTTGATTGAGTCATTAGGTAACTCAGCATATCATTCGAAGGTTGTGCCAGCAAGGCTACCAAAAAATTAGCATAGTAGTAAGGCATCATTTCCTCCAGTATTACCATAAGTAGCCTTGAATTGAGCCAAATGTTGTATGGGATTTTCAGTGCCTGCGAACATGTTCCACTAAGGCCTCAACAGTATCGGAAGCAATGAATGCCTTAACCTTTTGATTAATAAGGTTTTCAATTTGGGCATCACTAACCATTTCATCTTCTTTATGAATTGCTAATATTGGCTCTTGCTGAGTTCCTAGTATATTTTTCAGAGTAAGTAGAACACCGGGGTGAGTAGGGGTGCAAATGAGTCAAGCTGGCTCGTGAGCTGACTCGAGCTCGACTCGTTAACGAGCTCGCGAGTCGAGCCTATCAAGCATCGAGCTCGAGTTCGAGCTTAATTTCGAGCTCGGTGTATTAACGAGCTCGAGTTCGAGATTTACCCTGTCCGGCTCGAGGGCTCGTCGAGCCGGCTCGATTAATTTGGGCGGGCACTGAATTTCCAAAATTCGAAATGAATACACTGCGAAGTGTTGAACCGGACAAAATATGAACCGAACGAAAGCCAATAATGTAAAAGTCCCTAAACATTAATTCGACGAAGCCAAGAGCCAGTCCACATACTTCTTTCGTTCGTGAGGTAGAGTGCGGCGCTCCTTCCTCAGCTAGGGTTGAATTCGTTCTTCCAGTGCTCGACGCCTCGACCTGCTATCTTCTCCGGTTAGTTCACTTATTTCCTTCATAATCTTTTCTTGACTTCGTTTTTCTAGTACTTTAGCTACTAACTGCTATGGTTAGGTCGCTTTTTGCCTTCATCATCGCTTCTTGCCTTCGTTCATCTGGTGCTCGAAGTTTTTATCTGCTGCGGTTTTAGGTAAGTTCATATTCTATTAACTTTGCTTCAATTTTTTTTTTAATTTGCCTTAAGTTTTTATTGTGTCCGCGCCGTTGAGGACTTCGCAAGCTCGACCTACTATCTCCTCTGGTTAGTTCACTTATTTCCTTCATAATATTTTCTTGACTTCATTTTTCTGGTACTGTAGCTGCTAACTGCTATGGTTAGGTCGCTTTTTGCGTTCATCATCGCTTCTTGCCTTCGTTCATCTGGTGCTCGAAGTTTTTATCTGCTGCGATTTAGGTAAGTTCAGATTCTATTAACTTTGCTTCAGTTTTTTTTTAATTTGCCTGAAGTTTTTATTGTGTCCGCGCAGTTGAGGACTTTGCAAGCTCGTCTAAGGAAATTTTCGTTGAAGCCATTTGATAGGGTATACTATAAGTAAACAGATTTTTTTTCTGAAATAATTCTTCGTTGAAGCCGTTTACTGGTATAATTATTGTTAAGTCAATGTTTGAACGTTTTAGCCATTATCATTGTTGCTTTTAAATGATTTTTCTTTTTTTTTATATGTTTATACGTGTTTATATTCCTTATGGCGAATTATTGTTAAGTCAATGTTTGAGTTAACTTATATGTGTTTTCATTACCTATGCTAGAATGTCGTTCGAACTAATTGTTAAAGATAATATAAGTGAGGAAATAATTTTGGAGACAGTTGATGAAGTATCATCTGATAGTGTAGAAGTAAATATTGGGTTGACTGGAAATAATGTTGTGGTAGAGGAAAATAAAGGTGTAGAAGGGTATACTGTAGGCACATGTAATCAGAATGAAGATGAAAATCCAATCACAACAAAAAAAAGGTTGAAGAGATCATCTGTGTGGGATGAGTTTAAGGAAGTAATTCTTCCTAATGGACAGAAAAAAGGAGAATGCATTCATTGTAAAAAAAACTTATCCATAGGAACTACAGGGTCGACAACACAATTTAGACGTCACCTTGATCATTGTGCAGCTAGGATTCGTTTCATAAGAAACCAGAAAGTACTTCATTTTCATCCCAAGGAAATTGATTCTATTGCTGACAACTCCCAAGAGAGTGCTAGTTCGACCACATTTTCTTATGACAATTCTAAAGTAAGAGAGAGCATAGCACATTATATTTTGATCAATGAAAAGCCATTTTCTGTTGTGGAAGAGTTTGGTTTTAATCTTGTTTTGAAGTCAATGTCTCCCTATTTTTTGAAATATTCAAGAACAACTGCTCGTAGTGATGTAATGTTAGTTTATGAGAAGGAGAAGAAAAAACTCCATAATGCATTGAAAAGCATAAATAGAATCAGTTTTACAACAGACATTTGGAAGTCAAAGAATCAACGAATATCTTATATGGTAGTTACAAGCCATTATGTGGACTCAAATTGGAAATTGCAGAAACGTGTATTAAGTTTCCTTCACTTGTCACCTCCTCACACAACTACAGAAATTGTTGACACTTTTTACCACTCAATGAATGGGGTTTGGAGAATAAAGTATTCACACTTTCAGTTAATAATGCACCTAATAATAACCGTGCCATTAAACTTCTAAAGAATAATTTTCATGTAAGGAAGAAGTTACTTTTTGGAGGACGGATATTTCATGTTCGTTGTTGTGCTCACATATTGAATTTGATGGTCAAATATGGTATAAAGAGTATTGAGTTTGTTGTGAAAAAAATTAGAGATACAGTCAGTTATTTAAATGCATCTGAAGGGAGGTTACTTAGATTTGTTGATGTTGTACATCAATTACATTTGCCTACTAGAAAATTAATTATGGATTGTCAACTCAACCTACAACATGCTAAATGTGGCTCTTAGGTTAAAGGAGGCTTTCATTTCATATAGTGAGAGAGATTTAACTTATCACAACTGTCCCACAGAAGAAGAATGGAGTAATATAGAGAAGGTTTGTGATGTGCTTGTATTTTTTAATGAAGCGACAAACATAATTTCAGGCACAGAATATCCTACTTCAAATTTATTTTTGTCCCAAATTTGTACCATCAAGAAGGTGTTAGATGATAGCTCAATTTCTTCAGATGAGTTTGTTAAGAACATGACTAAGAAAATGAAAGATAAATTTGATAAATATTGGGGAGAATGTAACCTTCTCATGGCTTTTGGTGCTATTATGGATCTTATAATGAAGTTTCTAGTGATAGAGTTTGCATATCCAATGATATATGAAGAGCAAAGTGGGCAAAACATCTCGTATGTTTGTGCATTGCTTTATGAATTGTTTGAAGAGTATGTAACATGTTTTGAGGAAGAAGCAAAAGAAGCAAGTGCAACATGTAAGGTAGGAAAAGAGGCTTCAAAAGGAGGAAGTAGTGGTTTAAAGATGAGTTAAGAAGGTGGATCAAACAAGTATAGTGGATGGTTTGATTTCACAACATATGTTTCTGAAAAAAATAGTAAGAAACCAGCAAAAACAGATTTAGATAACTATCTGGAAGATGGCTTAGAGATCAGTGCAGCTGGCAAAATATTTGATGTTATTGGGTGGTGGAAGAACAACCAAGCAAAATACCGCATATTATCAAGATTGGCTGTAGACATATTATCAATTCCTATTAGCACTGTTGCTTCTAAATCAACATTTTCAGTAGGGGAGCGAGTTGTAGATACATATCGTTCCAAATTGGGTATTGAAACAGTTCGGTCAAATTGGATTCGTGCTCACTATGGCTTGAAGGGCAAGGACAAAGGTATCCATTTTTAATGAATTAGTAAATTGTTAAGTATTTATTTTATCACTAATATAACTTGCAGGAAGAAGAAGATGATGAAGAAATTGAGATACCAATTCCATGTGCTTAATATGATTTTCAAGGTAAAGTGTTTTCTATTTGAAATATTTTCATAAGCAAAGATAAAAACAATTGATATAATAAAAACTCAATTTTCTTTTTAATTTTGTAGACTGGTCGTTGGGACAAAAAATTACCTAAACATGTTAATGGCTTGGAGAAGTTAAAATTGGTAATGACTTATTGATTATTTTTCATTATATTTAAATTTTGGCAACTTTCTTAAAACTCTTGTCATTGCTTACAGGTTGTCAAAGATAAAGACATGATGGAGAAATTTTTTTTCCTTTTATTTGTTAATTTTGTAATGTTGTAGTTTAGTTACTTTAAGAAATGTAATTTGAACTTGGTATGGACATATGTAGTTGTATTTCCCTTTCATTTTAAAGTTTTGTATGGACTTTGTTTTAGATTAGGTTCTGCTTGAGTTTACTTCTGCTTTAGTTGTATTTCAGCTGATTGAGTTCTTGCTGAAGTACTTTTGTTATGTGATATTGGCTGTTTTGGAAGGAAACTGTTGTTGAAATTGTTTGGTGGTGAAAATTTTGTCAGCTATAATCTTTAAATATTATTTTTGCTGAAGTATTTTTGTTATATGATAAATGGTTGTTTGATGAAAATTTGTGTTTGCATTGTAGTTAAATATTAAATAAGATATATAGATGTAAAAATGTAGTTAAATAATAAATAAGATATATGGCTTGTTTAAATAAGATATTTTAAAGCTTTGTATCAACTGAACTACCGAAGCCTGCAAGAGAATATCAGGAGAACGGTCCTGAGCTTCCGCCTGGGCATTGGGAGGAGATAATAGAGGGATTGGAATTTGTTGAGAAGTAGCTTGGAGGATGTTTATAATTTAGGAGTACAATATGACAAGTATTTTGCTAAGAAATATTATACAAAGCATTTAATTCCAAAATAATCAATAATATATCAAAATGTCATTTTGGTGGTAAAATTTCTAAAAAACATTCAATTCGAGCCGTTTATCGAGCCAACAATCGAGTCGAGCTCGAGCCAATTATTCGAGCTCGAGCTAACGAGTCGAATTCGAGCCAAGAATCAGACTCTCGAGTCAAGCTCGAGCTCAAGTTCTTGACTCGAGTCGAGCTCGAGCTCGAGTTCGAGCCAACTGTATCATTAACGAGCCAGGCTCGAACCACCTATGACTCGAGCTTGACTCGACTCGTTTGCACCCCTAGGGGTGAGTAGCTTGGGTGTCTCTTGTATCCAATATAGGATTGATAGACCCTAAGAGATTTCCTTGTTGATTTACTGTTCATTGGCGTTCAGCTGCAGCTATTAGGCTAAGTTACTTAACTAGCTCTTTCATCAAGCCGAACATGGAGCTGATTAATTTCCTGGTCTTTCTTATGTATGTGAGATTGCACCTCTCATTGTAATCTTATCACAACTTCAAATGTCTCTTCGGTTCCCTCGATCTCTTCCTGTTATTGAGCTGACCTATTCATATGTGTTTTCTATTCTTGGTTGTCTCGTGCATGCTGTTCATTCTGTGGATTTGAGGTCACATTCGTGCAAGCATACATCCTTCGAATAAGTTGATCTATTGTATTATCCACCATTCGCACAACTGCAACAACCATATGATCAATATCCTTTGCATTATCGATATCGTCAGTGGTCTTTGACATCATTAGGAGAAGCCTTTCTACCCTAGAAAGCCTCATCATATGTTTCATCAGCTTCTAACTCTTCTTAGGGCTGGGATCGTCGCTTCCAATGAATCATTGGGGAGCTAGAAAATTCCTTATAAGTAAAAACCTCTTTCTTGTATGGTGAAGTTAGCTCACGTTGAGATCTCCTACTAAAGAATAACCCTTGATTATGATGTTGGGATTGACCTTTATAAGTTTTACTCTCATAGTCTTCTTTAAGAAATCTTGAATATTTAGGCTCCTTTGGAACCAAAACTCGACGATATCATGTAGTTTTGTGTTTCTGGTGAACATTACTTGGCCTAGAGTTTGCCTCTGGGAGCAATGGCCTTTGGTAGGAGATCCAAAATTGGATAAGGTCGTCAAGGCCTCTTATTATCATACCTCCGAATATAATTTTCATTAGGAGTATTATTATGATATTCCCTTATCCACTTTCTTTTCGAACACGGATGAATATGGGTAGTCTCTTCTCATAACATGGTGGTAAGGGAAATATTTGATTCCTCCTCCATAAGGAATTTTTGAAACCTTGTACTTTCAGGAATAAGTTGAGGTTGGGGACCCTGACTTCAACCACTGACCTCTTCAATCTTCTTTGTAGATTTGTCTTTGATAGCCTTTAATACCTTGTAGATGCAGGATGAAATCGATTCCTGCTTTTGTGGTTGTCTTGATCGTAAGGGTGCCTCTCAAAGACTTCTTTATATCACCTTTAGAACTGTTGCTCTTCACGAATCGTAGTGACTCAAAGCCATTGCTCTTGTAATGCAAAAAGTAGCTCTTGGATTTCAGCTCGAAGGCGGGCATTAGCCTTTCTTCTTGCCTACCTTGACATCTTAGTGTCGACCATGACGGGTTCAGCATGATATCTCCCAGGATTAAAAGCAAGCCCCTTGAACCTCATTCATGCTTCTATTGGCATGGTTTGACCAATCCCTCTCTTGGCAACTAAAGTCAGGGCAGGTGCAATAGAGTGTCTTGAGAACACAAATGCCCTCTTGGGAGCCCTTTAAGTAGTGGTCATGTTAGAAAACTTAGCAATTTGATGTCTTGGTTGATTTAAAATAATCACATTGGGTCTCCTTCCTTTGACAAGGAGATGAGTACATGTCATGGGTGCCACAAATTGTTCAATGATAACCTTTTTTGTTGATACAGCTTCGTCGATGTGATTGATAGGGGTGAACTTTATGACTTCTGAAATTATTCCAAACTGGATGATAGCTCCAGCATGGGCAGTGTTGATAACAGCCAGAGAGAATTGCACCATTGATCCCTCCCCAAGCTTCATTGTCATTATGTTGTAAGCAAATACTATGTCTCAGCAACACTTATTATAAAACTTACAAAAATTAGAATTAACTTGTGATTTCAAACTCTAGATTTTATTATTAAAAGAAACATAAGCTCGGCATTAATGAGCATCTATATGTTAGATGTATATAAGAATTGAGACTAAAATATAGTTCCTTTAGTAGCTTGTCCAAAGATGGAGAGAGAAGAGATCCCCAGTGAAGTTGTTAGAAATCTATTCGCTCAAGAAAAATAATTGGCATGAACCACACTTCCTAAGTTAGGGTTCCATTTTTTCAAGAGGTAGATTAATATTTAGATAATCAAATTTCCTCATATGCTTATATTAGGGTTTATTTAGATCTGGCGTATCCACTTAACCTATGAGCATGAGCCCTCATAGTTAATTATCACTCGCACTCATGGGAGAGCACTCACAATTAAGGATGGATAACTTTAACATAATTTTGGATTTGAGCTTAGTAATCTAAGATTTGTTTCAATTAATGAGAAAGATTTATGGGGGTGAAGATAAATCCAATCAAAATCTCATGATTCCATCTCTTGAGTAAACCGATGATTCTTAGTCTACCGATCAATGTCCTATAGGCCGTTACATCCATAGAATATGATTAACAGCCATGGGTTGCCTTCTCTAAGGGATCCTAAATAGACTGAAGTGGTTGAGTGTAGACTATGGTTTATTATACTTTGAATTTGAGGCTTATGTCTATTAAAATATTCGAATATTTTGCTTAGATTTAGGCTCATTAATCCATTTAGGAATTGTTTGTTTATCTATTTGAGGTTGGGGTTTATTGCTCCCTTTAGGAGTTGTCCTTTAATTTACTTGAGGATGGGACTTTTTTTTTTTTTTTTACTTGAGGATGGGACTTATTGCTCCTTTTAGGAGTTATCAGTAATTTGTTTGAAGATAGGGCTTATTAACTCTTTTTAGGAGTTGCACGTTAATTTATTTGAGGATGTGGCTTATTGCTCCTTTTTAAAAAAAAAATCGATAGTATTCCGGCATCCCACCCCAACATAGGAGGGTGTCAGGTAGGCACTTGCCTTTGTTCATACCAGTAGAACCAAAAATACAATAGCGAGGGGTCTTCGTACAATTTATTTCGCCTGGCCAGATCAAAAGATACACGGACGCGGGTCTTCATATCTTTGTATGTACATGTCAATTCAATATTGTGTAACCTATTTGTAATGATCTTTATAGATAATTAAGAAGAAGATCATTTTTTTACTTAAGTTGGAGTGGTTCGAGTTGTGGAAAGTTGCAGAACGGGAGCGGAAGTAGGGTCACGGGTCGGAGTTGGGCTGGAAACAGGTCGCATGTGGCGGGAAGAAGGTGGGTCAGGCCGAAGGCACGAGCAGGGGCCGCGTGCGAGAACAGGACACGCCGAGTCGCGCGGCTTGGCATTGGAGACGCACGAGCGGGGCGTCGTGCAGGTCACGTGCGAGCGGGAGAGACGACTTCAAATAGGTGGACCTGGGGTTAAGGCATCGAACACAGAAGTTGTGAAGGAGATTAAGGTAGTTGGACTGGTGAGTTCAAGTGTGACTTGATTTCGAGAGCAACAGATTGAGATCGCAAGAGTAGGGGAGATGGCTCTTTTTGTACGAGGCTAGATTCGCGTCTCCTCCGTCTAAACGGAATGGGCAATTATTAGCAAAGCAAGCAAGGGTTATGAAATGTCGACTCTTGGGTATTATTTCAAAACTTTATTATTGTTTCGCCAACTGTTGTCCAATTCTAATAGACATGGATTCATACATACTCGTAAGATAATCATCAAATTTAAACTAATTCATCTTAGCATACGTTCATAAGACAAGCATGGGCTTTAAATCTAAAAGATGAAAATTTCTCTTTCATCCCTTCAGGTGAAAGGAAACAACATTATCATGTGGCAAAGAGTTTATTTAACTAGTGATTATTCTAACCTAAGCTGCATGTTCTAACTAAGAAAATCAAGCATTGCAAATTAATCAAAAGTGTTCAATTAAACTTAACTTAGTAGTACCCAAAAATGGAAGTACAATACATCTTTTTCAAAAAAGTGAAGCCTTAAATAGAATGTTTAACTTTTAAATTCATCATGAGAGTAAATAGCAAAATAATATTTCACGAAAAAGCAGATGGCTGAGATCAAACACTAAATGCAAAATAGTGCACATGTACAATAACACAGCATGTGATTGCTTTCATCAACTAGAAGAATTCTCATGGCCATAATGGTGATGTAGGAGTATTACAGACCACTGATCCATCTCTCGTCAGATATTTGAAGAAAGAAGCTAATTCTTTTATACCATACTTTAAATTCATAATGGGACATGTTAGTATTTATGCTATTTCCATACAGCTAATTAATCAATATGGTCATATTCCTTCATCTATGTGAAGAGCTAATACTTATATTAGGTTTCTGATAGAAAATACTTGAGTTTGCAAGTAATTCAAGAGGAAATACTTGAGTTCGCAAGCAACCCTAGCAATAATTGGTCAAAACAGCGAGAAAAACAAAAAAATCTGGATGAAATCAATCTAAAAACGATGGATTGCAATAGTAGAATCAAAGCAAAAATAAACTCCAAACAAGATACAATTGATCATCAATTCGAGAGTAGGATTGTCTCTCCCAATCTATAGATTGTGGATCTAGAGCCCAAGACCACAACAAGACTCTAAGAGAACAACTCAAATCATGCATGCCCTAACCCTAGGCTCCCATGTTCTTTAAATACAATTCTCTCTCTCTCTCTCTCTCTCTCTCTCTAGGGGGCCCACAGCCTTGGGCGGACACTTAAGGAGGCGGCTTAGCCCGCCTCCTGTAAAACTGAATCGGCCCCTCCTGGGCCGATTTGGTTGGTTCGAGAATAACCCCAATACCCCACTCCCAAAGAACCACCTTGTCCTCAAGATGAAAACTAGAAAACTGATGTTTCATCCTCTCATAAGGTTCTCATATGGTATCGTAGTCTGGAAGGCTTTTCCACTTGATCAGTACTTCTTTAGCTCCATCCTCCATCTTGCAAACCCCCATCAGTTTTAAGGGTTCTAAAATCACCTTTAACTCCTCTGTTAGTGTCACCGATAACTCTGAGCTGGCTGCATAATCTCCAATTGCCCTTCTCAACCGGGATACATGAAAAACAAGGTGTATAATTGTCGTCGGTGTATAATTGTATGTGGGTGGTATGCGGTGTTCTTTTTCAAAACTGTTCCCTGCAATATGAATAGCTCTCTCCAAAAATGGTTGAGAAATATCTTATCCCTGTCGAATACTATCGCCTCTGGTACCCCATGCAGTCTAACTACCTCTCTTATGAAGGCTGATGCTACTGTTACTGTCGTGTTGGGGCATCATAGGAGAATGAAGTGAGCATACTTGCTCATTCTATCCACTACCACCAAGATCACTGTGAATCCTTCAGAACGGGGTAACCCAACTATGAAGTCCATAGTTAACTCCTCCCATACTCGTCCTGGTAAAGCCAATAATTGTAGTAGTCCTTGTGACATGGCTAAGTACTTGTTCCTCTAACATATCTCACATCTAGACACAAATTCCTCCACATCCTTATGCATCCCCTTCCAGTACAACTCTGAGGCTAACCTCTTGTAGGTCTTTTGCACCCCTGAGTGACCCCCAACTGCACTTCCATAGAACTCCTGAAGCATGTGTGGAATGTGGACTGGTGTTCGGGGCATCACAAACCTTCCCTGGTATAGCAGCTTCTCCCCCTCTAAAGAGTATCTTGGGTGGCTACTCCCTTCCCTTAGTAAGTCGGCCTTGATCTTTCCCACCTCCTCATCCTTGGCATTTTCATCCTAGATGGCCTCCCAATCTAACAACATGGGATGGACACCACCATTTCCTGTAACTCCCCCATGCATCTGGACAAAGCATCTGCTGCTTTGTTCTTCACTTCTGACCTGTACTAGATCTCGAAATCATATCCCAACAATTTGGACAGCCACCTCTGATGCTCCTCAATCACCATCCGCTGCTCCAACAAGTATATCAGTCTCCTTTGATCGGTTCTGACAATAAAGTGTCTGCCTAATAGGTAGGGTCGCCACTTCTAAATGGCTAAGACGATAGCCATCAACTCTGTCTCATAGATTGATTTCAGACTGGCTCTGGCTATCAACACCTGGCTGAAGTAGGCAATGGGTTGATGATTTTGCATGAGCATTGCCCCCAGTCTGTATCCTAAAGCATCTGTCTCCACTATAAAAACCTGAGTGAGGTCTGGTAAAGCCAAGACTGGTATAGTAGTCATAGCCTTATTAAGTCCCTCAAATGTTGTTGTGACCGCCTCTCCTCATAAGAACCCATCTTTTTTCAGTTGTTTTGTCAGTGTTCATGCTATAGTGTTGTATCATTTTACAAACCTCATGTAGCACCCCGTTAGTCCTAAGAGTCCTTTCAATTCTTTCAGATTCTTAGGTAAGGGCCACCTCAACATAGCCTCAATCTTTGACTGATTGGATGCTACCCCTTCTTTGGACACAATATGACCCAAATACTTCACACTAGTCTGTGCAAAACAACACTTCTTCAGGTTGGCCCTCAGCTGATGTTCTTCTAGGACTCCCAAGACCATATTTAAGTGCTCCAGATGCTCCTCAGTTTTGTTATACACAAGTATGTCATCAAAAAACATCATAACAACTTTCGGAGACACAGCCTGAACACCCTATTCATCAGCGACTAGAAAGTAGCAGGGGCGTTGGTAAGCCCAAACGGCATTACTAGAAACTCATAATGCCCCTCGTGTGCCCTAAAAGCTATCTTTGAGATGTCTGCCTCCCTCATCATGATCTGATGGTACCCAAACTTCAAATCCAGCTTGGAGAATATCACGACTCTATGCAGTTCATCCAAGAGCTCATCAATCACAGGAATAGGAAACTTATCCGGCATTATCCCCTTGTTCAAAACTCTGTAGTCCACACAAAATTGCCAATCCTCATCCTTCTTCTTGACCAGAAGGACTGGACTAGAGAAAGGACTCACACTCGGTCTGATGATCCCAGCCTCTAGTATCTCACGGATCACCTTCTCAATCTTCGGTAAGGCTTGATGCTGATGGGTGACACCCCTTCCCTCAAGACGATAGCATGCTCATGATCCCTCGGTGGTGGCAATCCTTGAGGTGGCTGAAACACCTCCTAAAATTATTGGATCAACGGCTGTATGGAGAGGGGTATGTCCCCTCTCTCCTACAATCTAGCTCCCTCCAAACTGTGCAACTCCATCAAATATCCTCCACCCACCAACTGCATATTCCTCACCATGGTTTTAAGAGAAACCATGAATTTGGATAGCCCTGCATCTCCCTTGATCACCACCTTCCATCCATCCACCATCAACTCCATCATGAGTGTTCCCCAATTAACCTTTTGGTGTCTTCCAATGTCTGCAGCCACTTCATCCCCAGAATGACATCTGTACTCCCTAACTCCAATGGAAGAAAATCTTCCCTCACCTGAATCTCCTGGATAGTCAGTAGCACTTCTCTACAAATCCTCTGGCCTTTCTCCACCTTCCTCATACACATCATCACCCCATAACAACCGGTATCCACTAATTTCACTCTCAATTGGTCGACGACCTAAGTGGAAATGAAATTGTGGATAGCCTCACTATCAATTAGCAACACCACCTCCCGGTCCTCTATCTCCCCCTTCACCTTTCTGGTATAATTCGTAGTGAATCCTACCACCGAGTTCAGGAAAATCTCGCCCAGATCCAGATGTAGCTTCTCCTTCATTTCCTCCTCTAACCCTCTCTCACCTCCCTCCTCAGTTTCCTCGTCATTACAAACAGTGAGAACCTGAAGAATTTGATCCTTACACCTATACCCTGACGTGTACTTCTCATCACACCTGAAACACAACCCCTTTGGCCTCTTCTCCTACATCTCCTTCTCAGTCAGCCTCTTGAAGTTTCCCCCACTTCCTCCGCCTATTGTCTCTCTGGTGATCTCCCAAATTCCTCCTACTGCAGGACCCTTAGATGTTAAATGAGTGGTCGTCATCCTGTAAATCATTCATGAGCTGCTACTCCTGGCTCCCCTCTCTAGGTTTCTTTGATTTTCAACCAATTGTGTCAACTTTATGGCCTCGCCCAAGTCACGAGGCATCAGAACTTTCACTGTCGCACTGATTTCATCCTTCAGCCCTTTCATGAAGTTCCCCTCCAATACAGTATCTGATAATCGCTCCACCCTACTGGTCAGGTGCTCAAACCGCTCCCGATAGTCTGCTACTGATCCCTCCTGCGCCAGAGCAAAGAATTGCTCATAGAAATTCCCTCACCGATTGGTTTGGAAACGTTTATTATGCAATCCTTGAATTCTCCCCAGCTCCTTATGGGTCTTCTCTGGTCTCTCCATTGGTATCATGACAATGTCTTCCCCTATAAGCATAAGCCTGTTGTTGTTAGCTTATCTTCCTCCATGAGCCCATTTACGGTGAAGTACATTTCCACCTTATAAATCCACCCATACGCATCTTCCCCTTCGAATATGGGCATCTTCAGCTTCCTTACCATCTAATCTCCCCCACTTTCCCTTGTTCTTCCATCGTTTCCCTCTCCCAAGTGCTTTGCCCTGCCCACATCTTTCGATCTTCCCTTGCCTTGTCATAACCCAAACCCCCTTCGAATTCCCCTCTTCTTCCTTCAAAATCAGTACCTCAGCGGCATTAATGTCCCTCCCAGTATTCCCAATCAGCATCCCTTTGCTCTGCCCCTCCATACCCATGCTTTTCCACATACCTGCCTCCTCTATCCTCCCTCTGGAAAGGCTCCATATATGGTTTTTTCCTTCTTTCTCCCTCCACGATCTCCACCTCATCTTCCTCTCTACGAATTTCAGAATTCTTGTTTCTCCCTTCCACCCCTTTTGTCACATAAGTCACCATTTGGTTGTGGATTTTCAACCTTTTCTTCATCATGTCCTGGAGATCGGCTTCTTGTCCTTCCATGGAGGAAATTCTTTCCTCCGCCGTCGTCTTGATTTGGTTCATCTCCCCTTCAAGTCTTTCTTCCAGTGCATCTACTTTCTTGGCCGCCATCTCTATCCGGATTTTTGTAGATTCAAAAATCTGGATTTGGATCACAAAAAACAACAACTTCCTCCACCAGCCAAAATTTAGACACTTAAATTTGCCAAAATCAGCCCACCAACGGTCCCAAGACTTGCTCTGATACCAATTTGATAGGAAATACTTGAGTTCACAAGTAATCCAAGAGGAAATACTTGAGTTCGCAAGCAACCTTAGCAATAATTGGTCAAAATAGCGAGAAAAACAAAAAAAAAAATCTAGATGAAATCAATCTAAAAATAATATATTGCAATAGCAGAATCAAAGCAAAAAAACAAATTCCAAGTAAGATACAATTGATCCTCAATTCGAGAGGAGGATCGTCTCTCCCAATCTCTAGATTGTGGATCTAGAGCCCAAGACCCAAAGAAGACTCCAAGAGAACAACTAAATATGCCCTAACCCTAGCCTCCCCTGTTCTTTAAATATAATTCTTCCTGATAAAAAACTTCCTAACATAAACCAAATTCAAATTCCCTTCCCTATGCATTAGCCGCCCTCTCTCTCTCTCTCTACTTGTCACCCTAGGGAGCCCATAGCCTTGGGCGAACACTTAAGGAGGCGGCTTATTCCGCCTCCTGTAAAACTGAACCGGCCCCTCCTGGGCCGGTTTGGTTGGTTCAGGAATAACCACCGTAACAGTTTTATCCAGTGATTAATGAGATAATTCAATGATTGTTCTCTAAGCCTCCTCTGCTTCCAAAGTGTTTGGCCAAGTTCCCTTAAGTCCCCCCCCCCCCACACACACACACACTCTCTCTCTATTTTTGTTGATGCTGAGAGTTATGCTTTCTCCTAAACTATGTGACTTCGGTGATTATTCAAAGAGAACATTGATTCCTTAGAGATGATGATTGAAGTCGAAAGAAGTTTGAGTTCGTTATTTTTCATGGGATGTTTCATGCAAAGTAATAAATTCACCCCCCCCCCCCCACCCTCTATTTTTGTTGATCTGTTATGCATTCTCCTAAAGATTCAACTATGTGACTTCGGTGATTATTCAAAAAGAACATTGATTCCTTAGAGATGACTATTCAAGTTGAAAGAAATTTAAGTTCAATGTTTTTCATGGGATGTTTCATGCAAAGTAATAAATTCTATAGGTGAACTGAATTCATCAGCTTCATTTTCTTTTCTTTTTTTCTGCTTCTTCTTCCTTTTCCTCCATCTCACTCAAGAAATCAAATCAAGCACTTCGTTATTTGTTCACCTCTGCAGCTCAAAGGTACAGCAACGTCAAGCTCCACTTAAGCTTCCTATATGTCAGGAAAGCCTATAGCCTCCTCATACTCCATTCCCTAAATCCTACAGTTCTTGCTTTCTTCCACTGCACCATCCCCTGGAAAGCATCATCTTGCTATTTTGCTGCAAATTGTATTCATTGATGCTGAAACCTGATACATAAAATGATCGTTGAAATTCCGAAACAGAGACACTGATAATTTTTCTGCTGCCGAAAGCTGACATTTGACTTCTGTTCTAATGCACTATACTGCTGTTTTTTTACTAATCTAGCCTTGTAAAGTTTCCGTTTTCTGCCTCCCTTCTTTCCAAGGTGTTATGGATAGCTGTCCTTCTCTCCTCTCAGTTGGTGTCAAGATCACTTTTTCCAACTCTGTTAGTGCCAAAAGTCACTCCTCCATGGTCTTTGTTGATGCCATAAATTCTGCTTTCTTCTAAAAATTCAACAATGTGACAGCTACAATTATTCTATCAAATTATGGCGGAGCAAACATCATTTCTTGGACGTGATGATTCAAGTTGAAAGAAATTTTTAGTTCAATTTTCTTATGAAAAGTTTCAATGGAAAAGAAACAAACTCCAAAGGGGTATCAAAGTTGTTATTTTCTTTTTCTTTTTCTTTCTTCTTCATCTTATTACATGCACTCAAGCCCTTCCAGGTACAGCAACTCACTCAAGCTTTCTACACTTCAGGACCTACAAGCCTACAAACCCCTCACCATCGCCTATAAATACCAAAACTGCTGCTTTCCTCCACCGCACTGTCAACTAGAAAGCCTGCAACTTGTACTCACTGACGTGATGGCTGTCACTGAAAATGATCGTCCAAATTATGAAACATAGATGCTGATGTTTTTTCTATTACCGAAAGCTGAAATTTGGGTTATGTTCCACTGCACATTACTGTTATTTTTTTCTTCTGCTCTAGCCTTGTGAATTGTCCACTTTCTGATTCAACCAGTTCCCTCCTTCACATGCTCCATTAATTTTTAGAAGATGTTCAAACCTTCTCATGTTTGGCAGATCATTTACTCCCTGTTTTCATCATTTACTCCCTGTTTTCGTTTACAAATCATCCCATACCACACCAAATCAAATTTCCCCAAAATTACAAACTATAAAACTTGCCTAACTTTCCTTCAAATCTTTCTTAATCATACACCCAATTATTTCCTAAATCTATACACTACTTCTTTCGTAGAACGCATCACCTCCCGACACATATTCAGATCTAATCTACCCATGAGCCACTATCTAAAAACATCCTTACTCCATTACAGCTACTTAACATGAGCCCCACCCGTACTCTTCAATTCCTTTCACTTACACCTTTCCAGTATCTAAAACACAGCCCAACAAGTCCATTTCAACAGAAATACTTTCCTGCTGCCTTCCTTTCCAGCACCCAACACCGCCTTGATTCTCCACCCAATGCAAGTCCACCAACCCTTCACTGCATCCTAAATTATGTTTAAGAATTTTTTTTTGTAACCATGGGAAATCCTGTATGCAGCTGCCACAAACATCCACTCTTGTTTTTAGCCAGCTTCTCTGCATCATAATGGACTCCTACCAATAGCAAATATCTCATCAAAACCCTCAAAAACAGATGGATAAAAATATCATGAGAGAACTCATTATCATTTAGGGATGTAGCTCAAATTAAGCAGGTCAACGAGTCATCAAATCAAATTGGATTGAGCTTGTATATTGTATGAGCTTTAAACTATGCTCGAACTCAATCTCGTGGCTCATTAAGCCGAGCTCATAAGCACATAACAAAGTTGATCTCCAGCTGACTAGACAGTTAAATCCCTTTAATACCATTGAGCTAGCTATCAACCAACATCTCTTTGAAGATCATATCTCGATTATGCCAATGCTGGTCATTTACATATGAGCCACTCATAATCATATCACTAGACCGATTCTCTTTCCCCTTGAAAAGAAATCCATGGTCAACCAATTCAAAAGGTTGATATATTGATTCAATATTTAATTCAGAAATCTAGTTTTTCTCCTCCTCCATTGGCCAAATCACAAGGTCCACTTATTCCTTTAGCCCCACAATTTTCAAATCATGTGCCACGCCTTTATGATCTTCTCCTTTATGGGGATGTTCCTTTTGCTGATATAATGATGAGCCACTATCAGATTATGAAATGATTCTTGATGACGACTATCAATTGTCAAAACCTAATATGATACATGAGTGTGCTCTGGTAGAAGAGCTTGATAAGCAGTTACCTGCAGATACTGAAGATTGTTTCTTTGAGTTACCACTGGGTGATGTTCCGTGTTAGATATTATCATATGATCTTCTTCAACTTTATGCGGTAAATACTGCTCTCAACTTATTTTCCCGTACATCAGAAAACAAGTATTGATCCCACTTTGCCACCACTGGCACTGCCACATACTAACTGTATCAATTGATCTTCATACTGTATATCCTGTTTGATATGACGTTACAAGAATATGATGTTCCGCAACACCCAGTGCCAAAGCCTCCGAACTTGTTTGTGCTTATGGATATCTCAACACATTCTATGATCCGCACATTAGTTTCCCTTCCACCATGATCAGCTTGTTCAACACTTCGTAGAAGTGTTCTTTGTAGCCCAAGTAATTGATGCACAAGCATTACATGCCATTGATATTCTTAGATCAGATGAGAACAACTTTGCTATTTTATGACATGCTTTTATTTTATGTATTAGGACATGATAGTCTGTTATTTTCTTATGAATTTGTAATTTTTTAGTACAGTATACCCTCATATATAAAAAAAGCTTAGTGTTTAAATAAGGTTTGCGATGATTAATGAATAAATCAATGGTTGCTCTCTATGCCTTTTTGACACAATTGAAAACTCTAAGAATGCAGATGTAAACAGCATCTATGATAGAATGATTGGAACTCATTTTGAAGAAATAGACGAGAAGTACAAAATGGAATACCCAGATGACCTGTCAGTCTGATCAGTATGAATTCCAACTAGTAAAAAGTCTCCCAATGCTTTAGCAAGCCGCAATATCTGTAAAAAAATAATGTTTTTAGTTAGTCCAAAAGGTTGCTTAGATCACAGAGGGAAGCTAAAAATTCAAACTAAGAAAACAAATTCAAGAAGTTCAGGTATGTCAGTATTGATAAATGCAAGTAGCTTACTTGTACAGAATTTTGTACAATAAACTCAAAGAACTTCAATAATTGCATGCCTCCCAACGCTCACACATAAACTCTTGACACAGAATCACAAAAGGAGTTACTATTCAAATGTATTTTCCATAGTGGTTCTGGGAAATTGTTACTTGTTTTCCTGTAATCACCCTGAAAATGTTTATATTAAAGTGTTGTAGTGGCAAAAGTTCTGCTCCACTTTATTCAAGTGAACATTTGTTCTTTTGTATTCAAGGACATAACTTATATCACTAACACTTTATAGAAACCTTTCACAGGCTGACTATAGCAAAATAAATTGACATTTTTAATAATCACAATGGCAAAAGAAATTTTCCAAGGAGCTCCAGGTGCCATCATAACAATCAGAACCGATTAAGAACTCAACCAGTTAGAACAAACAAGCAGCATATTTGAACAGAATCTAGGATAGTACTAAGAGCACGTAATTTCCTATTCAGTAGGACATGGAAATCTATAAAAAAGGTGTAGAGGGTGAAGAGAGAGAGAGAGAGAGAGAGAGAGAGAGAGAGAGAGAGAGAGAGAAAGAGAGAGATGAAGGGAGAGTAATTAGTAATGGGAAAAATGTAGTGCTAAAACAAATTGAAGGAATGCATCCCAACTTTTAATAAGTGAACTAAGTTATTGAGAATTGTAGTAGACCTATCCAACTCATATTGAGCGTGTATGGGGTAGATTTTGGACACTGCAAAGTATACATGCATAAATTACATATGAATAAACAATACAAGGTAAACAATACCAGAAATCTTAGTGGAGACACTATTAATACAAATAAGGACATCAAATTTGATAAAAATACGTATGTACGTACTATCAAATTCACAAAAAATATATTAAATGTGAAATCGATCCCCAGGTTCTGAAGCTAATATATGTAAGACAAGATGTAGGACATCATAGCTAAAGACATCCTCGGACCATAAACAAGAATAATGGTGATTCAGCACAAGGACCTTGTCCTAGATCAAAGCCCAAATTATGACAAGATTTCAATCTGGATTGTATTCAAAAAGACTAGACAATACTTTTGTTCAATTGTAATTTTAAGTTCATTATTACCATGAAAAATGATAATGAATTATCTTTTATTTATCTAATATTACGACTTGTCAATTTTTTTAGGATCATCATATTTTCAAATTAAATTGTAACATCTATTTATTTTTGGGATTAGAACCCCTAACCTCCTTAATGGAGAGTCAGGGCAATGCTAACTGAGCTAAAGTCAGTTGGCATTTAAATTTTCAACATATTTAAATGTAAACATATTTCTATAAATAGAGATAGAGAAGTCATGTATTTTCATTAGCCAAATGAATTAAATTGAAAGCTATTCTTCTTAATCCTCCTATGCTCTCTCCTCACTCTCCCTCTCCCCATGAATTCTTTTGTTTTTTCAGGTAAGGCCCAATTCCCAAGATTTCCCTCACAAATACCAAAATCAAGAGCCTATCCTCTGAATTCTCTGATCTTCACTGAAACTATGTTGTTTCTCTCTCTAGCTTCCTCTCCCAACAAGCCAACTTCATCCCCTTTACCTTAAGGATGAATTCAAGGAATATATCACAATTCAAAGGCAAATTCAATAGATGACATTTAAAGCTGTAAATGCAAGACTTGACTACTATAAAAAAACTAAAATGAATGTCATACCTCCACATGCCCTGCATGGAACAGGTCAAATGCACCATCTATGTAGATTATTCGGGCATTCGGATCAGGACTCTGCAGAAACAATAAACAAACAAAATCATGTAGCATGATGTGTATCTCAGATAGTTAATACTAAAGGTTAAAACCCATTTAGATGCGCATGAATCTAGCAGATATCAATATGAACAAGGTTTTTGTAAACAATTGACAAACATAATCAGACTAACATTCAAGGGATCAAATTATCCTAATTCATTAACAATGTAGTAAACTTGAAGCACAAAACTTCAATTACCTTGAGGATGGGCAAGGAAAAATTAAAACACAAATGAGACAATGGTTGCTCAAACTCACTAGGCCTGAAAACAGCTCTTTCAGAACCTTTAAAATCAAGAAGACATTACTATCATAAATTTCCAGATGTACGTGTGGAAAAAACAGAGGTACCAACATGGTTACGAAAGAAATTTGATATGCATCAAATTTCTAAAACAACTCATGCTGGGTAATATCACTCAAAGTTCGGCTTATTCCGACTGAATCTGCATATTGGCCATAATGGATCTGCTCGAATCAAATCAAATTTGTGTATAGCAAATTTCTAAAACATAATCAGACTAACCATATCAAATATGTTTATAGCCTTTATTTCTTCGGATTATGAACCACTATCCAACGAACAATAATCAAAATTCTAAGAAGCAAATAAAACCAATAAATAGAAGACTTTAAAAATTGGGAAAAAAGTTTCGAAGCTATTGATCATATCATCAGCTTCATTCCGAGAATTAATAAAACAAAGGAATAACACTTAAGTATGAGATTCCTTACTACCTTTCCATTTGAGAACTGAACTATGCGGCGAGATGTTGGTAGAAAATGAGATATTCGAGTTCCCCCTCGAGGAGACCCACCATCATCAATTGGGCCATGCCCATGACTGAATTGCCTTTGTAAGGATGAATGTGTATGATGATCGCCACTGGATCTCTCCCGCACACAGAGAAGCATGCGACCTGAGAAACAAAATGATATAACCAACCCATCACAGTATCAAATGGGTAAAATAAAACAGGAACAAATAGTTACTTTGAAACTAAACTTATATGCTTATGGGTTCAGACTATCAATAACTTTAGAGGGCAGAACCACATTAAGACAAACCGACTGTTCTTTGTTAGCACAGAATATTAACATTAGAATAAATATATTATAGTTCAACTGAATTTAAATATTTGCTAACCAATCAAAATGCAAATATTTGAAATTCATTGAGCATGCACTAAGTGTGTGGCATTAAAGGCCATGAAGCATTCAGTGGGGATGAGTAAAATCAGAAGATCTACTACAAAATAAACATGTTATTACCAACAATATCAGTACTTGACACTCCTTCGGTTCTCTTGATCTGCTTATAGCGGCCAGCTTTCTTGGCAAGCGCATATGCATCAGTGCCATCTGGTAGCAAGCAAGGATCATCCCCATGGATAATGTAATCTATATTATACTCATTGAAAAGCCTGTTCATGAATTCCTCCGTGATAGCATAGGGTGCATCTGGGATGACCTCATCAACCCATTTAACTGCACCAACCATGATCAATCTGCCATAAGGAGTTGCACATTTAGATGTTTATACAAAACATGCCAAAGAAGGGAGAATAAAAATGAGAGGAGAAGGCCTATTTACCCTGACACTTGCAATTGCCAGAAAGAAAATTTAAAAATCTATCACATAAAGTTTAATCCTCTTAGTTGTAGAACTATATTTTTACATCAAATCACCACTTCCATAGCACATAAACTACACAATGCAAAATGATTAATAGTGATCCTCATTCTATAGGAATTTGAAAGACACCATAAAATTAAAATAACAAAATACAACAACATCAAGCCTTTGTCCCACTACGTGGGGTCGGCTACATGAATCATTTTTCTCCATTGTGCACTATTAAAAGTTAAATTCTCATTTAAATCTAATAAAGAAATGTCATTTCTAATATTTTCTAACCAAGTCTTTTTAGGTCTACCTCTACCTTTCTTAACATAAGTCAAATCTAATACATCTACTTTCCTAACCGGGTCATCGGAAGGCTGTTGTTTTATGTGACCAAATCATCTAAGGCGACTCTCTCTAATCTTATCTTCCATTGGAGCTATCCCAACCTTTTCACATATATGCTCATTTCATATCCTGTCTCTACGAGTAAACCACTCATCCATCTGAGCATCCACATCTCTGCAACACTTAACTTAATATAATGCTTCTGTTTTAATGGACAACATTCTACACCATAAAGCATTGCACGTCAAACCACCATCTTATAGAATTTTCCCTTAAGTTTGAGGGGGACTTTCTATCACACAACAAGCTCGTTGCATTCCTCCACTTCAGCCATCCAACTTGAATTCTACTAATAATATCCCCATCTATTTCACCATCACTCTGAACAATAGAACCAAGATATCTAAATATGTACTCTTATTAATGACTTAATCGTCCAAAGTCACAATCCCCCCACAAGAACTATTATTACTAAAATTACACTCCATATATTCAATTTTAGATCTACTCAAACAAAAACCTTTAAACTCTAAGGTTGACCTCCATAATTCAAGTTTACCTTCAACTCCCTCTCTAATCTTATCAATTAGAAAAAAATCATCAGCAAAAAGCATACACCAGGGTACAAACTCTTGCAAATGTATCGAGAGTTAATATTAATATAACACCTACCAATCCAGAGAGTGATGAAGGGTTCAAATGTTTATATTATAAAAGGACACAAAAGGTTAATGTACATAAACCACTATTCAAGACACTGTAGCTCCCACATAAGCATCCCGAAAAATTTAAGAACTACAGGAAAAACAAATCCTAGCAATATGTTAACAAAATCATAAAACTAATTCTAGCTACGCAACAAAAATTTGCAAAGAAATATAAAAAAGATTACTTGATCATTTCTGACTCATGTTTTCTCTAATAGGGTTTAGTAAGTCGGCAATCTTTTCTTCCCCTTGCAAGCCACCTTTGATCATCCCATTGAGATTTTTTTCTCCACTCCAACTTGACAGGAGGGCCCTTGGTCACCCTCTTTATTGCTACCACAAACGAATTTGAAAGACACGATAAAATTAAAATAAAAAATATGATAACAAAATTTTGTTGTCTAACTTACTACATATCAAACATTTATGCAATGTTAATAATCAGAATATTGAGTCATCAAGTATCGAGAGTAGAAAATTAGAAAGAGTTAATATTAACTTAACACCTACCAATCCAAAGGGTGGTGAAGGGGTTCGAATGTTTATATTATAAAAGGACCAAAGGTTTAATGTACATAAACCACTATTCAAGACAACTTAGCTCCCCCATAAGCATCCCGACAAATTTACGAACCATAGGGAAAAACATCCTAACAATATGTTAACAGAACAATAAAAACTAATTCTAGCTACCCAACCAAAATTTGCAAAAAAAATATAAAAAGATAACTTGATCAATTCCGACTCATGTTTTCTCTACTAAATCTTTGCTAGTCAGCAATTTTTTCTTCCCCTTTGCAAGCCACCTTCAATCATCTTATTGAGAGTTTTTTCGCCTCTCCAACTTGACAGGAGGGCCCTTGATCACCCATTTTATTGCTACAACAAACGAATTTGAAAGACATGATAAAATTAAAATAACAAAAGTTTGTTGTCTAACTTAATACATATCAAACATTTATGCAGCATTAATAATCAAAATATTGAGTCATCAAGTATCGAGAGTAGAAAATTAGAAAGAGCTAACATTAACTTAACACCTACCCATCCAAAGGGTGGTGAAGGGTTTGAATGTTTATATTATAAAAGCACACAAAGGCTTAAGGTACATAAACCACTATTCAAAACACCTTAGCTCCCACATAAGCATCCCGACAAATTTGAACCACAGGAAAAAACATCCCAACAATATGATAACAGAACCACAAAAAGTAATTCTAGCTACCCAACGAAAATTTGCAAAGAAATATAAAAAGATAACCTGATCAATTATGACTCATGTTTTTCTCTGCCACAATTTTGCCAAGCGGCAATTTTTTCTTACCCCGTGAAAGCCACCTTCAATCCTCCTATTGAGAGTTTTTTCTCCTCTCCAACTTGACATGAGGGCCTTTGGTCACCCTCTTTATTGCTACCACAAACGAATCAGAGTTCCCTCACCTTATGGAAGATGCAATGTCTTTTCGGGCACCTTTCCCCAACAGATTATTTTTTCCTTTACAGGTTTACTTGTGGTGAGGATTTGAACATAGTACACAATGGAGGTCCTTAGTTTATCAATGGGAGACCTTTTATCCTCAAAAAATGGATTCATGATTTTTTACCAGTCTGGGAGGATTTTAAAGATATTCTGATTTAGGTAAAACTATCCAACTTGCCCCTATGCTGATGGTCTAAAACTAGAATTTCAAAAATGGCCAGCATGATTGGCATTCCTACTGCTGCTGGTCTGCCAATCAATCTAAGGTGACCATTGACAGGGTCAGTGTACAGATTACTACATTTTATGTTCTTCCGGATTATATCACCTCATCTTTACCGATGAAAAAAAAATTTAAAAAAAAAAAAAAGATAACTTGATCATAAAAGAGAACCCAAGAAAGTAATAGGCAACAAGGAAAAGCAAAGAAGGCCAATTACAGGTAAACTAGGCTGACTAAAAAAGGCGTAAAGAAAGACATCACGAATTAGATTATGTGGCCATGATAGAAATCAGATCGAACATGGAATAACAACACCTAGCAGCACAACAGAATTCATATTCCCTCATGAGCATTCATATCAGGCAATCAAATCAAAAGAACCAACCTTTCGTTGATAGGCGTCACTGGCGGGCCCTTGTTCGCCGTGATCTCCGCATCACTAACCACACCAACGACAAGCTCGTCCCCAAGCGCGTGCGCTTGCCGAAGAGCGTTGCAGTGGCCATAATGCATCATGTCAAAGCACCCGTCCATGTAAACCCGAACTGGCCTCTTCTTCCTCCTCCCTGGCAGCCGCAACCCCGCGAGCGGCGACGCATAACCAAGGTGCAGGGCCAACACAGACGCACCGATCACAATCCCTCCAAGAAGCACCGCCGCAGCGTAGCGAGAGGGTGTGAGTTTCTCAAGAACGTCACGGCACCCGTCTCCGCCGTCTCCGTTGGGCGCCATAACAGATGAAGTGGTGGAGGGATCGGATCTAGAGTTTCTGGTCTCTAGGGTTCGGAAAGGAGTGCTTCCCAGCTCCCGCCATCGACCCTCGAAGGCATCGGAGACTGAAGAAAAGGGGAAGGGGAACAGTTCAGATTCGAGTTTGCCTTTCCCTGAGATTCGGAAAATATGAGCCGTCCAATCCACTTTTGTCGGTTCTCTCTTTTTAACCAAAGTTTCCGATGTTTTTTCGGCGGTCGCGAGTTTTATGCCCCCGCAGTATTTGGGCAACAGAGGCGATTTTCGAGCGGATTCCAAAGAGTCCGCATAGTTGTTACTCACGTGACAGTTGGCCCTATTATATTACATTGGAATTATTGGTCTAAATTACTTTAATTTTAAAAAATAAATAAATTAACTCCAAAACTCCCTATGAACTTTAAATTAAAATTTACAGAGTTAGATATATACATAGCATGAAATACTAACATATATATTACTTTGTTTCATTTTATTAATATATATAACACTTAAAATTTTAATATTTTATAACTATCATTCACATATAACTTTAATATCAAATATTCTATTAACTTGTATGTTGAAACAAAAAAAAAATTGTTCATACATGTAGCGTCAAATGCGTGTAATGGGAAATCCCCAAAATCTCACAAGTTGGACATCCTATGTCATCGCCTACCCACGATTTGATGATGCATCTCCCACGTTCGCCTTGATTGTGTTTTCCTGGCCAAAGCCTTGCTTCGCTTCGTTAAATACCGAAAGAATGAGGCTTTCGATCTCTCGTTCTTTTTCTCCCACTCGCGATCCCACTCTAATATGCAACCGCAACCCTAGCCTCGACTGCACTCCTCTAGCGATATTCCCTTCCAGCTAGATTGGAAGCAACGACAGAAGTTCACTTGATGTGTGTGGGGACAAATTTTAACGCAGCCATGCAGAGTCGGTGCTCTCCTATTTTGTAATTGAATAATATATTGAGAATAAAGTATAATCTTGGAAGACTAACACAATATTCTATAATGGATTTAATATCAAAATAGGATTTAAGAAATGATATTTAAATGATCAAATACAGTTCAAAGAATAACATATCATCTCAAAAGATGAACATGAAATTCTATATAATATATTTAAAAATAGAAATAGGGTTTTTTAAAAATTTTATCCACTCTCTTTATTAGATATAACAATAAGAATATTATATCATCTTAAAAGATAAATATAACATTCTTCAAGACATAAAAATAAGAATGGATTTTATAAAATTTATCATTTCTAAAGTTGAGTATAATAAATAGAATATTATATTACCTAAAAAGATAATAATAATATTCTACAAGTATATTTAAAATTAAAAATGAAGCTTTTAAAATATATATGCATTCCAAAATATTTTTCACTTATTTTATAGGAATAAAATAAGATTTATTTTAATTTGGAGTTCTCAAATCTCAAATCCATATAAGGGCAAAACTCCTATAATTAATTACATCTTAGGAGGGGTACTTCTAAAAAATATCTCGATTAAAGCAGTGAATTCATACCATTTGATTACAAAGTAGAAGATAAGGAAAGAAGTATGAATTTTTCAAAGAGAAAGCTCAACATTGAAATGTTATTAACGAGTCAAAAGAGGAAAAGTAGGAGGTGCCAGATTCTGAGAAACTCAGAGGCAACCTCAGTCTATCTTATGTAGGACTTTATATTTTATGAGAGAATTTTTATGTTTGAGTTGGCATTTTATTAGAATGTTTGGATTATATTTCTGAAGCGTGAGGCCTTAAGATTTGAAAATCTACCTCATAACCTAGATCTAAATTGGGTAATACAAAGTACTGACCCAAACCTATCTAATGAAATGCAAATCTGGACTAGGTCTGAGTCTATTTGTACCCTTTTTCCTTTCTTAAGTCTTTTGTAATTGGTGTGGCTCCTGAAGCTATGTAACTTTGCATACACGCACCTTGGAAGATTTTTTTACTGTTCCCTAGAGTTTACTATTTTTGGTAACATCGTTTGGGACGATATTTATATATGCCTGGATGATCGGTTCAAAAGCAGAAACTCTAATTAGGGCATCCTCATTAAGGCAGCCGTCATTAAGCCGATCGGCTTGAACGATACATATATCAGCCAGGACGATAGGCTCAATTAAGAAAGAATCAGCCTTCATGATCAGTTTAGGTATTCTTTATTTTAGGAAATTGGCCAGGATGATATCAACATCGTCTAGGATGATCTAACTCAATTATACCTAAATTAATCTGGTATCTTTGGAAAATATTAAAGGCTGATTGATTCGATCACATTGTCTGGGATGATCACAGGATCGGCCGGGACGATGTCGTGGATGATTGACATAGGGCAGATTCGATTCAGGGCGATGATCAGGATGATTGTATTCGGTTTTAAACTAATCGGATAGGACGATATTGCATCAGCCTGGACGATGTAACCAATTTCCTTCTAGTCGTCCCAAATCGTCCCTGACTGTTTGAGTTTAATTTGTACTGATCGGCCAGGACGATATTACTATCGGCCTGGATGATAAAGTTGGCAAGTTGCATTAATGAGCTCGTTTTGAGATCTTCTATTTAAGCTTTTGACAATGCACTTTTGTAAGAGTCTTTGGCAGCCATTGTAGCTTCGTTCTTTTGGGAGAAACTTGAAGAGAGAGCTTGAAAGGGAGTGGGGAACGGCTGAAGTCTGAGAGAGAGAGATAGAGAGAGAGAGAAGATCCTGTGAGGGGGGACTCAAGGGAGTATGGAGGGGGATTCCACACGGTTGCTCAGGCAGGCTTGCACCTTAATATCGTCGGATTCAAGGCTCGTCTTGAGAAAAGTTCACAAGAGAAGAAGATCTCTTTGGTGTCAAAGGACCCGACGACTCCGCCGCATAGGGGAAGGTGGAAGTGATTTTGTAAGGACTTCTCCGCCTAGCTGTGGGGGCTAAAGGAGAGACACTTAGTTTAGTGCAATACTTGGAGGCTGCCTCCAATGAGTGGACATAGGTCAAAGTTTGACCGAACCACTATAAATCTAGTGTGTTCTTTCCTTTATTATTTCCGCATTTATTTTCCACACGTTGTTTTCTTTATGGTGAATTGTGGTTTTAAGTTTTGTGCTTGTTTTAAAATATCAATTCACCTCTCTCTTAATTAGCCTTGGGCCAAATAATAAGGGCCTAACATCCCTAATGAACTTTCATGATATTAGAAGCGATGCATAAGGGGCCAGAATCTTTTGAGATTATGTTTGTGTCAGGGAAGGGAGGCATAAGGGGCCAGAATCCCTTGAGATTTTGTCTGGGTTCTGGAATATGAAAATGAAATCTGATCTGATAATTCTGTATATCTGATATGTTCTGGTACTGTAAGCACAAGGGAGGCATAAGGGGCTAGAATCCTTAGAGATTCTGTCTATATCAGGGAAGAGAGGCATAAGGGGCTAGAATCCTTTGAGATTCAGTCTATGTCAGGAAAATCTGTTATGAAATTTGTTATGAAATTTGTTCTAAAACATGATTTGAAATGTGATCTAAAATGTGATTTGAACAATTCTATTATATGAATCTGATTCAGTTCTTTCTGTATCTGTTATTTGATTCCGTCTGATTATTTGATTTCTGTACGATATTCTGAATTTTGTCTAATTAGATGATTTCTATGAGAATATCTGAATTTTATTTGATTCTTTGAATTCTATATGAATATCTAAATTAAAGAAAGGTTTGCTATGTATTCTATCTTGATATTTCAGTTCAGTGATTATTTGATTTAAAATGAACTATTTTTAAAGCTTCTGTGAATTATTTTGGAATGAGAGAATCCTGAAATTTAGATTGACTAGTGTGATCTTGCTGAGCTGTTAGCTCACTATGGTTATCTTTATGGTTTTAAGTTCTGGAAAAGGGAATGAAGTTTTAGACTAGTCATTCAGTATCTGATTTGAAGTCATGGGTATTTTTGTGCTTTTGATTTTTGTACAGTCATAGCTATTTTTCTATTATGCTCTATACTTTATATTTATAGCCATGTACTGTAATGCATATGATTATTTTGATGAATGAAAGAAAAAAGAAAATTTTTGACGAGTTTCTGTATATTTGAATGTTTGTAGCAACTCTGTATTTCTATATTCCTTTGTGTATTGGAAGAAAGTCTAAAAATAAATTCCAAAGCTAGATCCTGAGGTTATCCGTCGTGACTCAATGCAATGGGATCCGTCTCGGTTGGGTTGGGTCGTGACAGGGAGATCGAGACCGTTGATCTTATGATCAATGGTCGTGATCTAGCCATTTTGCTGCCTTTTCTAATAGCATGGTTTGTGCGATTGCTAAGATCTCTATCCGATGAGATCATGAAGGTCCACTTGAAACATTGGACAATCCAACGACTGGCGAGGCTCTCTAATGTAGATAAGTGGATTGCATATGGGCCAGCCACTACAAAATCAATGGAGAATGATTGCACCCCATGCAATCATTGCCAAAAATCGACCCACCATCTCCACTGTCCCGATCGTCCAATCCATTTGTATCTTCCCACCGCCGTGTTGCCGTCGTGTCGCTGCCTGCTCTTTTAAAAATTATTTAAAATTTTGATTAAATTATTTTTAAAGCTAAATTTTTTAAATATTATAAAATTTTTATTTTTAATTCAAAAAATAAGTGTAATACACCAAAATTCTTAGAATTTTAAATCCTTATATTTAAAATAATATTATTTTAAAATATTAAATATATTTTAAATAATTTTAAAAATATTTAATTTTAAATAATTAATTAATATTTATTTAAATATTAACTTAAATATTTCAAAAAAATTAAAATATATTTTAAAAATTTTTTTTTAAATATTCTTTGTTATTATTTTAAAATTTACATGAATTTAAAATATTTTCCTTAATCATTTTAAATAATTTTGATATTTTAATATTAAGTGAAAATTTAATTGATGTTAACTTAAACTTTTTTCAAAATTTTAAAATATTATTTTAAACTACTTTAACTAAATTAGTAAAACATTTTAATTATTTAAAATTAAATTTTTATTTTAAAATATTTAACACTTTTTAATTAATTTGAATTATTTAATAATTTTTATAATTATAGAATTATTTTAAAATATTTTAATTAAAAAAATAAATTTAATATAAGATATATTTAATATTTTAAATAAGTTTTAATTAATTAAATATTTAGTTAATATTTAATTTAATTAAATTAAACTAATTTTAAAAATTCAAAGATTATTTTTTTAAATAATTTTAATTTTTCAGAGAACATTTTAAATTTAACTTTATTTGAATAAAATTTATTTTTAATTATTTAAAATGCATTTAATTATCATAAATTTAAGATCAAATAAAATTCAATTTAAATAAAAAAATACATATAATACCGCAAAATTTTTAGAATTTGAGGATTTTAATTTAAAATTAATTTCAAAATTAAATTCTTGATATATTTTAAATAATAATAAATGCCTTTAAATATTTAATATTTGATTATTTTTAATTAGATATTAATCAATATTAGTTCAAAAATTGAGAATACATATTTCAAATCATCTCTGATTTTTTTTTTTGACTTTTTCAAAATTATTTTGAAATTATTTTAAATAATATTTTAAATTCTTAAGAAATTTAAAATTAATCTATTTTCATATATGAAAGTTAATTTTAAAATTATATATGATTAAATTTTGAGTACCTTGGGTTGAGTTTTGAAATTTTAAAAATAGCTTGAGCTTGAATAAATAGCATTAATGTAGAGTGGTGATTAATCAATGAGCAATTATTTAGTTAATTATTTATTGAATAATATTACAATTAATTAAGTTTTATCTCAATTTGCATACTTAGGGTGCACACACTCGCACTTAGCTTAGGCTCTCATAGATCTAAGATTTGATTGTACTTATATGTGTGCTCATCATGTATGTTTAAGGGTTAGCAAAACTTTGATTTAAACCTACACAACCTAGTGACATCATTAAGGATAAATAATTAAGGGCATATTTAGATAAGTTATATTAAATTTAATAATAAGGATACACTTCCTTTTTTTTTAAAGAAAATCCATCAACGTGCATAAAAATTTAAACCATTTGAACCTAGTGACATCTAAAGCCCATAAAAATTTTTTTAATTGATTTAAAAAAAATCATTAAGATAATTAATTAAGTAATCCTTTAATTAAGAATTAAAAACTTCCAAATTTTATAATAAATCTAATTTAAATCCAATATATATATATATATATATATATATATATATATATATATATATACTTCTAACTGACCAGAATTAAATCCTTAATCAAATAAAAATAAAAGTCTCTTTACTAGACTTTAATTTCAATTTTAATTTAATTTTAATTTAAAATCAATATTTAATCAATTTAATTAACTAAAAATAATTAAAAAAATTTCATAAATTCGCCAAACACTTGAGAATCTCTCCTTAGGTCAATCTTAACTTTTGGAGTTAATTTCAAGGAGTTGAGAGTTCATTTAAAAAAAATTCTTAAAAGCCCTCCAATTAAATAATTTTAAAAAATACAAATAAATAATTAAACTTCTAAAAATAACAAATTATTCTAAAAAATTTTAAATTGAACAAACTAAAAGGCATTGGGCTCCCTTTCAGTTCTAATATTTATCAAAAATATCAAATCTCTATAAATTATTTAAATTTAAAAAGTTAACTATTTTGTCAAATATAATTCATAATAAACTCAAAACTTCAAAATTTTATAACTAATTATAGAAAAGTTAGAATCCATTAAACTCAAAGCCTAATCACTTATCAAAATATCTAATAGTTTAAAAAAAATATTAAAAGTTTAAAAATCTCTTTAAATGTTAAAGTCTATTTTGACCCCATAATTAATACATTAAAATAATAAAAAAAATTCTTAATTTGATAATTAATTTTAAATTTAAGAAAATATTAAATCAATGTTCACTTCATCCAACTAACCCTCTAAAATACAACAAACACTTCAAAGATTAAAATTTTTAGGAAGGACTACTCCGGGCTATGGGGCTAAGTGTTCTAAGGAGGCATTTTTCGCACAACGATATGAATGGATTCAATGGATGGTGAAACCTTAAAATTAATTGATTATTAATGTTTCAACCAAGCTTAAAATTCTTAATCCAACTACAGTAACAAGGTTTTTAGGTTGGACTTTCATGGGCTACAAGGATACATGTCCTAAGGAGGCTTGGTTTCTCGAGTCTGTGAAACAACACCACCAACCGATTAATGGAAAATTCAATTAATTTAAACCTAAAAATTAGCAACTAATCAAGTTAATTAAAATTTTCTAACCCTTTTAATCTCAACCAATCAAAATATTTGATTTATACTGGTTACTACTAGGTAACCCAGGCCTACGAGGTCATTAAATTTGCCCGAAGGGAGGTGAAATAAACTTCACGGTCTCGGTGAGCAAAAAAGGTAGTAATATTTAAAATACATATTAAAATTTATTTAAACACATTAATATTTAAATTTTAATTAAATATTCTCCTTAAGCCTTTCAACTAATTAGAACTTCAAACATCTTTAACTCATTACCCTGTATATGACATATCTAAGCCACACAATATACCTCATACACTTTAGATGATTTTTTATGACAATCAACTCTAGTTCTAGGCTACGTTGATGTTTACTTTTCTACTGTGTGTCGGGTTTTCTATAGTTTTCACTACATGTTGGTTACTAGTTTAGTTTGATTGATTGTTTACTTAATTTCTACATTTTGTGATGTAATTAATATATGCTAGATTTAACCCTAGGTTATGAGTTATTTATATAAATTCAATCTTATATAGGTGACCATGCTCATATAGGGCAGTCAAATATAAAGGGGTAAAAATAAATAAAGCATTAATTAATGATGTTTTTTGCAAGTGCTTCAAAAATGCTTAAGTTTCCCTTTAAAAATTAAAAAAAGCATAACCAAATATGATTAATTAAAAATTTTAATTTCAAATATTAACTATTTGGGATGATTTAATTATAAATACATGAGATTATTTATATGTTGATTTATTAGGATAACCGTGCAAGTTGTTGAGTTTATATTTTTTTTTATTTAAAGGTTATTTAATGTAATTTGAGTTGTAATAATATTATAATTTAAAAATTATAATTTCAGATGGGATAATATCTAATTTTGAATTCAAAGAGGAAGGGACATCCCTTAGGAAAGAGTCCATCTCCATTTGGAGATCCAAATTAAGATGACTTTAAAATATCCAAAGGGAAAAGATAACGCCCCTTTCGATAGGGAGTTTCTTTTCGTTTGGATATTCTTACCGGACGATCCAAGGAGCACCGCAGAAGGAAGAAGAAGTGAAGAATGAGAAGACCCATTCTCAAAGTCACTTGAGTCTTAGGATTAGAAATTCGGGCTTGTTATCAGTGGTACTGGGCCACTTTACTTCTCTGTAATTCTGAATTATAATATTAAGTGACACTTGCTACTTAGACTTTCAATTTGAATATTAATTTAATTAATTTGATTAATAATTGAAGTGTTGATTGAGATATAGCAATGCATGCTTTTAGTAAATTTTTTTGGCGATCTCACAAGTCTATTTTGATTTTGCTTGGAACTCGATCGGAGGCTTGTGAGGGTTAGTTAAAACTTTTTCTATTTCAATTAAATTAAAAAATTTTAAGCTCACATAAAAATTCTAATACTTTTAAGAAGTAAGCCCAAGACAGCCAAGAGTTTATATAGCATTTTGTTGCACTTTCTTTCCTTTATTAAGCACCTCGCAGCAAGCAAGTTTTGGCAGACCACCTGGTCTATGAGAGTGCAGATCTGTAAAGGGGAATCTATGCAATATATAGGATAAAATCTATTTTTAAGTCTTTTTAAAATTATTTTATTCAAATTTTAAGCATTTTTTATGTCAATTTTCATGCATTGTATTAAAAACAAATTTAAATAAGTCTAAAATTTAATTTTATTATAAGTGTCATATCACCCAACATAAGTCAGTGGGCCATATTAGGATATCTTATAGATGTCAGCCCCAACTCTTTAAACTCAAACTAATTAACGTTCTTATCCATTCTTTCGTAAAAGACCATATATATGGGATATAGTGTTGATAGAAAATAGTAGTTGAGGTGATGAAATGAAGTGTTGGTTGCTTAAATTAGGTGATCCTACCACTGCTATAGTCAATGCAATCAGCTAATATTAACATAAATTTGAAATGAGCAAGGAAGAAGAAAAATGGAAAAGAAAGGAATAGTTCTTGGAGAGTAGTTGTTGATGTTAATTATGCAGCTATTTATTTATGTTGTTGTATATTATTGTTGTTGTTAATTATGGGCTGTCGTGGTTAAATAGAAAATAAAGGAAAGGTGGTAGGAAAAAAAGTTTAAGAGACAAAGGAGAATATTAAATTGAATGAATAAAAGTACAATTGAGGTGATTTGTAAGATATTTATATTGTTATTTTATTTATTTATAAGCATGTGTAAATAAAGAAATGCATATTTTAGGTGGTGTAAAAAAGGAGAAAAAAATATGATATGTAAAATGAATTCTAAATGAGGTGAGATACAAAAATAATGCATATGAAATAGTAGAAATTTTATATATTTATAAATTCATAAATATTATGCTTATAATAGCATTCTAATTTTTGCTTATTATGTATAAATTATTGATTAATTAATTAATGACTATAATAGTATAATTTATTATTATTTAAATATAATGATATTGAAAAGATGAAATAAGTCATATAAGGAGGATATGCCTACACAAGTAAATGTAAAGGCCATATGAGGTAAGCCTACACGTATCTTCAATTCTAAAAACAGAGAATTCAGACTCAACCTTGAATTTGAAAGCTAAGTGTGCAAAAATCTATAGCCATCATATGACTTGTATAAAAGGTAGATCAATAAATAAAACAAAAAAGGATGTTATACAATTCTTATGACTAATATGAACTTTACATATGCTTTAATTTAATTATCAACATATTGATTATTATTTTTTATACAATGATTACATATTTCAATGAGCTCTAGCTCATTAGCAGTAGTTGTACTATAAACAAGGGGAAGAAGTCAGTTGGCTAGTAGTCAAGATAGTTGATCACTCTTTTGTGCGCATATACTTTTTTGGGTATAAAGAGATCTAAGTAAGAGTTGTGCAACCTTTTGGATATATAAGTAAATTTTAAAGTTTTAGTAAAGTTATATATTTCTTTTGAGATATACAATTTATTTAAGGTATATTACATTCTTCATGTTGTTATGTATAAAGTAGGGGTGTCAATTTAGGATCACGAGGGGTTCAAGTCGAACCCGGAACTGACCCGACAATATTCGGGTTCAGGTCAACCCGACCTATTTTTACAAATGGGACAATTTTTTGGATCCGAACCCGACCCGAACCGCTACGTGTTAGGTCCTCCGGCATTTTTTGACAATAGGACATGGCAGTGGCCGCCTGCGGGGCAGCGACAATGCCATAGTGGGTCAGGCAATGCCTACAGTCTGCGACGTGACTCGGGCATGTGATGTGTGTCACGTGCTTTACGTATAACTATGCAAGGGGTGACGTGACCCTTGGCTTGATGTGATTTGATGCGGACAACGACACTACGCGGTCACGTGGGCAGCCAGGGCAAGGAAAGCGGGGCAGCGGGCAGCTGGGGCAAGCAACGCAGGGCAGCGGGCAGACAGGGCAGGCAATGTGAGGAAGTCATTTTTCGGGTCATTCACGGGTCATTCCTGAGTTTTTGGGTCAACCCGAACCCAACCCGATTTTATAAACGGGTCAGTTTTTTGGACCCGAACCCAACCTGCTTTGGGTTCGGGTCAACCCAAACTCAAAATTTTTGGGTCGGGTTTTTGGGCCAGGTCCAATATTGACAGGTTTAGTATAAAGCTTGATATGTTGGAATATTCTGAATAAGGCTACTTCTTACTCCCTGATTCTGATAGAGGTAGTTCATAATGGATGTAAGTAAGAAAAAAGTTTTTTCAGATTCTCCTTCTCTGTTACACTCCATATTGACTGTTTGGGGGTTCCAAAAAAAGGCGTGACACTTATGTTCCTCAATGACATTGAGTAATGAATCAAGATGATATGATCGATAGGGCACAAAGCCCTATGTTAGCTAAAGTAGATTCAAATTTATCCCTTTAGATAAATATTCACTCCAGGACTATCAGGTACTCTTGGACGAAGCAACCCATTGCTACCGACAATGATCCTTCTATTAGGTTAGGTCGACTATCTCCTCTGTGTAAGTAGACTAGGGATCCTGATGGCCCGGGATTATGGAACCATGGGATCTTGATCGGGCTCATCATCATTCCCCCACCATCCACTTTAAGTTTGAGGGGGTGAAATTTTTAATTTTAAATACTAAATTCTCAAATACCTAAATCATGATGCTACTATATGCTAGATACTTTATATCTGTCATGTTGACTAGCCTTAATCGAAAGTTCTCTCTTATTATCAGGAGGGGTAATTAACTATAGGGGCTTGGGCCTATAAAAAAATCAGAACTCATATCATAAAGTACTCACAAAATGAGGGCGAAATCTCTGAGTAGTGTCTTATTTAAAATCCAATCTGCCTTCTGAAAATTTACCCCATAACCTACTCGTTAAAACTCTTCTCGACAAACCGAAAAGAAAGAAAAGGGAGTCCGCAGAGAGGCCGGGGCTCGAATTTTCGGAGCCCACACTATTTTCATGCACAATCCTTTAATTATACACAATAAATCAAATTCATTCTAACTATGTTTTTATTATAAAGCTAGCATTAATCATATTGATCATATTATATATATGTTAAATATATGCTTATAATAGATACAAAATATATTTGATTATTTGCAATGGATGTACAAGGTCAACAGAATCCTTTTAGATCTAGCTAGCCGATCCAATGAGTCCATAGAATGCATATTTTGGGGATCATTGGATTTCATGAGTTGACAAAAATCTTTTTGATTCTATATATATATATATATATATATATATATATATATATATATATATATATATATATATATATATATATATATATATATATATAAGGAATTATAATAAATGATTTGTGGATATCTTTGGATATATATATAATTATGTATGATGTAATTGCACATGAATATGTTAGCATATAAATGCATTGATAATTGTTTTCATTCGAATAGTATATAAATGCAGGTGCATCATCTTAAAAAAATTTGCTAAAAAAAAGTAAATAACAGGACATATATTATCATTGTTATATATATATATATATATATATATATATATATATATATATATATATATATATATATATATATATATATATATATATATATATATATATATATAAAGATAAAGGAATTATAATAAATGATTTGTGGATATCTTTGGATATATATATAACTATGTATGATGTAATTGCACATGAATATGTTAGCATATAAATGCATTGATAATTGTTTTCATTCGAATAGTATATAAATGCAGTTGCATCATCTTAAAAAATGCGACATATTTTTTGTTTATGCAAAGTAATATTATCCTAATTTGATGATATGATGGCATAAATTCTACTATTGTTATATTATAAAATATCTCTTTTATCATTCATAATGCATGCTACATGTCTTGTTATTTACTCTTTTAGCAAATTTTTTTGTTGAATTTGAATGTCAATTTCATTCATGATAAACTTTTTTTTAATATATTCTATCATGCTGCTTAGTGAATCCTCACAATAAAAGCTACAATATAAATTATTTGCCCGAAATTGTTAAGCCCTAAAAAATCATTGTTATATGTTTATAAACAAAACAATACACTCGATGAACAACTTAGTACTCATTCATACAAGGCTCATCTATGTTCATTTATTTAGATAATTTAACAAGATTGAATATTTTTTTTCAAAGATTGACATTCAAATGAGGAAGCATGAATATTTGACAGCTTGTTCATTTATATTCATGAACATGCTCATTCACTATGTGAACAGCCCAATAATCATTATATAACACTCATTTATGTTCATAAATACACTCATTAGTTATTTAAATACTCAATAAAAACACGATAAAATTCAATTTTAACAATGACTTATTTTATAATAATTTATTCTATGTTATTATATCAAATTTATTCTATACTAAGCATTTTAAAAGTTGTTTATAGTGCTCAAAGTATAAATATGATGAAAAAAATTAATTTTTTTATTAATAAACATCTGCTAATAAAAATGTTTAAAATATACTAGATAAATAGATTAAAAATCATGTTTTATTTTTTAATTAACATTTACTAATAAAAATAGTAAACAAATAGCTCAATTGATAGATTAAAAATCTGATTTTGTTAATATTAGAAATTGTGTAAAGTAAATTATTGTCAATTTTGATAAATAGTTATGAATATATTTATTGTTAGTGATAAGACCATCTGTTTAATTTATTAGCATCATACACAAAGTTACTTAAGCATAATTAAAACTCGATTATAGCTCAAACTCACTAAAATTTAAAAAAAGAAGCTTGAACAAGGGCTTAAGCTCAACCCAAACTCCTTTAGAAAATAAATGCATAGCGTAATATTTGGCTTGATTCAGTTCAACTATACAGCCCTCCCATCTCAATTTCACTCCCTTTAAGATACCATTACCACCTCTCACTGTAAGATCTCTTTAACATTTTATCTTATAATACTTCTCTAGCATGTTTTCCAAAATCAGAAGCCATTGATTTATCTTCCAAGCTGACTCTCTCAGCACCTCTCTAAGATCTGTTCAAGGCTTAATCCATTCCTCTTTCAATCAAAGAATTGGATTCCATTGGCAAATTCAAGAGAAGGAAAAGAAACATCAAGAAAAATATTTGTACACACTGTGTATACATACATAAGTTTGTACACACTGTGTATAATGCTTGTACACAATGTGCACAAACTTCTACACAGTATATACAATGCTTTTACACATTGTGCACACTTTTGTACACTGTGTGCGCAATCTTATATATACTGTGTATCAATCAGCCCCATGATTGATTGAAGAATTAATAATAACAATGAAGCAATTATAGTTAATTAAATCTAAAGAGTTATGCATATTCCACTTTCCATCAAGAATAATAGAGCCCAACAAAACATTGATGGAAAAGTTCTTAGTGGTGAGATAAGGAGGACCTAAATTTAATTTCTAAGAGAAGCCAGGAAGCAAAGGATTAGAAAAAAAAATGAGATGTGGAATTCTCATCCCCAATGCCAAAAGCCAACCATCTTGATACATTAATAGCCACAAATTAAAGTTCTATCCAATATAGAGATATCCCTCTTGGGATCAGAATTATATATCTTAATAGCCACTTATTAAATTGCTCATATAGATCCATAGGACTTCTTACACCACATAGGAAAAAAGTTTGATGTGTTGAGAAATCTCTACATCACTTTTATTTTGTAAATATGATTAGAAGTGAAAATAGAAGAAGCATCGGCGCCCTTTCTTTCTTGGGAATAGTAGTTTGATTCCAAGCGATAAGATAACTTTTTTTAGAAATACACCAATCAAAGAAAAATTAATTAATGATAGAGATGATTTTTTTAAAGCATTTGGGGATAAAGGTCGATCAAAGCAATTAGTAAAGAAAATATATGAATAGGCTATAAAATAAAGGTATGAAAATCATAGCAAAAATCTAAGAGAGAAAATTTTATAAGGTAGAGCTCCCCCAAAAATAAAACTAGTAAAGAAATGAAAGTAAATAGGGGAAAAAATGATTTGGCAAAGCCAAAAGAGGACTACTCAAACCAATGATGTAGGGCAAATTATTAGGTCCGGTCACCAGACTTAGAAATAAGTCCGGATACTAATAAAATATTATTTTAAGTTAAGCGCGTCAAAAGCACAATTAAAGCGTAGGAAAAGGACATATAAAATGCAAGTAAAGCACATTCAAAGTATACCTAAAGCACAGTCAAAATGCAGGCGACGTGGCATGTTTTAATTGGATGTCCGGACCTTTTTTTAGGTCCGTATACCAGACCTAATAATTTGCCATGATGTAGCCATACAAAAAGGAAAATAGAGGGCATGTAGTTTGGCGATGGCATCATCTTCCAAGTAGGGAAAAAAATCTAAAATATAGAATAAATCATCGATTATAAGTAGCATAAACATGTAGTAAAATGAAGAAGCAAAATAAAACTAATTTAGATATAAAAAAAAAATAGAAATAAGGCAACAACATAATATTGAAAGTGAACAAAACATGTTGAAAAGCGATTTCCACATAACAACCATCAAATGAAAAATGGAGTCAATAAACTATGAAGTTAGAAAATCTAACTGAGACAAATTAATGGTGGAGATCTAACTATAGAGCCATTCAAAATTAAAATAAGTAACAAGCGTTAATGAGATGAGAGACATCCAATTTCCACATTTCATATTTTTGAAGGATTTGAAATTTAATTATTGATAAAATTTATTTAAGTTAAAAGCCAATGATTCTATAAATATTTCTATTCCTTTCCAAACCAAATATTGTAAATAAACATCTTCATAATGAGCAAATATAGCTTTTCAATAATATAAGTATCATGATAAAGAAGGTGCACCAGAGACACCTCCAAAAGAAAAAAAAAACTGCCAAGAAGAATGGCCTCCTTAGAACTGAAGGATGTTCAAAACATCGAGCTAGTGATAGAGCTAGTCGAGTAGATGAATCCTCCTGACATGCTAGCAATGACCAAGATGGATCGAGTAAGAACTAGAAGTAGAACTACCATAGCGAGGGCTTTCTACCTTGAAGAGAAAGGATGTCCCTATTACCCCTCTTCAGAAGTCCAAACAAGAGCTTCCTAAGAAAGTTGTCTTAACTAACCTTCTTTTAAATAGATTATCCCAAACTCTCTTCATAAATAGAAAATAGTGAAGATGGATGTGATCAAGGAAGTTAAAGGAACTGAGCGAGGCATTTTCCCAAACAAACCATGAAACAAACTGATGCACCTAAATCACCAAGGCCAAGCTCAAGCCATGCTAACCCATCTCAATAGGCTGAATTTAGGTAATGTTGGTCAGATGATTAATTCACCTCATAAATTTGTCAAGTAATACAAAACTCATACCATCAAGTTAAAGCTGCCAAAATTATTCAATTTAACCATCATAATCAACCAATAGACCTTACACAGACGCCCAAGTTGCAAATGCTATTTGCTTAAAAATGAGTTATTACAAAAAAAAAAACTCTATAAAGAAAAAGGCCTCTTGGAACTACTAATTATGGCATATGAATTATAGACCACAGCAAGGAGAATGTTTTGCGAATGTTGATACAAATTTAGAATAACAGTTGTACAAAATTGCTTATTACAACTGCTGCCTAGTTTCCTCTTGCTGGCATTTTTTAATGCACTTCACCGTTTATTTAAAAAAGAGTTGTAGTGAATGCAGACCAATTAGCTTGAGATTTTTAAAGCTTGAAGCATAAGGGAAGGAAGTCTTGCATTTCGGTGTCGTAAATATTTCTGCACAAAACTTGTCTAAGCATGAGCTCCAGAGGCTGAGTCCAAAGCAATATTGTTTATAGTTGGTTTATCAATGGCTACTTTGCTTGTAAGTTTCTTCTTACCTGAAAATAAAATATTGAAAAACTATCAATTCAATTGAGTAGAAATATACCAGGTTTGTGTCTAAAAGTTAATTCAGTGATTAAATTACATCAGCGCATACTAAATTCTCAGAATTTAAGGCAAGTCAGCAAAAAGAGAGATCAACACACTTACTATGATGAATACACGCCATAGGATTAAAAAACGGCATTGTCAGCAGCACGCCAAAAAGAACATACAATGAAAAAAAGGCATAATCCTCTCCCGTTTTTGATGTTTTACTATTAAGTTTTTCACCTCTACTTGGGATATTGATGAATTACAAGCTTTGCTGCCATCAAACACTTCTTTTGAACTAAGAAACTCCCAATAAATATCAAAGCTAATGCTATAATCTCATTCCTAACTCTTCTCATGCTAATGAAAGTTCGACTTCAAACCTATATATCCCTATGTAATTGCTTCTCCAATTTCATCCTAAGATTCTTATTTACATATTGAAACAAGTTCTCATTGATATCATTCATCCAACTCAATCAACTTTTATCAACAAAAGAAAATATCTAATAACATCATTCTTGTTGGTGAGATCACGAAAGACTTCAATAAAAAGAACAGGGAACCTCTTTTCTATGCTAAACTAGTCATAAAAAAGCAATTTCACATTGTCAACAAAGACTTAGCATTCCCCTATTTATATCTTGGATTAAAGCTTGCATTTATGATGTTCAATGCTCCACCATTATCAGTGGAAAGCTTGAAGATTTTTTTACCTCTACCAATGGATTTCATCAATGATGCCCTTTCCTCATGTTCTTTTCTTCTTTGAAGGACTCACTATATGCTATCTGAAGGTCTTTTCATTGGGAACTCAATTGGGGGCTTAACATCTTTCACAAAACTTGATTGAGAGAACATTAATTGCTTAACAAAAAATAACAATATTAAAAAGCTCCATTTGCTTTCACTAGAGATTTGCCTCTCTTAATTCTTAGCTTGGTTGTCAAATTATTTCCCCATCATTCAAATACGACAGAATTTCACTATCCATTCTCCATCAATGCTTTAATTATCAAGGGCTTTTGAATGAAATTATGGCAATCATTGATGGTTGGAACCCTAAGACCGTCTCCTTCCCTAGTAAACTTCAACTTCACATATTCGCTAAATCAAAGCTAATTACTTATTGTATTAGAACCCTCTTTATTCTCATTTCCATATAAAGAAAATTGACAGGATCTGCCCAAGATTCCTCATCGATGATAGCATTAACTCTTCAAAGATTCTCCATATGTCAAATCTCTCTATGAGAATCCGATTATCTTCCATAAGTCTATTTTATTTTGGTTATTGATGCATAATTTGATATTTACATTGGTTAGTTGTCCGATCTTTGACTAGATGGGGGATTCTCTTATTTATTTATTTGATGCATAACAAGAAGGCCATGATAAAAATCTATATTTTTTAAATCTGTCAAGATGTTGAGATACCTAGCAAGTTGGGTCATCACATAGGAAATTAACCATCAAGATGCAAATATGATTATTCTCTTAGATAATTTGGATTCTTTCATGCTTTATGATAGTGGTATCATTGGTAATTTATGACCTTATCATATTTGGCCCTTAGGTCATATGTTCATCTCTGATAATATCATGTGTCAAACTTTTGGCTTTTTATTATCAAATTTAGACAATGACGACAAGTCAGGATATTTATGATTTGATTTCATGTATCCACTTCAGGCTTGCCTTGCTTTGCCTTGGCTAGATCATGTAATTCATCTGTCTCATGAGTGAAATAGAATCTCTTCACAAGTTTTTTTTTCTTACATAAAGAAGGAATCAGTGATGGATACTTTTGAATAGATACTCCTTTTCCCATGATCTAATTCACGTTTGGTCCTTTCACATTTCAATATCTTTTGAATTTTTTTTTTTTTAAACTTTTTGTTAATTCTTTTTATATCCTACATATTCCCCTTTGATTGAAGCAATTTTAGCTCTTTGTTTTTATTTTATTTTATTGTCTAATTAAATTTGAGCCCCGGCTGTCAAATCCCCTCCCACTCCTCTTCCCCCTAATAATAAAAAAGACATACAACTTCTCGGATATAAGGATTATTTATATCCTACATACAATTAGTGTTTTAGGAGAAAACATGCATCAAAAGAATATCTATGATATTATATAAATTGGAATAAAAAGCTTAATATTGACAAATTACTCAAGTTTCAATTTATGTTAACAAAAAAAAAATGAATACTGAATGTTAACACTGATCCATCCCAAAATATTATTACATGCTGTTTAGTATAATGCTTTGTCATTTATGCTAGATCATAAACCTGCACATGTTCCTTGCTGACAGTCAATAGGTCTTGAAGAAAGTTTACTTGAACGTCCAACTTCCATCCTCTTATATCCAATGCTGACATTTTCATTGTTAGATCGACCAAAAGTAACTTCACCCAGATTGCCCAAATGTCACCCTAATCTCCCAATCAGCCTACCAAAAAACCTTTACTTGGATAATTTGCCTACCAAGCAGGTCAACAATCTTGCCAAACTGATGTTTTCTTCAAAAGCATGTCTCCCTCAACTCTTGTGGTAGCTTCTTTGATCAATTTCTCAGGCAATACTCAGACTCTCCCGTTACTTTTTATAGATCTCATTTTTGTATGAGATCATCAGAACCCATACAGATCCCTGTTTAGTGACCTCATGGTTGATAGCTGTCTACCTATCACTCATATAGGTCCCAGTCAAATTCCAATCTAGTTTCTAATCAAATCCCAGTTCAACCTCTGGTCCAATTTTTAGCTCCAAATTTTGAATCAACCTTCAAACAAATTCTAATCTTATCCAATCATTAATGACCATTTGTCTGACTATCAATTATTTGGATTACTCAGACTCAATCATTCAAACTCATAATGGCATCCAAATCCAGAATTCCAAGTCAAAATATAGGGTAAAGGGTCTATGTCCTGAACCCCTTTTTGGGTCTTTTTGTGTCTTCTTATAACTAAGCCGAATGACCTTTGATTCATTATTTATCAGTTGCATATTGACCATACATGTCTCTAGGGTAAATTCGAGCTCAATTCGACACTTCTAACCCCAGAAACTAAAATGATTTGCAAATGCTACAAAACTTTCAAATTTTTACAGCCTATGCCACTAGACCGTCCACCTTGTGGAATTTGACATTGAGACCTTCCCCAAAGCCTTTGACCCTACCCATGACCTTAAATATGGCATGTTTACCAATAAACTATATTTTTTTGGATTCAATTTGACCCATAGTTGACTCGGGGTCAAAATAATCAAAATGCCCTTAAAGGGTTGATTTGAACCTTTCCCTAAAACTCAACATGGGACAATCAAACCAATCTTTGAAACCTCTTCCAATACACCCTAAACCTCACTAGGAGTGCATTGAACATAAACCCACACTTAAAAAAATAAACTTAAACTCATGCTTTAGTTTGATCGGGTTGACCAAAAGTTAAATGCCAATTTTAATCCAAATGACCTCAACAATGCGTGGGACCACTTCCATTGATCTCAAAATACTTATTTGAATTTGTTAGATCCAAACCCAACCTTTGATTTGACCAAGTTGACCATGTGAGTAAATTTTAAAGTTTTAGTAAAGTTATATATTTCTTTTGAGATATACAGTTTATTTAAGGTATATTACATTCTTCATGTTGCTATGTATAAAGTAGGGGTGTCAATTTAGGGTCACGAGGGGTTTGAGTCGAACCTGGAACTGACCCGACAATATTCGGGTTCAGGTCAACCCGACCTGTTTTTACAAATGGGATAATTTTTTGGACCCGAACCCGACCCGAACCGCTACGTGTTAGGTCCTCCGGCATTTTTTGACAATAGGACATGGCATTGGCCGCCTGCGGGGTAGCGACAATGCCACAGTGGGTCAGGCAATGCCTACAGGCTGCGACATGACTCGGGCATGTGATGCGTGTCACGCGCTTTACGTACAACGATGCAAGGGGCGACGTGAACCTTGGCTTGATGTGATTTGATGTGGACAACGACACTAAGCAGTCACGTGGGCAGCCAGGGCAAGGAAAGCGGGGCAGTGGGCAGCTAAGGCAAGCAACGCAAGGCAGCGGGCAGACAGGGCAGGCAATGCGAGGCAGTCATTTTTTGGGTCATTCACGGGTCATTCCTGAGTTTTTGGGTCAACCCGAACCCAACCCGATTTTATAAACGAGTTAGTTTTTTGGACCCGAACCCAACCCGCTTTGGGTTCGGGTCAACCCAAACTCAAAATTTTTGGGTCGGGTTTTTGGGTCAGGTTCAATATTGACAGGTTTAGTATAAATCTTGATATGTTGGGATATTCTGAATAAGGCTACTTCTTACTCCCTGATTCAGATAGAGGTAGTTCATAATGGATGTAAGTAAGAAAAAAGTCTTTTCAGATTTTCCTTCTCTATTACACTCCATATTGACTGTTTGGGGGTTCCAAAAAAAGGCGTGACACTGAGTAATGAATCAAGATGATATGATCGTTAGGGCACAAAGCCCTATGTTAGCTAAAGTAGATTCAATTTTATCCCTTTAGATAAATATTCACTCTAGGACTATCATGTACTCTTGGACAAAGCAACCCATTGCTACCGACAATGATCCTTCTATTAGGTTATGTCGACTATCTCCTCTGTCTAAGTAGACTAGGGATCCTGATGGCCCGGGATTATGGAACCATGGGATCTTGATCGGGCTCATCATCATTCCCCAACCATCCACTTTAAGTTTGAGGGGGTGAAATTTTTAATTTTAAATACTAAATTCTCAAATACCTAAATCATGATGCTACTATATGCTAGATACTCTATATCTGTCATGTTGACTAGCCTTAATCGAAAGTTCTCTCTTATTATTAGGAGGGGTAATTAACTATAGGGGTTTGTGCCTATAAAAAAACCAGAACTCATATCATAAAGTACTCGCAAAATGAGGGCGAAATCTCTGAGTAGTGTCTTATTTAAAATCCAATCTGCCTTATGAAAATTTACCCCAGAACCTACTCGTTAAAACTCTTCTCGACAAACCGAAAAGAAAGAAAAGGGAGTCCGCAGAGAGGCCGGGGCTCGAATTTTCGGATCCCACACTATTTTCATGCACAATCCTTTAATTATACACAATAAATCAAATTCATTCTAACTATGTTTTTATTATAAAGCTAGCATTAATCATATTGATCATATTATATATATGTTAAATATATGCTTATAATAGATACAAAATATATTTGATTATTTGCAATGGATGTACAAGGTCAACAGAATCCTTTTAGATCTAGCTAGCCGATCCAATGAGTCCATAGAATGCAGATTTTGGGGATCATTGGATTTCATGAGTTGTCAAAAATCTTTTTGATTCTATATATATATATATATATATATATATATATATATATATATATATATATATATATATATATATATATATATATATATATATATATATATATATATATATATATATATATATATATAAAGATAAAGGAATTATAATAAATGATTTGTGGATATCTTTGGATATATATAATTATGTATGATGTAATTGCACATGAATATGTTAGCATATAAATGCATTGATAATTGTTTTCATTCGAATAGTATATAAATGCAGGTGCATCATCTTAAAAAAATTTGCTAAAAATAAGTAAATAACAGGACATGTAGCATGCATTATGAATGATAAAAGAGATATTTTATAATATAATAATTTATTCAATGCATTTTAAAAGTTGTTTACAGTGCTCAAAGTATAAATATGATGAAAAAATTGAATGATTAATAAGATGAAAAAATTAAATTTTTTTATTAATAAACATCTGCTAATAAAAATGTTTAAAATATACTAGTTAAATAGATTAAAAATCATATTTTATTTTTTAATTAACATTTACTAATAAAAATAGTAAACAAATAGCTCAATTGATAGATTAAAAATCTGATTTTGTTAATATTAGAAATTATGTTAAGTAAATTATTGTCAATTTTGATAAATAGTTATGAATATATTTATTGTTAGTGATAAGACCATCTGTTTAAGTTTTTAGCATCATACACAAAGTTACTTAAGCATAATTAAAACTCGATTATAGCTCAAACTCACTAAAATTTTTAAAAAGAAGCTTGAACAAGGGCTTAAGCTCAACCCGAACTCGATTAAAAAATAAATGCATAGCATAATACTTGGCTTGATTCAGTTCATCTATACAGCCCTCTCATCTCAATTTCAGACCCTTTCAGATACCATCACCACTTCCACTTCAAGATCTCTTTAACATTTTATCTTATATATAATACTTCTCTAGCATGATTTCCAAAATCAGAAGCCATTGATTTATCTTCCAAGCTGACTCTCTCAGCACCTCTCTAAAATCTGTTCGAGGTCTAATCCATTCCTCTTTCAATCAAAGAATTGGATTCAAGGACAGCATAGGAAATTCCATTGGCAAATTCAAGAGAAGGAAAAGAAACATCAAGAAAGATGTTTGTACACACTGTGTATACGTATATAAGTTTGTACACACTGTGTATAATGTTTGTACACAGTGTGTACAAACTTCTACACAGTGTGTACAAACTTCTACACAGTATATACAATGCTTTTACACATTGTGCACAATCTTGTACACTATGCGCACAATCTTATATATATTGTGTATCAATCAGCCCCATGATTGATTGAAGAATTAATAATAACAATGAAGCAATTATAGTTAATTAAATCTAAAGAGTTATGCATATCCCACTTTCCATCAAGAATAATAGAGCCCAACAAAACATTGATGGTCTTAGTGGTGAGATAAGGAGGACCTAAATTTAATTTCTAAGAGAAGCCCTGAAGCAAAGGATTAGAAAAAAAAAAATGAGATGTGGAATTCTCATCTTTAATGCCAAAAGCCAACCATCTTGATACATTAATAGCCACAAATTAAAGTTCTATCCAATATAGAGATATCCCTCTTGGGATCAGAATTATATATCTTAATAGCCACTTATTAAATTGCTCATATAGATCCATAAGACTTCTTACACCACATAGGAAAAAAGTTTGATGTGTTGAGAAATCTCTACATCACTTTTATTTTGTAAATATGATTAGAAGTGAAAATAGAAGAAGCATCGGCGCCCTTTCTTTCTTGGGAATAGTAGTTTGATTCCAAGCGATAAGATAATTTTTTTTAGAAATACACCAATCAAAGAAAAATTAATTAATGATAGAGATGATTTTTTTAAAGCATTTGGGGATAAAGGTCGATCAAAGCAATTAGTAAAGAAAATATATGAATAGGCTATAAAATAAAGGTATGAAAAGCATAGCAAAAATCTAAGAGAGAAAATTTTATAAGTTAGAGCTCCCCAAAAAATAAAACTAGTAAAGAAATGAAAGTAAATAGGGGAAAAAATGATTTGGCAAAGCCAAAAGAGGACTACTCAAACCAATGATGTAGGGCAAATTATTAGGTCCGGTCACCAGACTTAGAAATAAGTCCGGATACTAATAAAATATTATTTTAAGTTAAGCGCGTCAAAAGCGCAGTTAAAGCGTAGGAAAAGGACATATAAAATGCAAGTAAAGCACATTCAAAGTATACCTAAAACACAGTCAAAATGCAGGCGACGTGGCATGTTTTAATTGGATGTCCGGACCTTTTTTTAGGTCCGGATACCAGACCTAATAATTTGCCATGATGTAGCCATACAAAAAGGAAAAATAGAGGGCATGTAGTTTGGCGATGGCATCATCTTCCAAGTAGAAAAAAAATCTAAAATATAGAATAAATCATCGATTATAAGTAGCATAAACATGTAGTAAAATGAAGAAGCAAAATAAAACTAATTTAGATATAAAAAAAAAATAGAAATAAGGCAACAACATAATATTGAAAGTGAACAAAACATGTTGAAAAGCGATTTCCACATAACAACCATCAAATGAAAAATGGAGTCAATAAACTATGAAGTTAGAAAATCTCACTGAGACAAACTAATGGTGGAGAGCTAACTATAGAGTCATTCAAAATTAAAATAAGTAACAAATGTTAATGAGATGAGAGACATCCAATTTCCACATTTCATATTTTTGAAGGATTTGAATTTAATTATTGATAAAATTTATTTAAGTTAAAAGCCAATGATTCTATAAATATTTCTATTCCTTTCCAAACCAAATATTGTAAATAAACATCTTCATAATGAGCAAATATAGCTTTTCAATAATATAAGTATCATGATAAAGAAGGTGCACCAGAGACACCTCCAAAAGAAAAAAAAACTGCCAAGAAGAATGTTAATGCAAAGGACATAGATATTGTAAATAATGGCAACAAAAAAAAAAAGGTAAGAATGTGTCTCATTATTCATATGGCAAAGGACATAAATATTGTGAATGTGAAATTCAAAGTTTGAAGATTATCATGTATGAACAGTATAATATCATTATCTCATTTATGAAATAAGTGTGCTCTAAGGGGGTGGAGAAGATGCTAAGAAGTTAGGGCCAAGAACAAAGGCCTCCTTAGAACTGAAGGATGTTCAAAACATCGAGCTAGTGATAGAGCTAGTCGAGTAGATGAATCCTCCTGACATGCTAGCAATGACCAAGATGGATCGAGTAAGAACTAGAAGTAGAACTACCATAGCGAGGGCTTACTACCTTGAAGAGAAAGGATGTCCCTATTACCCCTCTTCAGAAGTCCAAACAAGAGCTTCCTAAGAAAGTTGTCTTAACTAACCTTCTTTTAAATAGATTATCCCAAACTCTCTTCATAAATAGAAAATAGTGAAGATGGATGTGATCAAGGAAGTTAACGGAACTGAGCGAGGCATTTTCCCAAACAAACCATGAAACAAACTGATGCACCTAAATCACCAAGGCCAAGCTCAAGCCATACTAACCCATCTCAATAGGCTGAATTTAGGTAATGTTGGTCAGATGATTAATTCACCTCATAAATTTATCAAGGAATACAAAACTCATACCAGCAAGTTCAAGCTGCCAAAATTATTCAATTTAACCATCATAATCAACCAATAGACCTAACACAGACGCCCAAGTTGCAAATGCTATTTGCTTAAAAATGAGTTATTACAACAACAAAAAAAACTCTATAAAGAAAAAGGCCTCTTGGAACTACTAATTATGGCATATGAATTATAGACCACAGCAAGGAGAATGTTTTGCGAATGTTGATACAAATTTAGAATAACAGTTGTACATTACAACTGCTGCCTAGTTTCCTCTTGCTGGCATTTTTTAATGCACTTCACCGTTTATTTAAAAAGAGTTGTAGTGAATGCAGACCAATTAGCTTGAGATTTTTAAAGCTGGAAGCATAAGGGAAGGAAGTCTTGCATTTCGGTGTCGTAAATATTTCTGCACAAAACTTGTCTAAGCATGAGCTCCAGAGGCTGAGTCCAAAGCAATATTGTTTATAGTTGGTTTATCAATGGCTACTTTGCTTGTAAGTTTCTTCTTACCTGAAAATAAAATATTGAAAAACTATCAATTCAATTGAGTAGAAATATACCAGGTTTGTGTCTAAAAGTTAATTCAGTGATTAAATTACATCAGCGCATACTAAATTCTCAGAATTTAAGGCAAGTCAGCAAAAAGAGAGATCAACACACTTACTATGATGAATACACGCCATAGGATTAAAAAACGGCATTGTCAGCAGCACGCCAAAAAGAACATACAATGAAAAAAAGGCATAATCCTCTCCCGTTTTTGATGTTTTACTATTAAGTTTTTCACCTCTACTTGGGATATTGATGAATTACAAGCTTTGCTGCCATCAAACACTTCTTTTGAACTAAGAAACTCCCAATAAATATCAAAGCTAATGCTATTAATCTCATTCCTAACTCTTCTCATGCTAATGAAAGTTCGACTTCAAACCTATATATCCCTATGTAATTGCTTCTCCAATTTCATCCCAAGATTCTTATTTACATATTGAAACAAGTTCTCATTGATATCATTCATCCAACTCAATCAACTTTTATCAACAAAAGAAAATATCTAATAACATCATTCTTGTTGGTGAGATCACGAAAGACTTCAATAAAAAGAACAGGGAACCTCTTTTCTATGCTAAACTAGTCATAAAAAAGCATTTTCACATTGTCAACAAAGACTTAGCATTCCCCTATTTATATCTTGGATTAAAGCTTGCATTTATGATGTTCAATGCTCCACCATTATCAGTGGAAATCTTGAAGAATTTTTTACCTCTACCAATGGATTTCATCAATGATGCCCTTTCCTCATGTTCTTTTCTTCTTTTAAGGACTCACTATATATGCCCTTTCCTCATGTTCTTTTCTTCTTTTAAGGACTCACTATATGCTATCTGAAGGTCTTTACGTTGGGAACTCAATTGGGGGCTTAACATCTTTCACAAAACTTGATTGAGAGAACATTAATTGCTTAACAAAAAATAACAATATTAAAAAGCTCCATTTGCTTTCACTAGAGATTTGCCTCTCTTAATTCTTAGCTTGATTGTCAAATTATTTCCCCATCATTTAAATTCGACAGAATTTCACTATCCATTCTCCATCAATGCTTTAATTATCAAGGGCTTTTGAATGAAATTATGGCAATCATTGATGGTTGGAACCCTAAGACCGTCTCCTTCCCTAGTAAACTTCAACTTCACATATTCGCTAAATCAAAGCTAATTACTTATTGTATTAGAACCCTCTTTATTCTCATTTCCATATAAAGAAAATTGACAGGATCTGCCCAAGATTCCTCATCGATGATAGCATTAACTCTTCAAAGATTCTCCATATGTCAAATCTCTCTATGAGAATCCGATTATCTTCCATAAGTCTATTTTATTTTGGTTATTGATGCATAATTTGATATTTACAATGGTTAGTTGTCCGATCTTTGACTAGATGGGGGATTCTCTTATTTATTTATTTGATGCATAACAAGAAGGCCATGATAAAAATCTATATTTTTTAAATCTGTCAAGATGTTGAGATACCTAAAAAGTTGGGTCATCACATAGGAAATTAACCATCAAGATGCAAATATGATTATTCTCTTAGATAATTTGGATTCTTTCATGCTTTATGATAGTGGTATCATTGGTAATTTATGGCCTTATCATATTTGGCCCTTAGGTCATATCTTCATCTCTGATGATATCATGTGTCAAACTTTTGGCTTTTTATTATCAAATTTAGACAATGACGACAAGTCAGGATATTTATGATTTGATTTCATGTATCCACTTCAGGCTTGCCTTGCTTTGCCTTGGTTAGATCATGTAATTCATCTGTCTCATGAGTGAAATAGAATCTCTTCACAAGTTTTTTTTTCTTACATAAAGAAGGAATCAGTGATGGATACTTTTGAATAGATACTCCTTTTCCCATGATCTAATTCACGTTTGGTCCTTTCACATTTTATTGACCTTTCAATATCTTTTGAATTTTTTTTTTTTTTAACTTTTTGTTAATTCTTTTTATATCCTACATATTCCCCTTTGATTGAAGCAATTTTAGCTCTTTGTTTTTTTTTTATTGTCTAATTAAATTTGAGCCCCGGCTGTCAAATCCCCTCCCACTCCTCTTCCGCCTAATAAAAAAAAAGACATACAACTTCTCGGATGGAAGGATTATTTATATCCTACATACAATTAGTGTTTTAGGAGAAAACATGCATCAAAAGAATATCTATGATATTATATAAATTGGAATAAAAAGCTTAATATTGACAAATTACTCAAGTTTCAATTTATGTTAACAAAAAAACATGAATACTGAATGTTAACACTGATCCATCCCAAAATATTATTACATGCTGTTTAGTATAATGCTTTGTCATTTATGCTAGATCATAAACCTGCACATGTTCCTTGCTGACAGTCAATAGGTCTTGAAGAAAGTTTACTTGAACGTCCAACTTCCATCCTCTTATATCCAATGCTGACATTTTTCATTGTTAGATCGACCAAAAGTAACTTCACCCAGATTGCCCAAATGTCACCCTAATCTCCCAATCAGCCTACCAAAAAACCTTTACTTGGATAATTTGCCTACCAAGCAGGTCAACAATCTTGCCAAACTGATGTTTTCTTCAAAAGCATGTCTCCCTCAACTCTTGTGGTAGCTTCTTTGATCAATTTCTCATGCAATACTCAGACTCTCCCGCTACTTTTTATTGATCTCATTTTTGTATGAGGTCATCAGGACCCATACAGATCCCTGCTTAGTGACCTCATGGTTGATAGTTGTCTACCTGTCACTCATATAGGTCTCAGTCAAATTCCAATCTAGTTTCTAATCAAATCCCAGTTCAACCTCTGGTCCAATTTTTAGCTCCAAATTTTGAATCAACCTTCAAACCAACTCTAATCTTATCCAATCATTAATGACCATTTGTCTGACTATCAATTATTTGGATAACTCAGACTCAATCATTCAAACTCATAACGGCATCCAAATCCAGAATTCCAAGTCAAAATATAGGGTAAAGGGTCTATGTCCTGAACCCCTTTTTGGGTGTTTTTGTGCCTTCTTATAACTAAGCCGAATGACCTTTGATTCATTATTTATCAGTTGCATATTGACCATACATGTCTCTAGGTTAAATTCGAGCTCAATCCGACACTTCTAACCCCAGAAACTAAAATGATTTGCAAATGCTACAAAACCTTCAAATTTTTACAGCCTATGTCACTAGACCGTCCACCTTGTGGAATTTGACATTGAGACCTTCCCCAAAGCCTTTGACCCTACCCATGACCTTAAATATGGCATGTTTACCAATAAACTATTTTTTTTTGGATTCAATTTGACCCATAGTTGACCCGGGGTCAAAATAATCAAAATGCCCTTAAAGGGTTGATTTGAACCTTTCCCTAAAACTCAACATGGGACAATCAAACCAATCTTTGAAACCTCTTCCAATACACCCTAAACCTCACTAGGAGTGCATTGAACATAAACCCACACTTAAAAAAATAAACTTAAACCCATGCTTTAGTTTGATCGGGTTGACCAAAAGTTAAATGCCAATTTTAATCCAAATGACCTCAACAATGCGTGGGACCACTTCCATTGATCTCAAAATACTTATTTGAACTTGTTAGATCTAAACCCAACCTTTGATTTGACCAAGTTGACCATGTCAAAGATGGTTGACCAAATCAACCCTTAACCTAACTATGGTCAAAATCAATACTTGAACCCATTTCAAATCAATTTGATATTTCAAAATTATTCATTTGAACATCGTTGGCATGTCCAAAATCTTCCAAGTCAAAACCCTCTCCAATCTCATGCATTTGCTCAAAATCTCAAATCAATGGCTTCAAGCACTTAGCCACACATCCAACCAGCCAAACACATCCCTTTGACAGCCACATCACTCTCATTGACTAGTTTGACCAGTCAAATGGTCAAATAAACCCTTATTTGAGCTTACGTGGCCATGCCACCATGGCATTCCCTATCCCCAATATAAAACATGCTCAAACTTGCTGGAAAGTGGCTAATTTCCTGTCCTAAAAGGCCCCAAACAAGCTCCTTAAACCATGATTAGGCTTGGTTTATCCAAATGAAGAAAAAACTTGTGGTCCCCCTCCCATGAACAAAGGGAAGTCACACTCAAACCCCATCCCTTTCCCCTAGTTTTGAGCTGCCTTGGGGACACATGGCACTCATCTAAACCCTCCTTACTTAAATCTAAGCCATCCAATTCAAAAGCAATAGGTTAAGTGTGGAGGATTTGACCTAAATTAGGATTCAACTTCATTTCATCCAAAAAACCTAGCTCCAGCAGCCTCCAACCTTTCAAAACCCTCCCCCACTCCTCCAGCTATTTCTAAGGCTTCCCCAAGCATTCCCCCATCATTCCCTCAAATCACTATTTTAGTGAGGAGAGACCATTCTAGTGAGAGAATTTCATCTCTCTTCAACAACTTCAAATCCAACTTTCAAAAGCTTTTGGAGTCTTCAGCAAACTTGTAGAGGACTTCATCAGGAGAAAAAAGAAACCAATATCTCAAAAATCCACTGACTACATTGTAAGATATCTTGACTTATATGTAGAAATAAAATTTGAAACTGTAGAATTTTTGTAATGCATGGAGCCTCCAAACTCCAAGCATTGCAAGACAAGATTGCCCTCAAGCTATGTTTCAAATTTCGTGAAGTTTGATAAAGTATTTTTAGAGTTATGAGCATTTGAAATTTCAGTTCATTTTTTAACTAAAACATTCTAGTGCATTCCTAACCATCCGATCATGTTTAAAACCTGATTTGGATGATCAATAGCGCAGGTCCATCCGTGGTTACAGGACGCGACGTGGCGGCTTTAAGGCCACCAAATTTCTCGTGGCTTGATCCAACCGTCGTATCTGCAGACCCGACATGGTTAAGTCGGCTGTTAGCCATCTGCCACGAGTCATGTGACCCGGCCCCATGCCGCCGCCTCGCCAATCATTTCTAACGATTGGCTAATGATGCGTCGCCATTTAAATTGGATTAAATTGAATAAGAAAATTAATTTAATAGTCCAAAACTTACAAAATTCATAGTAAATCAAAATTTTCACCAAATTTATGTTCTTGGTGGCATTTTAAAGAGAATTTAGTCTATTATTTATAAAAATTAAATCAAGTTAATTTGGTTATTGTATTGTGAGATATTTCTATTTGTTTAAAATCATTTTTTGTAATTTTCTCACAATCTAATAGTCAAACTAGACCCAAATTTTGGTGAAATATTTTTGGGTATCATAGGCATATACTATAATTTTCCTAAGACCAGATACCCATTGGATTTCTGTGATATGAATTTTCAAAGCAAAGAGTTCATTTTGGACCCAAAACTTTTAAAAATTATAACTCTTCAAATCTTTAGAAGTATGTTGCATGATTGTTGTGGTGTGATTGCATATGCACCAGGGTTAGCTGAACAAAATTTAAAGCCCAATTGAACTTTAGTGACACCTAGGAAAAATAATTAAGGGCAAGGACTAGACAACTTAGAAAAATGTACACAGTCAAGATGGATGAAACTTAACATCCTCAAACTTAGTGATATTTTGTACCATAGGCTTTAGTTTGACTGAAGTTGGAGCCCTTTAGGTCAAAAAATTAAGCATGTCAAAATTTAGCTCTTTTAGGGACATAAGAAATTTAAAAATTACAATAAATCCAAAAAAATGCAAATAACATGTCAAATTGACCAGAATTTAATCCTCCACCTATGAAAAATAAAAGTCCATTGACTGAACCTCTAATTTAACTTTAATTTTATTTTTAATAAAAATTGACAATTAATTAAATTACTTAATTAAAAATATTTAAAAATTCCATAAAATCCTAAACACTTGCATAAGCACTCCTAATTAAGCAATTTTAAAAATTTCAAAAATATTCAAACTTTGAAAAATCATAAGTAAATCCAGATGATTTCAAATTCACAAAACTTGAAGACATTCGACTCCATTAAGAGTCTAGTATTTTCTAAAAATATCAAATTGTCAAAATTAAGTCAAAGTCAAAAGTCAACTCTTTTGTCAACCGTAATTCAAATTTATGTCAAAATTTTAAAAAATCATAACTTAAAGTAAAAAATTCCAAATTCAATAAACTTAATGTCTAATTAGGGTTTAATATTTAATAAAAATATCAAAAAAATTTTAAATTAACATACTTTATGCATGTGCTAAAATGCTAAAGTTCCCCTTGAAATCAAAAGAGCGTGGCCAAGTGTAGGTGGTGATGTAATGTAATGCATATCTATAACTCCTTGGGATATACTTTATTTGTAATTGCTTAGGATAATCTTGCAAGAGAGTTTAGATTTTTTTTTTATTTCATTCCTAATGTAATTTAATTCAAAGTTAAGAGTTGTGAAAGTTGGCCTTTGAGTTGGGATATATAGATCCAAAGTTTGGGTTCTAAAGAGGAAAGAATATCCCTAAGGGGAGAATCATTTTCCATTTGGAAGCCCGAATTTGGATTCTTCTAATACTCGAGGAAAGAACAACATCCCTTAGAGGGAGAGTTATTGTTTTCACTTGGGTATCCAGATATTACTAATCCAAAGAGCTCGAAGAGGAAAAGGATGAAGAAGCGAAGATGAAGAGTATCCCACTCAAAGCCACTTGCATATGTCCTAGGATTAGACTTCGGGTTTGTTGTTAGTGGTGTTTGACCACTTTTAATTTCTGTAAATTATGGGTTGTAATATTAAAGGGTATTTGCCTATGACCATTCATTTATTTAATTAATTTGACTGATTGATTTATTTATTTATTTTGTTTATACCTAGAATTTTCTTCATTTCTTAGTTTTTAGAGATTTGCATGTCATCTTTTAATTTAGCCTGGATACGAACGGAGGCTCGTGAGGGCATAAATAAAAACTTTTTCTACTCAAAATTAAATAAAAATTTTTAGAATAACATAGAAACTCTAACAACATAAGAAGTAAGTTCGGGACCGTCGGGAGTTTGCATAAACATTAATTACTCATCTTCCTTGTTAGGCACCTCCCCGCCTGCGGGTTCTGACAGACCACCCGACCTATGAGGCTACAGATCTGTCAAGAGGATATTATGCAATCTCTAGGAAAAAATATTTTTAACCATTTTTAAAAAACTGCTACATTCTATTTTATGTATTTATTGAGTCGATTAGCATGCATCACATAAGAAATCAACTAAATGAGTTTAAAATTTAATTCAAGCATTTTCTCACCTAATGTAAGTTAAGGAACAATTAGGATCTGCTCTAAGCGTCGGTCCCAATTCTCAAAAAAAAAACTTTAAGTAATTACGTCCCTACTACTCTTACATAAAAGATCAGATTCATGGATTTCAAATCGTTTATGTGGTTAGCTTACTCTCCAATCTAGGTCGAGGTAAGCCAAAATTTTGCATTGCACAGTTAGGTTAGGGCTACTATTGTTTAGTGCCCAAAATAGATTTAGGATATGGGGAAGATTCAAAATCTTAAGACCTCAACTTTTGAGAATTTAATCCCAACTTTCTAATAAAATGATCAACTCAAATTAAAGACCATTTCAATCTAAAACTTAAGCCCAACATATAGAGTAAGTTTGGACGCTTCTGAATTATTTCAGAATCATAAAATGTCTCCTACCTCTTCTCTGTTGACTCCAAAATAAGTGCTCCAACTTGATTCAATCCCAATTGAGATTCCAAATTCAACTCATTTGACTTAAATCTTCAAAGATTTCTAAACAGAATTTCTATTGTAATTTTGATCAAGAGTATTCGTAGAGAATTCAACCTCCCTATGATGCAATTAACAATGAGGGCTTGCACTCATAGGATATTTAGAACCCACGTCAATTTATCAAAAAACAATTAATATTTCTTTTGGTAAATCAAATATATGATTATTGTTATAGTCATATTTGAATGATTGCTAATGGATGATATCTTCTTTCTTTAGGGAGATATATTATGCGTTAACGAGAATTTGACTATGAAAGTATCGATCATTCCTCTTGATTATCATAGTTGGATATTTGACTCAACTTCATTTTGACCCTCCATGGTCACATGTGGTTCTTTCTTAAATAAAGCTATGACATTTAAAAGAAAATCTTCAATTATGAGTTTGAATCCGTTAAAAGAATTTATCTGCGCCTTCTGAGGTGGTATATTATCTCTAATGTTAGGTTCGATTTCAAAATTGAAATTCAAATTTAATTCCCATTTTTTTCCAAGAAAATTTAATTTAGATTTATTTTGTACCTTGCAAGATAAATCACCTCTTCCAACACAAACACTTCTCCAGCCTAACTTTTCTTATTGGCTAATCAGTCAAACTAGATTCAAACCTACATATATATACTGAAAGGTAATATCAAGTGTGAGGATCACATTTCCTCAAACACATACCATCCAATCTAGCTTTTCTCGAAGCGACTCAAATTGACTATCATACAGACTTACTTTGTTAATGTTTCCCTACCAAGATATTCATACTTCTCAAGGGGTCATAGTCAAATGATTGGCCATCATCTATCACCTAGCTTGTGATATCCTCTCTGCCCATCACATGTCCCATGGCCCAAATTATACAAAAACCTCAAAAAAAGAGGATATTTATGAATTATGATGCCCATTTATGAGGGACAAATAGCTCCACATCCCATGCCATTTCACACCAATGCCACCACAACCCTAATGTCAATAAACACCTATCTCCTCCATGAAGGAGAATTGACTTTATGAACTTCTCTAAATGAAGAAAGATATACCTCCTTCCATTTCCTCTCTTCGCATTGATCCCTTCCTTATAGGTACTTGCTGACAGGCAAACTAGATCATCTGTATACCTTGTATATTTTGCATTCACCACAGTGCAAAACCCACCTCCATCATTGCCCTCTAGACATGGGCCATAATGCTGAACCATTTAAACTGTGGTTTTTGTATGTCATTTCTCAGTGTTTCATGTCCCTCTTCGATGAAGCTTCTTCATATATTAGGCACCTTTAACATAACTTCCCATGTAGGGAACATCACACACTGTACAGTCACCTTTGAGTCCACCCAGGCCTTCCTACGAACCATCTTGAGCATAGAAGTTCATGAGGAGACAACACCCTCTATGGGCCAATAGGCCACTTCCTTTTGTCTCGATCATTCGCATCTATCTTTGCCCTCAACAGTAGCTCAAATGAAGATGTCTCTACCACCTTAACCTCACAAGTGGGTGTATCCAATTCACCCATTGGAAGTGGCGCTAAGAATAAATCACGCTGTTTGGCCTTCACACTAATTTCTTCTTTCCCTCCACTTGGACCTACTGAACTCACTCCATCAAACGTTCCACTTTTGCTTCCCAATCATTATCTGCGACAAGGTCCAGAGTACAATTTCCACCATGATCCATAACCCTTTGGTCAGACATCTTCACGCTGCTCCACTAAGCCGTCCACTCGATACTCTCTTTTTTATCTCTTAAGCTAAGAAATATCTCATATCAAAGGACTGCCCTCTAATCCTCTCTGAATCCACTAAGGAATGAATATTCAATCTAGTCTCAACTAGTTCAACCTCACATATCCAATTCAAACAAGCCAATTTCCTTGACACATGGACTTCCTATAGTTTTCCTTGAGCAATCGCCACAACATACACCCTCAAGAACCATGAGTTGGCCCATTTGGAGGGAGAGCCAATTTTGTTAATTCCACATCCAACATATGAAGCACTTCATGTATATATAATAACCAAAATCATGAACATTATGTTGGATTGTGCTTTTGTGAGTGTTGGATTGTGCCCTAAATGTGTCCCAACCTTTTTCCATAAGAGTACATTTGGTTGCTTGTAAAGAGAAAACTTGTTTTGAACATGATAATTCATTTTAAACAATTTGCATATTAAAAATAATATCATTACATTAGGGAGTTTTAGAGGTTGAAATTTCCATTTTGATTTCTAAATACGTCTAACCAAAAGATGGAATCTAACAAATTTAATCATTTCTAGTGTGTGCATTCTTAAGGGAACATTTTGTAAGATGGTGATAAGACCTGCAATGCTTTATGGCATACATTGTTGGCCATTAAAAGAGAAGCATAATATTAAGTTAAGTGTTGTTGAGATGAGGATGCTCAGGTAAATGAGTGGATTTACTCTTAGAGATTGGATACGAAACGAGCATATTCGTGAAAAGGTAGGAGTAGCTCCAGTCACAGATAAGATTAGAGAGAGTCGCCTTAGATGGTTTGGTCATGTAAAATGATGGCCTTCTAATGACACTGTTAGGAGAGTAGATGTATTAAATTTTTCCTATGTTAAGAAAGATAGAGGTAGACCTAAAAAGACTTGGTTACAAAATATTAGAAATGACATTTCTTTATTAGATTTAAATGAGAATTTGATTCTTAACAGAACAATAGAGAAAAAGAATTCATGTAGCTGACCCCACATAGTGGGATAAAAGCTTGATGTTGTTGTTGTTGTCTAGTGTGCATTCTATCAACTAATTATCAAGTGGGACCCTAAGAAAACAATTACGTGCATCTAAAACATTCTAGAGAATATTTCTAGTGCGTGCTAGTAGAACATGTGCAATGTAGAATACAAGTATTCGTGCATCCTATATACTAATCATACAAAATGAATTTAAGATGGTTATCTTTCTACTATTAGCTACATTACTAAAAAAGATAATGCGTCCAGGATTATAAGTTAAATGGGAATTTATTGAATTTCTCTAAGTAAAAAAAATGTGAATTCATTCTATTTTTTGAAATGGGATAAAATACGATAACATTGCCTACAAATTCAAGGAAAGAGTAAACAAACACTTTTAAATTGTATTGGCCTACTTTTTGTATAAATGTAATAGAAGCAGGGAAAAGATAAAACATGTTTGTTTGGATTGGTATCACACAAGGGCTTATGTTTAAGTTCGGAAGTGGCTATGAGCATATTTGTACTTATAACCAATGTAAACATATAATCAAAAATATATTAAACAAATAAACAATTCTTCCATTATGATTCAATACGTGAAAAATAATTTTCAAATTTTCCAAATAAGCCGATTGAAGAGCATCTTACCTGCTGCAATACCTCTCTTTGAGAACTTGCGCAATTTCTTTGGAGATTCTCCAGAACCATTAAATAAGTCATCATATTTTTGCAGTACACTATTCTTTTCCTCTAATAAGCCCAATAATTCGTATGCATCTACAACTTTCCGCACAATAGATTTTCTTGGAGGTTTACGGCCATATGACTCAATATCCTTGAAAAGCTAATCAAAATTCAATAGTAGTCAGTCGTATGATGAGAAATCCATGAATTCAGCCACATAGAACTAGATCAGCAGCTTCTACTGAAACAACTTTAGGTTTATTAAGCAATATGTGTAAATAAGCCCTCAAATCTTAAGTTAAAGGTGAGAAACATTTAAATATGCAAAATCAAGATGTACCTTCACAAGCCTCTCTAGCATGTTATTGCGATAATAAATGGATAGCATAAGATCACAAAACCGCCAAGGCACTGAATGCAGATCATAGCTGATCTTCTTTACCCAAATAGTGTGGGCTTCTTCAGGCCTATTATCTTTTTCTAGAGCACATATTAACTGCTCATATGTACCCATTGTAGTTCCTTGACCTTTACTTAGCATCCATTTTAAAACCTGAAAAGAAAAATAAATTATTTAAACTAGATGGCAACAAGTGAAGAAAATAAAGCAGAGAAAATGAATAATCATCATCAGTCCTTCCCTAAAAATTTGGGATTGATTTTATGATCTTCTTGTTCATATATATATATATATATATATATATATATATATATATATATATATATATATAAGTACTATATGAGATGTTAATCAGAATTTAATCACAAAATCTAACCATTTATCTTTAGTTTAACATTTTTTCTTCCTTATTTAACATTAATTCTCTCTCCATCTTAGAAGTGCATCTTTTTTCCCTCAGTTTTATCATAATGCTTAAACCACCTACAATTTTTAATAATCTTATAACCTTATCTACAATATATGTTATATTGTATTATTTTGAACATCTCTTTTATCTAATCATTCTCACTCTATCCTACCTAGTTTTATTCAATCAATAGTACCATTATCATTTTTATCAATCTCAACTTAATTTGTTAGAGTATTTGCACCCCAAAAAAGAACCATACAGTAAAGCTGATCAATTTTTCAACATAAAAATTTTACCTTTTAAGGCTTCATCGTATTCTATAATCGACTTTATCTCTAGAAATTATCATATAACAAATCCAATATAGTGCAACATATTCAATTTGAGTATCACTTTATCTTCTAGCTATATTGCCTGGTGATTTATCAATTTTAAAACCACTAAAAGTGCATATCAATTTGTCTATCATTTTGTTCCTAAATATGATGCCCACTATCTTCCAAAAATTTTCCTCCATTCTTTTTGTTTAACTTCAAAGAGGTCTAACCATCAAAGTTATATACAAATAGGAATTAAAAAAATATATCATCATGAAATAAGACATATATTCAAAAGTAGAGGCTAAAGTAAATATATATGGATTAGTTGGCATATCCTATACATATGCGCATTAGTTGACATATCCTATATAAAAATTGTGTTTTCAATTATTAGATTGAAATGGTGGATCAGAGTTCGAGAGTATGCAAGCTAGTAAAGAAGCAATATACAAGTTAAAAATACAAAAGCATAGAAAATTAAATATTATTAAAGTTAATTTTACCTGAACAATTCGGTGCCACTGCTCCTCTTTCTCAAGAACAAGCAATGCCCTTTTCAGCAAGGCTAAAGGAAAATTTTGCTCCCAAGCAACCCATGCATCAAGAGTCCCATAAACAACTTCCTTCGAATCTTTCAGGTCAAGAAGCTACAATTTAAGTATTTTAGCTTTGATACATTGATTCCATAACTTACAAAAACTGCAGCTTCAAAAAAAAAATAGACATTGCATAGCACAATATTCCATGAAAGTAATGCATACTGGAAGGAAGGACATCATATGCTGTTCAAAGGCGACATCAAGATAGCTAGCATAGAATTTTTAATATTGATAAATCAAAACCATTTTATGCTATAAGATTATATATATATATATATATATATATATATATATATATATATATATATATATATATATATATATATATATATATATATATATATATATATATATGTATATGTGTGTGTGTGCGCGCGCGCGCGCGTAATTGAAGGGTAGGGGGGTATGGGGGGTAATTTATTGAAACCTTTGAGTTAAAATCATCTAGAGCTATTTATTTTTTCTTCTAGGATCAAGACTTCGAATTTTGCAACTTGAGGTAATAATTACCATTTATTAGAGAATAATATCCTTTTTGTTATGGGTGTTTTCCATGATGTTTGTAGTAGGATCCTTAGATATTTTATTAGATTGGTAGTTATATATACCTGTCATATTCAACATGCTAACATACTTTGTAGTTATATATACCTCTCATATTCCATCGCAGCTGACATCCGACTTCAAGAAACTGAAATCCACAAACCAGTCCCTTACACCTTCGATCTCATCAAGCCTACATAGCCTCTCCCATCTCTTCCTTGTACACATGAGCCTCAACCTTCCTCCATCTAATGAAGCTGCGCTTGACACCCCAGCTCGCCTTCGCCTAGTTGATCGCTTCTAGCTAGGGCCACATCACGCCGCCCCATTAATGGAGCCAAATCCTGCTACCAGACTCCCGCAAATCTCGACCCTCAGCCAACTGAACCCTCACCCGTTTCCTCTCTACCTCACAATACGGTCCCTGCTCTTGTCGCTATCAGCACCAACGCGCAACCTCCCAATCCTGACCTCATGTACCCAAGCCCCCAAACATTCGACCTGATCTACCTCACGCCCATCTACCCATTCGAAGACCCAGAGCTGCAAGACCACTTCTCCGTCTGTTCTTCCTCACAATCAATAAACTCCACTAGTCCAAACTCCAGACAGAGACGACACAAGTAACCCATCTCTACTATTAATTATAATTAATAACTATTAATTATAGTTAATTATAATTAATTAACATTAATTATAATTATGTATTGATAATTTAGTTAATTATAGATTGTTATATGTATTTATCATTAATTATAATTAATTAATGTTACGTATAATAAATTAACATTAATTATAATTAATTAATGTTAAGTATAATTAATTATAGTTAACTAATATAATTGATTATCATTAATTAGAATTAATTACTAATAATTATCATTACTTATAATCAATTAATTTTAATTATAATTAGATATTATTAATTTTGATTAATTATAGTTGATTATCATTAATTATAATTGTTGCGTCCAGGAGTATTCGTGGCGGTAGAGAAATATAAAGTTTATCGTCTTAGCGTTGTACGAAAATCTGGTACACAATCAGATAAGATAGAGGGTCTAGCATTTATGAGACACCAAGATTTTTACGTGGAAAACCCCTGTAAAAGGGGGAAAAACCACGGGGCCTAGCCCAGTTTGAATGAATCCACTAGTATTGCAGTCGATTACAAATGAGGCCCTTCCCTAGGAGAATGCCTTAGCTTGATGTACATCTTATGGAGTACATTACATGATGTAAATACAAAGAATCACTATTGACATGTTCGCTTTGTTAGAAGGATTGCAGTCGGCGAGCGACGTAGGTCAGGAGGACCGTAGTCAGCTGGCGACGGTGACTGTAGTCGGCAGGCGACGTAAGTCAGGAGGACCGTAGTCGGCGGGTGACGGAGGTCGAAAATACTGTAGTCGGCGGGCGACATAAGTCAGGAGGACCGTATTCAACGGGCGATGGATGTCGGAAAGACTGTAGTCTGACAACGAAGATCAGTATGACAGCGTCAGGTGGAAGCCCAGCAATGGAAAGAAATCCATCTTCGCGTAGACGTCTTAGTGATGTCCGATAACCGGTAGAAGTCCGGCGTCGGGTAGAAACTTAGCGAAGAGTGAAGGTTCGACGTCGGGCAGAAGTCCGACGTGTGTTGTTGACAAAGGAGAACTCCGGCTTCCCTTGGGCAGAGTTTCAGCGTCAAAAGGGAACTCCGTTGCAAATTGGGAAGAATTTCAGCACCACGTGGAAGTTGTGCAAATTCTCAGCGTTTCGTGAAAATCCGGCAGAGTTCCGGCGTCTTCAGGCGGGAGGAAGAGCTCCGGCGGTGGTCGAGGAGGTGAGGAATCTCCTTTTCCCCTTTCTCCTCTTCTTCTTCTCTCTCTTCCCTCCCCCCCTTTGGTGTAGAATGAGGACTCTATTTATAGTTTTTCTGGAGTGGCATAGCCCGTAAATAGGCGTGAGATCAAGGACGAACAGGGAGTGGTTTGAATGGACGGCCGATATCGAATCCTTTGATCATGCATCGTTCGTTGGACATTTGAAGGCCTTAATGATGTCGGAATTTGAAGATCTTGGGCTCGTTGGATTCGTCTCGTCGAGCCGTTCGATTCGAGTATAAGCTCGTCAAAATCGGAGACCGTTTGGTAACTCAAATTGCGGTTTGAACCTTCCAACAGCGCTTTGAGCCCTTGATTCGGACTCATTTGGGCTCAGATTGGGTTGATCTTGGTGTCGTTGGGTTTGTATTTTCGAGACGCTCAGTTTGACTATAAGCTCGCTGAAATCGGAGTTAAGGTGCTCCTGAAATTAATTTTTAAAGTTTCCAACTGGCTTTTGTCTCGAGATTCGTGCCCGATCAAGATAATTTTGAGATGACGTATCAATAATTAATAGTCATTAATTGTAATTGATAATTATTGTTATTATTGTTGTTATGAAAATAATGAAAAATGAGAAAAATTTCTATCTCGATCCTTATGCAACGTAGTCACCTTCAACACCAACGACACCGCCGACATCCCCTTGCCAAGGTATAATCCCTCAAACTTGAAATCATATCCTCGGCATTAGTGGCGCGCCAGGAAACCACCTATGCACACTTTTCTTATCGTGGAAGGAGGGTACCCCATGCGGCACTTTCGACGAAGCGGGTAGAGGGGATAATTTTAAGTACTCGTGTACGAGCTTTAGCACCTACGGGAAAAAACTGTGCATTTCAAACAGGTGCCTTTAAAGACTCATGCATGCCTTTCTTGGCGTAATGGGATTGACAATTAAGTTGTGGTGTCTCTCGACACCTACCATAAACGTTTTTTTAGCGTGGTGGGAAAGCCCAACTCCAAAAATTTGTCTTAAATAGGGGAGACACTGAGATTCTATTGAAATTCAGATTGAAATACACAAAACCAGAACAACAGATGACCTGACTTGATCAACAATATAGGGGACCTGAATGAAACGAAAGGAATAGAATAGGAACTGAACAATAAGGAACTGAACCCTAAACTTTAAAATGCACAATAATAAAAAAATAATAATACAAATGCTAAATAACAAGTTCAAGTCACTCAAACAAACATTAATGAACAAGTAGGGAACTCGTGAAAAATGAAATTCCAAGCATTGTTGGTGTACAAATAAAGATCAAGTAATTAAAGTGCAATACTCACATCAATAGTACCCTGCATGCAAAAGGAATAGTGACAAATGCAGCACACTAGCAACCAATAGTAATATGTAAATAAACACATTAAACCTTTCTGCATATGATGTACGTGCAGCAGTTCCCGCGAACATTGAAAGAGATACAAGTGAGCATAGCAACTCGTCAACCAATAAGTGCAACAAAATCAGAGATAAATGCATGTTACTAGTGGTCAACAGTGGCATACATATGAACATGCTCGATATGCAATGATTATAAAGATGTCCTTACAGTCAATGACAATCAAACATCTAGCCAATGCACAGGCTTCCTACAAATGAGTACACAACCCTGCTTGCAATCAATAGCAGCTAGATGACAAACAAGTACCTTAACTTGTTGATGAGCAATCACATCAGATGTAACAACTTTCCTGCAAACAATAAAGTCTCTTGCAAATGCACACAGTACAAAGCACGATGAATTTGAATACCTGCTAACGTTGATGGAATATTTGTCGTATGCGCAACAGTGATAACCAACAACATGTAACGAGTGCTACGACACCCTTGCAGTCAACTAGCATTAAATGTTAGGCGAATGTATTGATTCCCTGCAAGCAAAGACAGATGGTACACAGCAAATGTGAACACCTACAAGCTACTGCAGTAGGCCCATTGTACATTCAAGATGCTATCTACAAAATGCAGAAGAACTATGATAAATGAAAACAGCTATAAGTTGCATTAGAAGATCTGCATTCAACACAACTAGCCCACATAAAATAACGGAGAGCTTGTAATGCATACAACAATCCTATCTGCAAGCAATGATGATGAATGTACCGCCAATGTGATGAAACTTCTACAGGCACCAGATAGAATATTGTGGCAAATGTAAATGCTTACTAACAATAATAAAAGTTTTGATGTATGCACAATATATATATTTGTGGGGCAATATTCAGCGATAGACAGTGAATGCAATAATACCCTATAGTCAACAACCATTCAATAGCAAGCAAATGCTTTGATCCTTCGCAAGCAAGATCAAGTGATCAATGTGCAACATTCACATCAGTAGTACCGTGTGAGCAGAAGGTACAGATGTGCATTGAATGACAACTTGCCTGCCAACATGCACAGGAAACCACTAATAAATGCAGCTCAATTAGTGGCCTACATCATAATAGTAACGAACAAACAAAACCTACCATCAAATAATAATGTTGTCTGCTGACATGTATATACAACATGCAACAAACACCAGTGTGTTCGTCCAGTCAACGACAACTAAACTTTCAGAAAATGCACCGGTATCCTACAAGAAGAAATGATTAAATTGCAATAGAGGCAAACACCTACAAGCCACTGTAAGAGCCTCGCAATATATGCTACATGCTACACACCAACAAATACAAAAAAAAGTTGTACTAAATGTCAACACCGACCAGCAATGGCGATAATAGATATGTTGCGAGTATATTGAGTCCCCAATGAACATAGATATGCATGTAATGTGATATTTGCAAGCAGGGATTAATGATCACAGCAAATGCGAAAAAACTACAACAACCACAACTGCCTAAGAACTGCTGTATAAGACCTTCGCAGTTAACAACCATGCTGAGAAGAAGCACATTCATCTCATATTGGAGTTGAAGGTTTTGTTGAGCAAGTACAACTAAACCCTCCAATTAATAACCTTAGAGGTTCTGATGGTGGCAACTAGGATAAAGAAAGGCAACTTGGTATAAAGAGGTCCACTGATGTGTTACCAGTAGAAGGTCCTAACTGTGACACTAAACATGCAAAGTCGAATGATTCTATAGTGTCAAAAAAGAGCAGTCAAAGAAATATCTCATTCTATCATCTCTTCATAAATACTAAGGCTTCTGAAGAAATGTTGCACTATTTGAATGAAGATCTAGAGATTAAGCCTCACGACCTAACATCTTGCACATGCACCATTAAATGATGCAGTTGTAGATTAAAGAAAGCTGCTCTTGGTCACCATGTCAAGGACTAATAGGAGAAAAAGTTCTCGTTCCATGTGCATATCAGATACCAGAATATTGTTGGGATACTGAAAATTATCCTATACATTGTCCTAATCATGCTTCAAGGAGGCTGCCTTGTGATGAACTAAAAACAAAAATCTAATAATATCTTAGTCGAGCCTTTGGTCTCATCAGATTATGATACCTCATCTATCACAAAATGACCTCATACAAATTGGATGTCCTTATCTAGCCTAAGCAAGGATTGGATGATTTGTGGATTCGATCTCTTGAACGACAATAATATGGATCTTACATTAGAACAATGACGTATCTCATGGCTATTCTGGATGCAACGCTATGATTCACCTATAAGCAAAAGTAGGGAATCAGTAGTAAAAGAAACCATGGGCCACTGAAGTGCAACGCCGTGCCATCGAATCTACAATACTCAAACAAACCAACAGAAGACGTATAAAAACTTCTAAATGGAACGTTGCAAATGATAGTTGCTCGCATAATAAATTAGTGCCAAATATTTTAAAATGCCCACGTACATGCATTGTAACAGGCATAATAATTCATGTAAACATATTATCCGACATCGCAAGATGCATTATGTTATAACAGTGCATCATATTTACATGCCAACATATGACACGTGCATACAGTCGCAACATATAAAATGCATTATGCAAAATCTCTATTCAGCATGTAAAATGTATTATGCAGTAGTAGCGTGCCCCGCTGGCATGTATATACATTATGCACTACATGCAAACACCAGACTATCATGCAAACATATTATGCGGGCAAATCAATGACGTATATATTCATTATGCTTGCATGTTACGCAAACATGTTGCACACTATGTTAATGCACCACAACATCGGATTCACGACATTTGTACAAGCAGACATAAGGTGTCAATAAAGCCCAAAATAAAGTCTTACATACTTGTCAGATAGTTGCCTGCATAGCTAGCTACATTCAAAAAATGCAAAATACCCCTCTCATGCATTAAGATGTGCATTCATATGAACATTATAATATGTGTGCATTTATGATATGCAAAGGGTTTCATTCCATCATATCATTTGACATTGTAAACACAATTCAAAATGACCTACTGCATGTAATTGTAGGATGCAGAGATTTTCATCCAAGTGTGTCATTTGACATTATAATTGCATTTTAAAATGACTTCCTGTATGTATCATTATGATGCAGGGGGTTTCATTCAATCATGTCATTTGACAGTGCGATCATAATTTAAAATAATCTCTTGAATGCATTAGTAGGATACAGGGGGTTGCATTCAAGCATGTCATTTGACATTGCAATTACATTTCAAATTAACCTCCCACATGCATTTGCAATATGCAGAGGGATTCATTCTATGATATCATGCATACATATAACAATCATATAAATTCATCGTGCAAAATACATTCAATAGTATATACCCGTACAGACCCATAATTACCCAAATGATGGTCATTTTGATAGAAAATCTCACCTGGAGGGGACCACAAACATTTATAATGTCTCCAAAATGCCCATGAAAACTCAAAAAGATCCAAAAAAAAACCAAAACCTAGATATTTAAAATTAATATTAATCATCAAATGCTTAAAGCAAAATACACATCCACCTTCCATAATAATTTGCCGCAGTAGACAAATATGAAAACTATTTCAACTCACAAATAGCTAATGTCTGATCGAGAATATCACTAGGATTCATTCTCAATCTGTCTTTTGCCAGTAAAGATGTGGCACGTGTGCTCTAACAAGTGATTTCACCGTCAAATGGCACCACATCAGTGATTTCGCCGCCAAATGGCACCAAAAATAAACGGTTATGACCGGAACCCTCTGAATCGGGTGGTTTTGCCGCCAAATGACACCATTATATTACGGTCATGGTCAGAGCTCGTATTCTAATACCCGTTTCTATTTTTCACTAAGCAATGAAGTACACAGTTTATTTTTATATTACTAATCTACATCCACTAATATACACATGCATCGGCTGATGGATTCTTTATTACATCCAACGAATAGCACTAAAGGATGGTGGCTTAGTGGAAAGCAGGATTTGAGAGTAAATTAGTGGACTTTAGGAGTGAATATTACATTGCTTAATGGAATTTCATTCTAATATAAATAAGGCATTTCATTCCACTCATTCCACTCATTCCATTCATTCCACCCACGGTAATCCCTTGGCATTTCCTGGAATCGAAGCAGCTGCTATTGCCGAGAGTAGCGGGTCAAATGAAGAGCGGGGAGTCGGAGAAAGCATGGTTGCAGCACGCTCTTGAGGTATTTGCAAGGAAATTAGGAAGAAAGTTATTTAGGCCTGCAAAATCAATAATTGTATTATCAAAAATTGTTGAATTTAATGTGTGCAGAGAATTGCAATGGTGGAAATAAGTAAGAATGATTGCTGGAATCTAAAGGGCCGAAGTGTTAACAGAAAATAGTGGTTGAGGTGATGAAATGAAGTGTTGGTCGCTCAAATTAGGTAATACTACTGCTGCTATAGTCAATGCAATCAGCTAGTATTAACTGAAATCTGAAATCAACGAGGAAATAGAAGAAGAAAATTTGAAATCAGGTAATACTTATTGGAGATTAATTGTTGATGTTAAGTATGCAGTTGTTTATTGATATTATTGTATATTGTTATTGTTGTTGTTAATTACGGGTTGTTGTGGTTTAATTGAAAAGAAAGGAAAGAAAGCAGGGAAAGAAGTTTAGGAGGAGTGTTAAATTGAATGAAGAAAAGTGTAATTGAGGTAATTTGTAAGATATTCATATTGTTGTTTTATCTATTTATAAGCATGTGTAAATAAAAAAAATTATGTTTTAGATGGTGTACAAAAGGAGAAGAAAATAGGACCTAGAAGAACAAATTCCAAGTGAGACGAGATACCAAATAATGCATAAGAAATAGCAGAAGTTTTATATATTTTTAAATTCTTAACTGTTATATTTATGATAGCATTCTAATTTTAATTTATTCATATATAAATTGTTGATTCATTAATTAGTGATTAAAATAATACAATTTATGATTGTTAAAATTGAATAATGTTGGAAAAATGAAATAAGTCATACATGGGGTATAAGTCCGCACAAATAAAAACGAAAAGACCTAATGAGGTAAGCGTACATTCTCAAAATTCTAAAAGTTAAAAATTTGGATCCAACCTTAAATAAGGAGCAGATTTAATTCTAAAAATTGAGAATTCAAACCCAACATTGAATTTGAAAGCTGGAAAGGTGCAAAAATCTAAAGTCATCATATAACTTGTATAAATGATAGATTAAAAAACAAAACATAAAGGGATGTTATGAAATTCTTATGACTATTATGAACTTTAAATGTGCTTTAATTTAATTTTCAATATATTGATTACTATTTTTTATACAATGATTGTGGCTTTCATTGAGCTTTAGCTCATTAACAGTAGTTGTATTGTAGGCAAGGGAACGGAGCAGTGGGGTAATAGTCAGGGTAGTTGACTATTCTTTTGTGTGCATATACTTTTTTTTGTATAAAGAAATCTAAGTAGGAGCTATGCAACCTTTTGGATGTGTAAGTAAATTTTTAAAGTTTTAGTAAAGCTCTATATTTATTCTGAGATGTGTAATTTATTTAAGGTATATTATATGCTTCATATTGTTAAGTATAAAATTTCATATGTTGGGATATTTTGAATAAGGCTACTTCTTACTCCCTGATTTTGATAGATGTAGTTCAGAATAAGTGCAAGTAAGAAGGTATTTTTAGATTCTCCTTCTTTGTTACACTACCTATTGACTATAAGGGGGATCAAAATAGGGTGTGATACGTATGTTCCTCAACAATGTTAGATCATTGAGTAATGAATCAATACGATATGATCGATAGAGTATAAAATCCTCAGTTAGCTAAAGTAGATTCAAATTTATCCCTTTAAACAAATATGCACCTCAGGCTATAAGGTACCTTTGGACGAAGCAAGCCATTGTTCTCAACAAGGATCCTTTTGTTAGGTTGGGTTGATTACCTCCTTTGACTAAGTAGACCAGGGACCACGATGGCTCAGGACGATGTAACCATAGGATCTTGATTGGGCTCATCATCATTTCCCCACAATTCGCTTCAAGTACGAGGTGGGGAAATTTCTATTTTAAATATTAAATTCTAAATACCTAAACCATGATGCTACTATACGCAAGATACTCCCTATCTATTTTGACGACTAACCTTAATCGAAAGTTATTTCTCGTTATCAGGAGGGATAATTAACTATAGGGGCTTAAGCCTATTAGAAACCAGAACTCAGATCATAAATTCCTCGCAAAATGAGGGCAAAATCTCTAGATAGTGTCTTATTTAAAATCCAATCTGCCTTCTAAAAATTTACCTCGGAACCTACTTGTTAAAACTCTCCCCGACTACCTGAAAAGAAAGAAAAGGGGGTCCGCAGAAAGGTCGGGGAATGAATTTTCGGAGCCCACACTATTTTCATGCACATTCCTTTAATTATACACAATAAATCAAATTCATGCTAACCATGTTTTTTTATTATAAGGCTAGCATTAATCGTATTTATTATATAATATATGTTAAACATATGGTTATAATAGATATAAAATATATTTGATTATTTGCAATGGATGTACAGGTCAACAGAATCCTCTTGGATTTAGCTAGCCAATCCAATGAGTCCATAGATGCTGATTTTGGGGATCATTGGATTTCCATGAGTTATCTTCTTGATTCAGGGTGTTAGTAAAACCACTATATATATATATATATATATATATATATATATGCAAATATAAAGGAATTAAAATAAATGATTTGTGGATATCTTTGGATATATATAATTATGTATATGTTAGCACATGAATATGTTAGCATATAAATGAATTGATAATTGTTTTCATTCGAATATTATATAAATGCATGTAAATCATCTTAAAACATGGCACATATTTATTGTTTATGCAAAGTAATATTATCCTAATTTGATGATATGATGTCATACATTATACTATTATTATAGTATAAAAAATCTCTTTTATCATTCATAATGCATGCTACATGTCTTGTTATTTACTCTTTTAGCAAATTTTTTTGTTGAATTTGAATGTCAATTTCATTCATGATAAAAAAAAAATTAATAGATTTTACCATGCTGCTTAGTGGATCGTCACATTTAAAGCAGAACTTTCAGCATTCATTATATCATCAATTCGGTCTTAAGAGTTTAAGTTGTAGTTCTATTATATATTCGGTTCTATTTGCTTATATAGTTTTTTCTTTCATCTCCTTTCCATTAGATGATATTTTGTTTTCTTTATGAAATTCTTGTTAAAACTCAATTAATGTAATGAATATAATTTATTTTCCCATACTTTGTTTGTATGCTTTTGCGTATAATTATTCGTGATGAAACTTTTCTTATTGAACACAGAACAGCTTTATTTGATCTTGACTTTTGAAGTTTATCATGCAAGTTTTTGAGGTGTGCTGGCTTTTAATCCCTAGGTGTGACCAGATGGTCATCAACAAAAGTAATAGATCATTTTGACATAATCTACATTAATTGGTACTGTATATGGGTCAAAAAACACACTAGTTTCTCAAATTCCAGAAGTTTGGAATTTTAAGGAGCAGAAAAAGGACATGAAAGTTCTTTAAATACTTACTGTGTTGACAAGCAACCTCTTTTTGTCCTCCGCTGAAATTCGTTTCCCTACAGATTGTACATAAACTGTTTTTTTGTTATCCTGTGGTATTTCGTCAACTGCTGGATAATCTGGCTATAAAAGGAGGAACACATTGTCAAAGACATCCAATCCAAACATAGAAAAAGCAATCAAAGCATCTACATCATGTAAAATGATTAATCAACACGTACAAAGCATAACAAGAATAGCATCCAACGTTAGAAATATTATATAACTAAGTTAGCAGCAGATAACATAAGATAAAGCGGAAAGGTTGTCCACCATCAACATTAGACTATATACACACAGAAAAATGAATTTAAAGATCATGACATGCTCTGAATGCAAATTTTCTAACATATTGCACATTTTAAAAATATTTATAGCAGTAGAGATAAAAATATCAAATAAATATCGAAACAAATAAAATAAAATTGTTTTATGAATATTTGAACATCACCATATCCCATTAAAAATAGTAGTAAAGTTACATGTTTAAATTATTAGCAGAAATAAAATTAATTTGGTTTGGTGAAAGTTTGAACATGATAAAAAAATTAATAAAGACATTTAAACAAGATAAAAGCTCCACTTGAACTCAATTTAAAAATCAATGAATGAGCGGAAAAGGAAATGAAAATGGTTGTATCTTTATTGGTACATTTTAGACAGTGCTCCTGTACAAATTAAATTGGAAAAAGGTTTATGATGAAAATATATGTAAATTGGAAAAGAAAATAGTTTTAAATTTTTATAATGAAAACGTATATAGAAGATATAAAAGAAAGAATGAATGAAAGTAACAAAAATATGTAGTATAATAAATATTATATAATATGAAGTATACTTAATGTTATATAAATGTTTACATAAATTTTTATATTTTATAAGAAATGAGGAAAAATAATTTTCATTGTATTTTGTATATATTTAAATGTTGTATATGTAGAAAGGTTACCCACTGAATTTATATTGTAAACTTAATCCATTAAACTAATATTTCAGGTAAGTCTCCAGAAAAATAAAAATGACTGATAGAGGAGAGGAATACGTCTATAGAAGACGGCGCACAAATGCAAACAGGTAATATATGATTGATGAAATGATTTTAGTTAAGTGGTATCAATAGCTTATCAAAATGTTGTAATAGTGGCTCGTCAGAATTTTGAGAAGTTGTATGTTAATTTGCTTATATAATTTAATGAAATATTTCAATTTTCCGATTGTTTGTCTTTGCCTCGTTAGTTCGAGTCTCTGGGCCGGATCATGACAATAAGGGAACTTAATTTCATTATGACCAAAAGCATAAAAATCAGACCCTGCAACAGATATGGCAATTGAATGCATATTCTTAAACAAGATAAGCCATAGAAGATTTCATTAGTAGAATTCAATTGAACATTTGAGTAAAAGTGAAGTTGCATCACTAACTTATGGCATAAACCAAATATGTAAGATAAGAAAACTAAATCTCATCTTGCCTTCGGCTTGCGGGCTCTTTGTGCTTGGTCTTGTGAAATCAAATCATCAAAAGAAATTCTTGTTTGAGTATCTGCAGCTTTGGTCGCATAATTACTCCGATAAAAGCTTGCGCCGAGCTACATAATAACAAACTTAATTGGATAGATCGATGTGCAAAAACCTAAAAGTTTTCGGGTAATAGCAACATGAACACGATGATGTTATTGGAGCCATACCATAACAGCCTGCCTCCATTTCCTGAAGAAGAAAGATGTTTAAACACAGATCAGCTCAGCTATCTTGGAGCCAAACAAAAATGAGAAGATTTTGGTTTCTCTAAGGGTGAACAATACCAGCCAAATAGATTTTTTTATGACGCTTATAAACTAGACAAACAGGTGACATGGCAATCACTTGATGCAAAATTAAATAGAGAATCAACATAACAATTAATTTAGTGAAGTTTCAGATGAGTCTTCTAGCTTAAAAATTATGCCAAAAGAATGCATATAACTAACAGTGACATTTCAGACCAGCCTGCTGGTTTGCTGTTTACACATAGAGGTTGAATAAAGTTAATACTCCGAACTTCCAATAATCCCATTTTTTCAATTATATGGAACCTAAAAATGCTCTCGCTAACATAGGTTCTTAAAATCATATCATTTAATTCAAAATAAAGATAATCCTAAACATTAAATCAAATGAAACTGAAGTAAAATCCTAAAACAATGAAAATGATAGAATATTCAAGAAATGATATTCTAGAATTCTACCTCCAAGGCCAACCTGTACTTGTTGCTACATAAGAAAAGAAAGATGGCAAAGAAAATGCATATTTGGTAGAAGCTAGTAGCAGGGTTTACGTGAAAGTGCAAAAAAGGACTAAGATGACTGAGATAGTATTAGAATTAGCAAAAGGTGATCAGATAAGATGGCTGAGATAGTATTAGAATTAGTAGATAAGATGGTTTGGGAAGTGATCAGATAAGATGGCTGAGATAGGATTAGAATTAGCAGAAGGTGCGCATTATCAGGAATAGAACCACTACGACTTACCCTGTTTAATATATAATTTTTTATAGGTGAAAGCATTCAACCTTAACCAAAAGACTACCCCATCTGAAATTAATAGACATTCAAGATACTTGTTGCCCAAAGAAATATAGAGCTGCTCAAAAGATTAAGGCTATTCCCAATTATAGCATTCATGCTGCTCCGAGAATAATACTATTTCTTCAGATTCTAACTTGAAAAGTGACTCGCATATGATCAGCTTAAGTAGCCTAATGATGCAGACACACTACCAGCCTTCTTTTACCTAAGCATCAACTTGCCTATGTTTAGCAATTCATTGTTTTTGTTGTTGTTTTTTTTTTTAACTGTCCAATGTAATTTTAATAGGAAAGAATTAGGTGAGGCTATTTTGATAACCAATTTATCAAGATAGACTTTAAAATCCATAAGTTTACTTTGAGATAAGTGTTATGCAGGAGCAAGTTGATTATTTATGTATTACACTCAAATAAAAGCAAATTCAAATATTTTGATTTCTATCCGACCAACTTCTCATCAATATATCCAGACCCATTTTTTCCTCCATTTTGAGGTGAAAGGAGTAAACAATGGAACGTCTTACCACATGTTGTGCAACGCTTTGACTGTTTCAAACATAAAAAACACATTTTCGGAGGAGCTCATCCATCTCAACAGATGGTAGTGGCCACACAACACATATAACCAAAGAAAAAACCTAATATAGGATAATGAAAAGTATTAATTCATTCAGACAAACGATGCCAGCATTGCCAGCAGTAGTAGTATACTACAATTCCACTTTTTGGAAACCATAATAAGATAACCATAACCGTTTTCTAAGAAAATACTCATTTTATAGGGCAAATATATCGGAAGTTATCTCTCCGTAACTAATTAAAAAACCAAACTGCGCACGCCCATATGTTCTCGAAAGCTTGAGGAGCTGCTTAACCAAAACTTTGCCTATTATTAATGCTCTACGGAACGCTAAAAGCCTAAACCTCCACACCAAAGCCAACCCCACCCAAACAAAGATAGTTAGCTCCTTGCATACAAAAGTTTTGCGGAACAATGAGCTACATCAAGACTGATTTATGAGTTCTGAAACCCTAGAATTTGAAAAATAAAAAATGCATGGTATAGATTATAATGTTGCACGAGTGTTGAGCGCACCAGTAATCATCTTCAAGACCACTCTTTAGGGCGAAACGAAGAATATTAAACGACCGGAGTAAAGAACCTGTCGCCCTCTGCATTCCTTTCTTTCTTCTTTCCTTTCCCAGTAGCTTTAAGGAATTTGATAGGTGTATTCAAAGCTCAGTGCGATATGACAAGCGGAACTATATAACAAACAGCCTCCTCTTTTTTCGGGTGAGTAAACTTCTCTGACCATCCGCACTTCACCAAAATTGGAACTCCTACTTCGGCAAAATTGGAACTCCTACTTCAGCAAAATTGGCCTCCACCGTCGCCGTTGGGCGCCATAGCAGATGAAGAGGAGGGATCGGATCTAGAGTTCAGATTCCCGTTTGCATTTCCCTTGAGATTCTGAAAATGTGAGCCCTCCAACCCACTTTTGTCGGTTCTCTCTTTTCAAAAGATTTCGATGTTTTTTCGGCGGTCGCGAGTTTTATGCCCCCGCAGAATTTGGGCAACCAAGGCTATTTTCGAGCGGACTCCAGAGAACACGAAAATTTGATCTGTAAATTTTGGGTTGGATCCAACATGTTTGAAAAATGGGTCGGATTTGGGTTGACCAAACCGGTTGCCAGGTTAACCCGGAAACCCGTTTAGAGTGAGCTGCCCGTGCTGCCCTAGGCTGCCCGCACCTGTCCCGGCTACCCGCGCGCTGCCTAAGGATGCCCGCACGCTGCCCGAGTCTAACCGCGCAGACGCTACCGCTCGCGAGTCGCGCCGCGCGCTGCCCGAGTCTGCCCTCTCGCGCCCGCGCTGCCCGCTGCTCGCCCGTCTTCTCACACCCGATGCTCACACGTCTGCTCGCGCCCACACACCCGCGTCAACGCGTACGTGTGCTTCCTGTGCACCCGCCTGCCCTCCCGCGTGCGCGCCTGAGCACCCGCGTCTGCACACCCGCGTTCAGTTCGCCTGCGTTTCGTGTCGGAAATCGGCAACCCGACTGGTCGGGTCCGAGTTACCGACCCATTTACCTACGCGGATCGGGTTAGGGTCAACCCGATTGAACCCGGGTCAATTCCGGGTTCTACCCGAATCCGACCCGTAACCCAAAATTGACACCCCTAGTTGGAATTCACATGACTCACGTGATAGTTGGCTTTATCATATTATCATTGAAATGCTTGGTCTAAATTATTTTAAATAAAAAAAAAATCACTTCAATATAATAATATTTAAAATACATTAACTCATTTCCAATTAAATTTTATTTCTTAACTTCAAAAAAGAATATTCTTTGTATATTCTTACTCCAACCCACAAAAATGATATTTTTGTACAATGTGACGTTCACGTCGCTAGAATGGCACAGGTTTTTGCATGCGGATGGAGAAGCTCGCAGTCGACAAATACTAATTTAGCATTCGGTTGGAGATGACCTAAGTATACGAGACATCAAATTGCATATAGTTAATTCATATCGCTCCAAATAAAAAGTCTAATATTATAAATAACATCAAAACGTATAACATTCAAAGTAAATCACAAAAGGTGTTGGGCGGGCCAAAGGAATCATACAAAAGTTATATTTGAGACAACTTTCTTACTACTTTCTAAAATAATTTTTTAATACAAATTTTTTTTTAAACTAAAAGAACTTTCTACAATAAATGAGTATTATAAAAAAAGAAAGAAAATTATCCAAAACAAAACCTTAGTCAACCAAAGACCTGTCAATTTCGGGTTACGGGTCGGGTTCGGGTTGACCCGAAACTGACCCGGCACTATTCGGGTTCGGGTCGACCCGACCCGTTTTTTCAAACGGGTCAATTTTCTGGACCCGAACCCGATCCGCTTCGGGTTCGGGTCAACCCGACCCGACCCGCGTACGCCAGATGCCGGAGGCGGAACTGCCGCAGACGCTGGACGTAGAACTGTTGCGGAACTGCCGGACGCGGAACTGCCTGCTGCCGGACGCGGAAGCAGAAGTGGAACTGCCAGAGGACGGATGCTAAACTCCCGGACGCCGCCGCCGGGAGCAGGACATGGCGCGACAGGCGCAGAACTGCCGACTCAGCCCTCGGGACGCGATGCGAGGCAGGCAAGCGTGGACGCGACTCCGACTCAGCCCTCGAGACGCGATGCGAGGCAGGCAGGAAGCCTCGGGACGCAGCGGTCGGGCAGTCTGGCGCCGGGCAGGCGGGCAGCCGAAAGCGGGCAGGCAGGTTCCCGGGTTCATTTGTGTGCGTTCCGGGTCATTTCGGGTTGTTCCCGGGTTCCCGGGTCAACCCGAACCCGACCCGGTTTTTCAAACGGGTCAGTTTTTAGAACCCGAACCTGACCCGCTTCGGGTTCGGGTCAACCCAAACTCGAAATTTTCGGGTAGGGTTCGGGTCGGGTTTTCGGGTCGGGTCCAATATTGACAGGTCTAGTCAACCAGCCCCACGATTGACTGGAAAATTAATAATAATAATGAAGCAGTTATAATTAAAATCTAAAGAGTTATGTATATTCCACTTTCCATCAAGAATAATAGAGACCAACAAAAAATTGATGGAAAAGTTCTTAGTGGTGAGATAAGCAATGTTGATTCTTGCTGAATCAAGATTAGGTTGTTAAACATAAACTAATGTCCTAAGGCTAACCAAGATGGATGATGAATTGGTAATTTAAAAATTCTCTTGAATTTTAAAATTTGAAACCGTTGATTTAGGAAGCAAGTTAATTTTAAAGTTTTAAAATAAAACTTTTCAATCACATAAAATAACTTGCAGTAAATAAATGCGAAAATTTAAAAGACACAGAAATTCATAGTGGTTCTATCAAACACGAACTTTATCCACTCCTTGAAGACTCCCTCTTCAGGTATTACACTATTACCAAAGTGACTCTCCTTTTGCTCCCACAGCAAAGAGGAGAAGCCTTTACAAAAATCTCTCTTCCACCAATCCCTGGTGCGATAGTTGTCCTTTCACACTCTCCAAGTGTCAGCAGAGAACTGTCGTCCTTTCACACCATCCAAGTGTAGGCAGAGAACATTCATCCTTTCACACCCTCCAAGTGTAGGCAGAGTACATTCATCCTTTCACACACTCCAAGTATAGGTATAGAACCTCTATCCTTACACACCCTCCATGTATAGGCAAAGTACATTTGTCCTTTCAAACCTTCTAAGTGTCAGCAGAGTACCGGATCTTCTCCAAATATCTTTTCATGAGTAATCTAGAAAGACAAGAGGCAGCGTGATAACCATAATTACAATGAGATCATTACCTTTGAGTAACCTTGTGAACCATTCACACTCCATTTGCAAGAAATCTCTCTCACACTCTCTCCTTCAATTACCCATTGAAAAATCATGAAGATAAGACATTTTTACGTTAGTTTTTTGTGGACCTTGTATACAAAATACACGAAAAACCATCCAGAAAACTGAAGTTTTCAATTTTGAGCATATACGATATTACAATACGATCGGATTTTGTACATACGAATAATTCAAATACTATTTCGTACAAACCTGTTGTGAATCGATACGAAATCATTTCATATCCGATCATTGTCCGGTACGAACTATGTTTGTCTAAGACAAATAGTTAGAAATTTTTCAAATTAGTTTATACGAAGAGGGTCCCCAAAATTTTGTACTATGTACAGCGTACACACGATGATGTCATCATCCGGTACGATTAGTTATAAAAAATTTTAAAATTTCGTCTGAACTAAACGTCAAGACGAAGTGGGACCTCACAATTTCATACTCTGGAAGGCATGTATGAACTAGGTTCGTATAGTACGATACATACTTAGAAAAAAAATATTTTTGAGCGAGAACGGACCCGTCAATTTCGTACTCGTGAAAGCATATACGAATTATGATTATCCCGTACGATCCATACTAAAAAAATTATTTTTGAGCAAACAAGGACCGGTCCATTTCATACTCTGGAAGGCATGTAAGAACTGGGTTCGTACAATATGATCCATACTTTTAAAAAAAATCATTTCTATTCGTTCAACTGCTCGTTGAGAAAAAATAACTAACCAGATCGTCCCGTACGAACGGATATCATACAGTACGATCAGTTTAAAAAATGTGAATTTTAAATTCTCCCCCAGTGTGTGTGCTCTGTTACTCAATTACAATCACACTCTCTCAGACTCAATAAAATGGAAAATATAGACTTCAATTACAATAAACTCTAAACTGATCTTGATTTGAAGTCTTCAACAATTCGGAGTACGATTTTCCTGATATGTTAGTACACACAAGAGAAAAATAATTCTTCTAAAATATGTAAGGAGAAAAAATAATCAAAGCAATAATATTTGGAATCATCAAAAATATACAAGTTGGAAGAATATCAAACATGCAAGAACTAAGTAGCAACTATCTCAACAAGGAGGACCTAAATTTAATTTCTAAGAGAATCCCTAAAGCAAAGGATTAGAAAAAAAAGAGATGTGGAATTCTCATCCCCAATACCAAAAGGCAACCATCTTGATACATTAAGAGCCATAAGTTAAAGTTCTATCCGAAATAGAGATATCCCTCTTGGGATCAAAATTATATATCTTATTATTCACTTATTAAATTGTGTTAAGAGAGTTGCTACTTAGCTTTTGCATGTTTTATATTATTGCAACTTATTATTTTGATGATTCCAAATATTATTATATTGATTATTAATTTTCTTCTTACACATTTTGCAAGAAATATTTTTGGCTCTTGTGTGTACTAACATTTCAGGAAAATTATTCTCCAGATTGTTTAAGACTTCAAATAAAGATCTTATTATAATATTTTGTAATTTGGAGTCTGTATTTTATTTATTTTTGAGTCTGAGAGAGTGTGATTGTAATTGAATAACTTAGCACACACACATTGGGGGAAATTTTTAAAAGTCAAAATTTATTAATCTGATCATACAAGACAAACCATGTTCGTACGGGATGATCAGGTCAGTTATACCCCTCAGAGAGCAATAGAACGAACATAAAGTGATAAAAATTTTCTAAATCCTAATCGTCCAGACGAATTTACCCAGTTCATCCCTGGACGATATCCTCTGATTTCTCATTTGAACTGTTCGTCCAGACGAATTGTCTCATTCATCCCTAAACGATGTCCTCTGATTTCTCACTTTGAACTGTTCGTCCTGACGAATTGTCACATTCGTCCCTGGACAATGTCATCTGATTTCTCACTTTGAACCGTTCGTCTAGACAAATTATGTAATATCTCGTTCCCTTGCTATTCCTCTATGAACTGGATTTTCCTCCCAGAATCGGCCAGGACGAAGTTGAGATCGTCCAGGCCGATCAGTGCATTGAAAACAGCTGATTTCTGGAGTGTTTTCTGGATGATTTCTGTACAGATCGTCCGGGACGATGTTGAGATCGTCCAGGCCGATCTGTACTGTAGAAATGATCGGCCAGACAACAGCCCTGGGAACTGTCCAGGACGATCAAAATTGGTCTGATCGTCCCTGGACGATGTGTTTATCGGCCTGGCCGATCAGTTCACAGATATAAGAAAATCAGCTCGTTTTGAGGAGAGAGAAATCATTTTTATAAAACGAAAATATCTGAGGAGAGAGAAAGAGCGGAAAAGCAAAGGAAGAAGTTCGATTTCGGAGCCCGCGAAGCGATTTTCGTCGTTCGTTGCTGTTGGATATTGTGTTTGTCTCGCTGTAAGGACTCCGAACCCTACTTCTGTTTTCGAAGATTTTGAGGTTTTGTAAAATTGTGCTCAGATTTGTGTTTTTGTAAGTGATTTTCGTACCCGGTTTGGTGCTGGCGAAGATTTCACCGCATAACTTTTGGTATAATGTAGATGTGATTATTCTGTACGTTTTGATTATTTTCTGGTAGATTTCGTCCGGTTCGTTTTGGTTCTGCGGGGTTTTATTTTGACTGCAATTTATTATGATGTCCGAATTGGTTTGAGCAGTAAAAGAATAGTCTTATAATGTTGCTGTGTACGTTCTGTATTAATTTGGTGAATTGTGATTTTTGGAGATTTCTGTGTAAATTCTGTAGACTGTCGTTGCTCTGCCCGATTTTCGTACGATTTCTGATTTTCCCAGAATTGATAGATTGAGTTGATATGTATATGACTATTGATATGATTGTTCTAGATTTCTCTATTATTGCTTATTGCATCGATTATTGCATTGATTGATTGATTGATTCTGAAAGACAAGTGGAAACCTGGTTGAACGTTGGTTATAGAAACCAACGTATGGATATCTACAACAGCAATATTGATAACTACAACAGCATCATTGAACGATTGATAACTACAACAGCATCATTGAACGATTGATAACTACAATAGCATCATTGAACGATTTATAACTACAACAGCATCATTGAACGATTGATAACTACAACAGCATCATTGAACGATTGATAACTACAACAGCACTATTGATAATAGCTAGTGTTTGTGCTTGTCGAGTAAGGCCATTGCATGAAATTGCATGTATATGATATTGCATCGCATGGATTTCCTGATCTGTATTGATTTATTGATATTGACGGATTTATTGATTTACCGATTTCTGCTTTATTTGGATTTGATCGGATTTACTGTATTGTACGATTTCACTGATTTCATCGATTGATTACCGAGCATTGATACTACTGCGCATTGAAATGGACATTGTATAGATTCATTATTTCGTATCGCTTTTCTCGATTGATTTCAATTGATTAGATCGTATTGATTTGATAGCATCGATTTGATTGACGAATATTGATTGATTGAATTGATTTATCGATTTGCCTGCCGCTGCATTGATTGGTTTTATTGACTATTGATTTCTGGATTGCTTTGACTTATTGATCATGTTCGACTGATTGATTTGACTTGAATTGATTAACCTGCATATTGTTTTCAGTGTCGTGCTTTGATTTCAGTTGTAGGCTTTGGTAACCTGCTGGGCTTTGTAAGCTCATTATATGTGGTTAATGATTTCAGGTGCAGGGCCTCCAGCTTGACGATCTTTCCGCCGAGTTCTGTAGCTTTTTCTTTTATAGCCTTGGTAGGCTTTCTTTTGTAGCCTGTACGGCTAGTGTAGTATTTTCTTTTGGATGTACTTTGACTCTTGTATTATTTGTGTATTATAGTATCCGCTGCTGTTTCTTTTCTGTAATGTAATTATCTCTGGCTCTGGATATATGTTTGTATGGATTGATATGATCAACAGATGAGGAAACCGATAGAAGGAAGAAAGAAAAAAAGAAAGAAAGAAAGAAAGAGGCAATAGAACAATCAGATGAATCCTTTCGCTACACGGATCTTGGGGTCGTTACAGAATTGGTATCAGAGCGAGTGTAGTGAAAAGGATTTGATTATATCCAGAGTTGATGATTGCATTATTTGATTTGTTTTGATATACGTATTTGATTTCCGCGATTTTGATTCGAATGATTTGTATTGATCAGGCCGATGGATCCGAAAGGAAAGAAAGTTGAGTCTGCTACTGATCTACCACTCACATCTGCGAATATGAATAAGTTTGCTAATATGGTCGCTCAGATGGTGAGTGACAAATTAGCAAAACGCTCTGGCCGTAGTAAGAAGAGTGGGGAAAGTAGCAGAGCAAGATTTAATGTTTGTAAATGTTGTGGGAAAAGACATTCGGGACAATGTTATCTGAGGACTGGGCAATGTTTCCGATGTGGTGGATATGGACATAGACTGACGGAATGCCCAAGTTTTGAACGACAAGGACCTGTTCCGATGGTTCCGATTGCTCCGACTGTCCCGACTGATCTGATTGGAATTGAGCAAGAAATGGAGGAGGATGCACCAGGAATGCCTGCAAATGTGACTGGTATGAGTTTTGTTTATCGTCTGTTTCGTTGTGATTTGCGTGATTTATTGAACGATTGGATTAGTTCTGTTTTGTTTCGTTTTGCTTTTGTTTTGCTCTGTACCGTTAGGGAAATGTCGGGACGACATTTTTCTAAGGTGAGGAGATTGTAATATCTCGTTCCCTTGCTATTCCTCTCTGAACTGGATTTTTCTCCCAGAATCGGCCAGGACGAAGTTGAGATCGTCCAGGCCGATCAGTGCATTGAAAACAGCTGATTTCTGGAGTGTTTTCTGGATGATTTCTGTACAGATCGTCCGGGACGATGTTGAGATCGTCCAGGCCGATCTGTACTGTAGAAATGATCGGCCAGACAACAGCCCTGGGAACTGTCCAGGATGATCAGAATTGGTCTGATCGTCCCGGGACGATGTGTCTATCGGCCTGGCCGATCAGTTCACATATATAAGAAAATCAGCTCGTTTTGAGGAGAGAGAAATCATTTTTATAAAACGAAAATATCTGAGGAGAGAGAAAGAGCGGAAAAGCAAAGGAAGAAGTTCGATTTCGGAGCCCGCGGAGCGATTTTCGTCGTTTGTTGCTGTTGGATATTGTGTTTGTCTCGCTGTAAGGACTCCGAACCCTACTTCTGTTTTCGAAGATTTTGAGGTTTTGTAAAATGGTGCTCAGATTTGTGTTTTTGTAAGTGATTTTAGTACCCGGTTTGGTGCTGGCGAAGATTTCACCGCATAACTTTTGGTATAATGTAGATGTGATTATTCTGTACGTTTTGATTATTTTCTGGTAGATTTCGTCCGGTTCGTTTTGGTTCTGCGGGGTTTTATTTTGACTGTAATTTATTATGATGTCCGAATTGGTTTGAGCAGTAAAAGAATAGTCTTATAATGTTGCTGTGTACGTTCTGTATTAATTTGGTGAATTGTGATTTTTGGAGATTTCTGTGTAAATTCTGTAGACTGCCGTTGCTCTGCCCGATTTTCGTACGATTTCTGATTTTCCCGAAATTGATAGATTGAGTTGATATGTATATGACTATTGATATGATTGTTCTAGATTTCTCTATTATTGCTTATTGTATCGATTATTGCATTGATTGATTGATTGATTCTGAAAGACAAGTGGAAACCTGGTTGAACGTTGGTTATAGAAACCAACGTATGGATATCTACAACAGCAATATTGATAACTACAACAGCATCATTGAACGATTGATAACTACAACAGCATCATTGAACGATTGATAACTACAACAGCATCATTGAACGATTGATAACTACAACAGCACTATTGATAATAGCTAGTGTTTGTGCTTGTCGAGTAAGGCCATTGCATGAAATTGCATGTATATGATATTGCATCGCATGGATTTCCTGATCTGTATTGATTTATTGATATTGACGGATTTATTGATTTACCGATTTCTCCTTTATTTGGATTTGATCGGATTTACTGTATTGTACGATTTCACTGATTTCATCGATTGATTACCGAGCATTGATACTACTGCGCATTGAAATGGACATTGTATAGATTCATTATTTCGTATCGCTTTTCTCGATTGATTTCAATTGATTAGATCGTATTGATTTGATAGCATCGATTTGATTGACGAATATTGATTGATTGAATTGATTTATCGATTTGCCTGCCGCTGCATTGATTGGTTTTATTGACTATTGATTTCTGGATTGCTTTGACTTATTGATCATGTTCGACTGATTGATTTGACTTGAATTGATTAACCTGCATATTATTTTCAGTGTCGTGCTTTGATTTCAGTTGTAGGCTTGGTAATCTGCTGGGCTTTGTAAGCTCATTATATGTGGTTAATGATTTCAGGTGCAGGGCCTCCAGCTTGACGATCTTTCCGCCGAGTTCTGTAGCTTTTTCTTTTATAGCCTTGGTAGGTTTTCTTTTGTAGCCTGTACGGCTAGTGTAGTATTTTCTTTTGGATGTACTTTGACTCTTATATTATTTGTGTATTATAGTATCCGCTGCTGTTTCTTTTCTGTAATGTAATTATCTCTGGCTCTAGATATATGTTTGTATGGATTGATATGATCAACAGATGAGGAAACCGATAGAAGGAAGAAAGAAAAAAAGAAAGAAAGAAAGAGGCAATAGAACAATCAGATGAATCCTTTCACTACACGGATCTTGGGGTCGTTACAAATTATCCCATTCATATCTGGACGATGTCCTCTGAATTCTCAACATAAATAGTTTATCCAGACGATTTTGCCCAGTTCGTCTCAGGACGATGTCCTCTAGACCCATAACTTGAACTAATCGTCCAGACGATTTTACCCTGTTCATCCAAGAACGATGTTCTCTTGACTCATGCTTCGTAATATTCGTCCAAACGAACTTGTACATTCGTCCCCGGACAATGTCCTTTATTCCTTAAACATATGGAACGTCCTATAATTTCGTTTCAATGAAGCTTGGAAATAACCGTTCGTACTGGATGAACTATGTTCGTACGGGATGATGATTGTATACGAAGTCATTTTGTACCAATGCACATGGAGTTCATACGCAATAGTTTTTACACTGTTCGTATGTATGAATGTCGATCGTACGAGACGATCGAGTATGTAAATGTTTAAAATGTTGTAGTTTTTTTACGGTTTTTTGTGTCTTTCATATAAAAGGCCCACTTAAAACTGTCTTGTAATCTTTTTATCCATTGATCTTCATGCAAACTGAAGGGATATTAAAGGAGAGAGTGTGAGAGAGTATTTGAAGGAGGATTCTTACTACTAGAGAGTTAAGGGTTCACTTGGTACTCAAAGTTAATGATCTTTATTTGTGATTTGTGATTTCGTCACTCTTTTCTCTTATCCTTTCAGATTTTTTGTAAGAAGATCTTGTCAAGGAGATTTGGTTCTCTGCTGACACTTGGAGAAGTCTGAAAGGATGAAAGTTCTCTGCCTACACTTGGAGAAGTATGAAAGGACGAAGGTTCTCTGCCCATACTTGGAGAGTGTGAACAGTGAAAGGTTCTCTGCCTACACTTAGAGAGTGTGAATAGCGGGAGGTTCTCTGCCTACACTTGGAGAGTGTGAACAGCGAGAGGTACTCTGTCTATACTTGGAGGGTATAAAAAGACGATGGTTCTCTGCCGCATCGGATAGTAGTGGAAGAGAGTTTTTGTGAAGGCTTCTCCGCCTTGCTGTGGGGGCAAAAGGAGAGACACTAAATGGTAATAGTATAATACCTGAAGTGGGAGACTTCAGGGAGTGGATGTAGGTCGTGTTTGACCGAACCACTATAAATCTTGTGTCTTTTTATTTTCCGCTATCTTTTTACTTTATTATTTTATGTTAATCTGTGGTTGAAAAATCTTTTTCAAAAATTTCATTAAAAGTTTGAATCAGTTTAAAATTAAAAGAGAAGTAAATTTTTAAATAACCAATTCACCCCCCTCTTGGTTAGCCGCTGGAACATAAGCTTATGTCTAACAAGCTAATTCATATTTAACATGTTTCAACAAGTGGTATCAGACCTTAGTTTCAAAATCATAAGTTTAGACTACTTTTTGATTAACGATCATGTCTACATTTGGAAATTGAAACACACATGAGTGTTACTCTATAATTAGACATCCATTATTTGACAATATTCTTTTTGATTTTTGAAAAATATGTATGTCTACATTTTTACAGTCACTTGATTATCATATGTAGATCTTAGTTTAGGAAGGGTATACAAAACCAACTAAATTAGTTGACTGAGTTAGAATTAAAACACAATTTGCGGATTAGATAATAGAAGAACGTGACTTAGCACAACTTAATGTCAAATGCTTGAATAGTTTCTTTTGTGCTCTTAAATCTGAAGATTGCATACAGGTTTCAACTTGCAAGAGTGTAAATGATATATGAGATAGGCTTTGTATAACTTATGAGGGGACTAATGAAGTTAAACAATTCAGACTTAATATCTTGTTGCATGATTATGAACTGTTTAACATGAAATCCAATGAATCCATTTCTGACATGTACACAAGATTCACATAAATAGTCACCTCTTTACATACATTAGGTAGAGAATTAACGAATATAGATATGGTTAATAAAATACTTTATTACTTACCTACTGCTTATGATGCTAAAATAACTACGATTATAGAGTTTAAAGATTTAAACATTTACTCTATTGACAATCTTCTTGGTTCACTAATTGCTTACGGGCAAGGGGTGAGTCAAAGAAAGATTGATGCAGGTGAAACACAAAGGGAGAAGAACATAATACTGAAAGTGGAGGAGTCAGAGAGTGATCTCTCACAACCTGAGGATGAAGACGACATCGCACTGATGACTAGACAGTTCATAAGCTTTCTAAAGATGAAGCAAAAGAGACGCCAACAATAGAATCGAGGTAAATTTAATAGAAATATTAAGATTTCAAATGATGTTATTTATTATGAGTGCAGGAAACCTTGACACATTAAGTTAGATTGCCCAAAACTCAAAGCCACTCATAGCAAGGAGAAGGTAGAGAAGAAACCAATTGTGAAGAAGGGCAAGAAGAAATTCCAAAGAGATTTATGGGCTTCAGACTCGTTAGAGACTAAAAAGGAAGCGGAAGTCACTAATCTATGCTTAATGGCTGATAATTTTGATCAGTCAGATCAAGAAGAGGTATATGACTTATCTTACAATGAACTTTTTGATGTCTCTAAACACATACATGATGCATATAAAAAGTTAAAGAAAATGCATGTTAGTCTGAACTTAAAATTTTAGGAACTACAAAAAGAACATGAGATCCTTAGAAAAGATCATGCTTTAATTGATAATAATAACATGAAATTGCTTGATGAGTTTGATGATTTAAATAAGAACCATGAAAGTTTAAAATCATCCTATGCAGAACTTCAAAAAGAAATAAAAAATAATAAGGATAAATTTGAGAGCAAGATGTATCGAGTAAATTATACAAATCGTATCTTGGAAGATATGAATTTATTTTATAAACTAAAAATAAAAGCTCTCAAGGATAATAGGATACCACCAAGACTTGAAGATTTCACAAATCCTATTTTGTATCCTAAATTTATGCAATCCATAAATAGATAGAGAAACTATAGAAGATTAAAAAACCCTTTTCCAGGAGTCAAATGTCATAATTGTGGATTGATTGGATATATAGCTCACACATGTACATTGAAAAAGAAAATTCATTTGGTGTGGAAACCTAAGATGTATAAACTTAGACATATCATACATGCATCTGTTTATAATTTACAAAAAGATGAACCCAAACTTATTTGGGTTCCTAGGTCTAATATTTGATGTTTTTGCAGGATTGCCCTCACACAAGACCTTGTGAGAGCATATGGTACCTGGACAGCGGATGCTCAAAGCATATGACCGGAGATACTGCATAATTCATATCGCTGGAAGCCATGAATGGAAGCAATGTTACACTTGGAGATAACACCATAAGGAAAGTGGTAAGGTCATGTATGATTGAAAATATTAAAAACTTTTTTATTAAAAATGTACTACTTGTAGAAGGCTTAAAATATAATTTATTAAGTATTAGCCAGCTATGTGATAAAGGATATTATGTAAAAATCTTTCTTACAAACTACATATTAAGCAGAATGGTAATGATGTTTTGAATGGTATAAGGGTAAATAATATGTATATGTTAGACTTGAATTGTATTAAAACTCATACTACTTTTTGTTTAAAAATTATTTCTGATGAGTCATGACTTTGGCATAGGAGACTGTCACTCTAGTATGAAAAATATTAGGAGGATTACTCAAAAGAACTTAATGAGAGGTATATAAAAATTGGACTTTACTAAGAACCACCTTTGTGATGCATGTCAATTAGGAAAATAGGTGAAGTCCTTTTTTCAGTCTAATAAAGATCTTAGAATTAATAAACCATTTGAGATTTTACATATGGATCTTTTTGGACCAGTTAGAATTGTAAGTCTAGGAGGGAAGGTATACGGATTTGTGATTGTGGATGATTATTCTAAATTCACATGACTTATATTTCTATATCACGAGAGTGAATCATTTGATGAGTTTAGAGATTTTTTGACATGGATTTAAAGAAAACTAGGATGTGAAATTTTAACAATTCAGAGTGATCATGGAGGAGAATTTGAGAATGAAAAATTTGAGGATTTTTGTAAGGAAAAAGGAATTGATCACAAGTTTTTTGCACCTAAAACCCCTCAGCATAATGGGGTAGTAGAAAGGAAAAATAGAACATTAATAGAAGCCGCTCGAGCAATGTTGGCAGAATATTCACTTTCTAAATATTTTTGGGCTGAGACGGTTAGCACGACATGTTATGTTCTGAATAGGGTGAAGGTTAGATCAAACTTAAATAAAATACCGTATAAATTACTAATGAAAAGAACACCTAATTTGTCACATTTGCATGTCTTTGGATGTAAGGTATTCATACATAACAATGAAAAATATGCTTTAGGAAAATTTTATCCAAAATCAGATAAAAAAATTTATAGGATACGCAAGTGTTAGAAAATCTTATAGAGTATTCAATAAAAGAACTTTAGAAATTAAAGAGACCACACATGTTGTATTTGATGAATCTGAAATTTTGGAAGAGGCAATTGTTGAAGAGGATGAGGTAGAAATTAACTTCCAAAAGATTAAGAAAATAAATTTAAAAGAAAATTTGGAGATAAAAAACCCAAAGAGCCTAGTGATTTGAGGTCTAAAAACCACCCAAAGAAATTGATTATAGGTGAACCTAGTGAGGGTGTTAGGACTATGCATGTACTGAACAAAGAAGTCAATCATTCAGCCTTTATTTCAATGATAGAAGCCACAAATATTGATCAAGCACTTTTGGATGAATTTTGGATATTAGCTATGCAAGAAAAATTAAATCAATTTATAAGATATGAAGTTTGGGAATTAAGTGCAAGGCCAAAGGATCAAAATATAGTTGGAACTAAGTGGGTATTCAAGAAAAAAATAAATGACTCAGGAGTAGTCATTAAAAATAAGGCTAGATTGGTGGCTAAGGGGTATAATCAAATTGAAGGGATTGATTTTGAGGAGACTTTTGCCCCTGTAGTTAGACTTGAAGTAATTATGGTTTTGTTAGCATTTATCTGTTTTAGAGAATTTAAATTATACCAAATGGATGTTAAAAGTGCCTTTTTAAATGTGGTGATTCAAGAGGATATTTTTATAGAACAACCTTCAGGATTTGAAAATTTTAAACACACAAATCATATTTTAAAATTGAAAAAACATTATATCTATTGAAACAGGCACCTAGGACTTGGTATGAGAGATTGAGCATCTTCCTACTTGAGAGATCTTTTGAAAAAGGAAATGTGGACACAACTCTCTTTTTGAAGAAATTGGGAGAAGATATACTCCTAATACAAATTTATGTTGATGATATCATATTTGGATCTACAAATAAAAATCTTTATGATGATTTTTCTAAAATATTGAGTAATGAATTTGAAATAAGTTTAATAGGAGATTTGAGTTACTTTCTAGGCTTTAGCATTAAGCAAATTGAGGAGGGTACATTTCTTAGTCAGTTGAAATATGTCAAGGATATTCTCAAAAAGTATGAAATGGATAATGCTAAACCTGTTTGTACATCTATAAGTTTCTCAGTTCAGTTGGATAAGGATCCTAAGAGAAAATCTATTAATAAAAAAAAATTAGATGGATAATTAGATCTTTGCTTTACTTGACAGCTAACCGACTCGATATCATGTTTAGTGTTTGTTTATGTGCTAGATTTCAATCAGATCCAAAAGAATCACATTTGATAGCAGTAAAAATGATTTTAAGGTATCTGTTGGGAACTCAAAACTTAAAAATTTGGTGTCCTAAGTTTAGCTCTTCATTTGAAATAATTTGATATTCAGATTCTGACTTTGCAGGTTGTAAGGTTGATAGAAATAACATTTCTGGAACTTATTAATTTATTGAAAATTCTTTAGTCTCTTGGTTTAGTAGAAAATAAAATTCAGTAACCCTATATACTGCTGAAGCTGAATATATTGTATTAGAAAGTTGTGTGGCACAAGTACTTTAGTTGAAACAACAGTTGATTGATTTAGGATTAATAATAGGCACTATTTTCATTTATTATGATAATACTAGTGCTATTTGCATTTCTAAAAATCCTATTTAATATTCAAGAACCAGACATATAGACATCAGGCATCATTTCATAAGGGATCATTTATCCAAAGGAGAAATTGAACTCATTCATGTTATAACAGAAAATCAACTTGCATATATTTTTACAAAATCACTAGCCTTTGATACTTTTAGTACATTAAGAATAAGACTTGATGTGATTGATTTGAATACTTAAATATAAATCTCTGCAACATTGATATGTGTTTTTGTTAGTGTGTTTTTATATTTGTGATTTTGTGTTTGTGTTATATATTTATTCTTATTTTATTTTTGAATTTTCTTGTTTGTGAGTTTTTGTTTTTCACATCAAAATTCCCATTTTTAAGCTGAATTGAAAATTTGTGTGAATATCATCATTTTGTGTGAATATCGTCTGTACGAAATTAATTTTGTATAGGAAGAATCGTGTAGCATATTAACTATATATTTGAATGATTTGCATACAATTTTTCAGTTTTTGTATCACCATTCGTCTGTACGATCGTCGCAATCGTCCGAATGATGTGTATTCAATCGTATATATGCATGTAGATGGTTATACGGATAAGATCAGTTTCTTTATTTCTGATCGTACCTATAAACGTTCAACTCGTACATATGAACACATGTCGATTCAATATGGGGGGACGTTTCAAACCGTCATAACAACGATCTTAAATAACTTATCGTCCCGGACAAACACCTGTTCGTCTGTACGATCATTTGGTCAAACGTTTGTATGAAAGGATGCATCGTAACTTGCATGTTTATGATAAGCCATTTCTTTTTTGGACCCATTCATTTATCTATACGAAATAATTTTTGTACGTACGAACCCAAAATCGTACGGGACAAAATCATTTTCGTTCGTATGAAAACTCATTTTCTCTTTAAAATTGAAAGGTTTTGAATTCAAATTTCATCTCCTCAAAAACTCTTTCAATCTTCTATTCTCCTAGATCTTATTCATGGCTAGTTCAAGCAAGAGAATCAGGCAAAAGTAACTGACCAAAGGTCGTTCTTCTAGAAATCATGGAGAAAACTTTCTGTCAAAAGAAAATGAGGGGTCCTTCCTTAGATTTGCATCCACCAAAATCACCCCCTATAGAGTCCTTCTCTAGGATCAACTCAATTTCAAGGTACTGAACCTTTTTCACTTCTACCCAATTTGGTCTTATTCTGACTCTGATCCACCTATACAACAAGGAGACCTTCCACTACTTCCTTGCCAATATGTCCTTTAACTCTGACCAAACTATGATTAGGTCGTATGTTTTTAAGAAGAAAGTGAAGATCACTAAAGAAGATTTAGGAATATTTTTGAACTTAAGGACTCAAGGGATTAGAGGCCACACTTTGACTTCTTTCACCAACTTTGACTGGACAGCAATAAATTAAGTCATTATAGGATGTAGAGGAGTAGGCCATTTTCCTAAGGTAGCCACTTTTGACTGCAATGCCCGTATCATCCAACATATTCTTCACACTTTCATTATTCCTAAAGCTGGTGATCGAGTAAATATCACACCTATTCTTTCTATAGTGACTTATTTGATAATGACTAGCCAACTAATAGATGAAGTCAAACTTATCATTGACTACATGTTTGGACTTTCTGAGATTGGACATGTTTCCCATAAGAGAAAGAAAAATATAACCTTAGGACATCTTGTGACCTATATTTTGGATAAGAAATATGACCTAGTCCATCCAGTTCAAAATCTAGAGGAGCCTCTCTACTACAATGATGGATCATTTCGAGCCATCTTTAATAAAGATTATCAACATATTAGTAGTGACTTAGAGGAGGAAAGAAGAGGACCTCCACCTGCACCAGCTGGTAGACAAAATTTTCAGGATATAGTCCAGTGATTTGATCGGCTTGAGAGTCATTTTGATCAATGTTTTGATCAAATTGAAACTCATCTTCAGTAGCAAGATTATCAACATCAGCAGGATATGGATTGGGTTAGAGGTCAGTTTGATTCAGTCAACATGAATATAGCTATGATGAGTAGCTATTTCAACATCTTCCACCTTCCTTAGCCTTCTCTAAATTAGGGCCCTTTAGAGTGATAATTGTACTTCATTCATGTTTCTTTTTGTCATATGTGATGTGATGTTAGCTTTTCATTGTGATGTATTGTATTATTAGTTTTTATTTTGTGTTTTGAAAAATGTGTTTATTGATATCAATCGTTCTCGATGTAATATCCTTTATCATGATATCAATAAAAGTTATTTTACCTTATTTTTAATTTTTTTTTGAAATGTGTTAGCCTATATGATCATCCTTAAAAATATTTGATCTTACAAGTATTATATCTTAAATTACAACACAAAATTGAATTCATTAGAAAATCTAATTTTTCAAAATTTAAGTTGTGATTATAACTTGATCTAATTAAGAAGGTCAATCTTAATATAATTTTTATATTATTATTACAATTATGATATTTTCTTATTTTGTATTTCTCTTATTAATATAAATATTGTTGTACTTAGAGAAATTTGAGATTTTAGATTATTGACTTTGGAAAGATAAATAATACACTTAAAAATGTACAAATGTACACAAATTCAAAAAAATGCGCAATAGTTTATAATTTAAAAAAGATGCACAAAATAAGCCCACAAATAAAAAGATGCACAAAATGTGCTAGAAATATTGAAAAGATGCGCAAAGCACCACAAGTCGTATTTATTCCAATAAATTCTTTCCTCAATTTTTAATCTTTCAATTCAAATTAATCTTTTGTACAATTTTGTTTGATATTGAAATTTGAAATATACAAATTTTACATTCATCTACTTTGCAATGATTTTGTTTATCTCATTGTCTAAATTGATTCATGATTTTGATATTTTTTTCTTGACAATGTTATATCTCTTCTTAAATCATATGAATCCTTATATTTCTCTAATAATTTTTAATTTTATTTGTAAATATATCTTAATCTCTTTCAATGATTAATTATCAAAGGCTTTTCATATAACTTCTAATTTCTATAATTGTTCATTTTCTTCTTCTTTTTTTACTGTTGTCAAAAAGGGGAAGAAATATTATTCGTAACTATCGTTGCATTTGTTCGTTGCATTTGTTTTATCATTGTTTTAATGTCATTTTATCATTATTTTATCGTTGCATTTTTGTTTTATTTATTCGTAACTGTCATCTCGAAGTCTTTTTAATATTTATTATGCTTTGTGTTCAAGAGATTATGTGTTAAAAATTTTAAAACAAATTTTTTTATGTTCAAATGCCCCTTATTCTCATATGCTTATTAATTCAAGGGAGTTTAGGAGATACTTAGGAACTTAAAAATTATACAAATAATAATTGTTTTGCCATCATCAAAAAAAGAGAGATTGTTAAGAGAGTTGCTACTTAGCTTTTTCATGTTTTATATTTTTACAACTTGTTATTTTGATGATTCAAAATATTATTGTATTGATTATTAATTTTTCCTAACATATTTTGGAAGAAAAATTTTTAGTACTTGTGTGTACTAACATTTTAGGAAAATCATACTCCAGATTTTTGAAGACTTCAAATAAAGATCTGATTATAATATTTTGTAATTTGAAGTCTCTATTTTATTCATTTTTGAGTCAGAGAGAGTGTGATTGTAATTGAGTAACTTAGCACACACACACAATGAGGGAGATCTTTAAAAGTCAAAATTTCTTATACTGATAGTACGTGATGATCATGTTAGTTATACCCCTCAGAGAGCAATGGAACGAATAGAAAGTGAGAAAATTTTTCTAAGTCCTGATCGTCCAGATGAATTTACCCAGTTCGTCCTTGGACGATGTCCTCTAATTTCTCATTTTGAAATGTTCGTCTAGATAAATTGTCCCATTCATCCAAAGATGATGTCCTCTGATTTCTCACTTTGAACTGCTCATCCAGACAAATTGTCCCATTCGTCCCTGAATGATGTCCTCAAATTTCTCACTTTGAACTATTTGTCTAGACGAATTGTCCCCTTCATCACTGGATGATGTCCTCTAATTCTCAACTTAAACAGTTCGTCCTGATGATTTTGCCCAATTCGTCCCAGGACGATGTCCTATGGACCCATGACTTGAACTAATCGTCCAGATGATTTTACCATGTTCGTCCCAAGACGATGTTCTATGGACTCATGCTTCATACTATTCATCCAGATGAACTTGTACATTCATCCATGGACGATGTCCTCTATTCCTTAAACATATGGACTGTCTTACAGTTTTGTTCAACGAAGCTTGGAAATAACTATTCGTACCGAACGAACGATGTTCGTACGGGACGATGATCAGGTACGAAGTCATTTCATACCAATGCACATGGAGTTTGTACGCAATAGTTTTTATATTGTTCATACGTAAGAATGTCGATCGTACGAGATGATCGAGTATGTACAGATTTGAAATGTTGCAGTTTTTGGACGATTTTTCGTGTCTTTCATATAAAAGGTCCACTTAAAATTGTCTTGTAATCTTTTTGTTCATTAGTATTCTTGCAAACTGAAGGGAGATTGGAGGAGAGAGTGTGAGAGAGTGTTTGAAGGAGGATTCTTACTACTGGAGAGTGAAGGGTTCACTTGGTACTCAAAGGTAAGGATCTTTATTTTTGATTTGTGATTTTGTCACTCTTTTCTCTTGTCATTCTAGATTTGTCGTAAGAAGATCTTGTCAAGGAGATTCGGTTCTCTATCGACACTTGGAGAAGTGTGAAAGGACAAAAGTTCTCTGCCTACACTTGGAGAAGTGTGAAAGGATAAAGGTTCTCTACCTACACTTGGAGAAGTGTGAAAGGACGAAGGTTCTTTGCCTACATTTGGAGAGTATGAACAGCGAAAGGTTCTCTGCCTACACTTTGAGAGTGTGAACAGCGGGAGGTTCTTTGCTTACACTTAGAGAGTGTGAACAGCGGGAGGTACTCTACCTACACTTGGAGGGTGTAAAAGGACGACGGTTCTTTGCCGCACCGGGTAGTGGTGGAAGAGAGTTTTTGTGAAGGCTTCTCCACCTTGCTGTGAGGGCAAAAGGAGAGACACTAAGTGGTAATAGTGTAATACCTGAAGTGGGAGACTTCAGGGAGTGGATATAGGTCGTGTTTGACCGAACCACTATAAATCTTGTGTCTTTTAATTTTCCGTTGCCTTTTTACTTTATTATTTTATGTTAATTTATGGATGAAAAATCTTTTTCAAAAATTTTATTAAAAGTTTGAATCTATTTAAAATTAAAAGAGAAGTAAAATTTTAAATAATAAATTTACCCCCCCCCCCCTTTTGGTTAGCCGTTGGAACATAAGCTTAGGTCTAACAACCTAATTCATATTTAACAAGTTTCAACAAATTGCTCATATTGATCCATAAGACTTGTTTCACCACATGGGATAAAAGTTAGATGTGTTGAGAAATATCTACATCACATTTATTTTGTAAATATGATTAGAAGTGAAAATAGAAGAAGCATTGCTTTAATTATTAAGGGTTGTTGAATAAAATTATGCCAATCCTTGATGGTTGCAAAGCTAAGACCGTCTCCTTCGCTAGTAAACTTCAACTTCTCATATTCGCTAAATCAAAGCTAATTACTTATTGTATTAGAACCCTCTTTATTCTCATTTCCATATAAAGAAAATTAACAGGATCTGCCTAAGATTCCTCATCAATGACCACATTAACTCCACAAAGATTCTTCGTATGTCCCCACCAACGCTCTATTGGAAAAAAAAAACTCATTACCTTTCCCTACATGCTTTAGTCTTTTTCTCACATTCTCTTTTAGAAATGGTTACTCCCTTTTATTCAATGATCCATGAGTTCATCGAAACAATCTATAGGAGTTATTCAATTGTTTTTACACCTGCATAACTCTCTCTCATGGATAATACTCCTATTCATTCCATTAAGACTAATTCCTCTATTATTCTATGGTTTTATACAAATTTATAATCAACATCAACCCTTCGCCTCACAAAGATATGTTGGAAGCCTATACCCCCCCCCCCCCCCCAAAAGGGGGGGAGGGGTGAATTCGAATTTTTAAAATTTTTATTAAAAGAATGAAATTAAAATGATTTTAAAGTTAATTCGAAAAGAATAAGAAATCACACAATTTTTATGACAAAGATAAAGAAAAATATATGCAAGAAATAAAAATAAGAGGCACAATATTTTTACGTTGTTCGGCCCGGATTCCAATCTTATCTACATCCACGCTAGTCAACTCTCAAGCTAGAATTCACTAATCCCAGGTTTGCTTCGCAAATCTCATTTCTTTAAACCAAAGAAGATCTTTACAACCTAAGTACTCTCCTATACAGGCGAGCACAACTCAATCTAATTATAATTTAAACTTCACTAAGTCAAATGGCTTATATCAAGAAAATGAAAAATGCAATTAGATGTAAATAATATAAGTTCAAATTATCTTGCAATAAAATGTCCATAATATTTGAGGTGATCTTACAAATTAATTTGCATCACCTCACTACTTGCAAATAAAATATTAAATTTGCTCACTTTAAGATAGATTTGTATTTTGATAAAAATATGAATAATATTTTAAATAAAAATATTTTCTTGTTGATATACACTTTAACTCTTCAAATAAAAAAATGAATTCAAATTTTAATGTAAATCTATGTCACATTAAATTAAATAAAAATATTTGATTTGTTAACTTTATGGATTTAAAAGATGTAATATAGAAAACTTAATTTAAAATTACCCACTAGTATTTCACAAAATAATAAATATTTTTAAGAAAGAAATATAAGGTGAAACTTAAAAAGTTTTCAAACTTAAATTTTCGAATCCCGCTCTGATACCACTTGAAAGTTCGCTAGGGATGTTAAGCTCTATAGAACTGGCCCAAGCTAACCAAGAGGGGGGGGGGGGGTGAATTGGTAATTAAAATTTTCTTTTTACTAAGAATAAAAATCACAAACCAAAATCACGCCACAAAAATAAATGCGGAAATAAACGTGCGGAAGCAAGAAATCAAGAACACGGGAATTTATAGTGGTTCGGTCAACTCGACCTACGTCCACTCCTTAGAGGCACCCTCCAAGTATTGCACTACAAAACGTGACTCTCCTTTAGCCCCCACGGCTAGGCGGAGAAGCCCTCACAAGAACCTCCTTTTTGCCACCCCGGCAAGGCAGAGAACCTACCTCATTTTGCTTCCACCTGAAGCTAACAGAGAACCACAACCAAAAGCTAACTCCTTTCCTCTATCGACCCTTCCACTGACGAGAAACTCTAGACGAAGAACAAGCAGAGCGATCCTTGAAGCAACCCTTGTGAATCCCCTCACAAGCTCCCCCTCACAAGATCCTCTCTCTCTCCATCTCTCTCTTTCTCTCCTCAAGGTTTTCTCAGGTCAAGGCAGCAGCCAAAGGTTTTTTAAAACGTTGAACATGAGCTCTTAAATAGAAGAGCTTCAAAGGAGCTCATTAATTTCAAGTTGCCGACTTTATCGTCCAGGCCGATATAGACATCGGCCTGGCCGATCAGTACAAATCAAAGAAGATCGGTCAGAGCATCGCCCTGAATGCAAAACAGGACGATTGAAAATTAGCTTGATCATCCAGGCCAATCTCACGATCGTCCTAGCCGATCAGTTCAAATCAGAGGAAAATCGTCCTGAGAATAGCCCTGGATACGAGCTGGCCGATATTTATCGTCCTGAAATAACTTAAGGTTTTTGACTGGATCGTCCTGGCCGATTTTTTGATCATCCAGGATGATATGATAGTATCAATCATCCTTAATTACTCCCTTGATTTCCTAAATAATTAAGGCATAATTTGTGAATATCGTCCAGGCCGATACAGGATCGTCCTGGTCGATAATTTAAAAATATAGTATACCTTAATTGTCTATGGCGGCAACTTCTTTTTGTTTTGAGAATATTGTCATGTCCGATACACGTATCGTCCAGGCCGATATGTTAATGAAGACTGCCTTAATTAAGAATCTTTATTTAGACTTTCTGTTTTAAGCATGATCGTCTAGGCCGATAGAAAAAATTGTCCTGGCCGATATGAGTAAAAACAGAAATTCTAAGTCTCTCAAGTATGTGTGTGAAGGGTTACTTAGCATCAGTCTCTTTGACCATTACAAGTAGACTCAAGAAGTGAAAAAACAAAAGTACAGACTGACTCAACCTTAAACCTACACAATCCTGAATTGGCTTCGTCTTGTTCGTCCGATCTTTGATTCCTGAAACGTTAGAAGCAACAAGCAGTCCAAGAGAAATAGTGTTTGTCAATCATCAAAACATAAACCATAAAAAATAGATTTACAACAATCTCCCCCTTTTTGATGTTGGCAAACATAAGTAGGAAAATAAAAAAGTCCATTAAAATTTCAAGGTTTTAACAACTTTTCCTACCACACCTTACTCCCCCTTTTGTCATCACAAAAAAAGAGGGTCCAGATACAAAAGAAAAAACAAACAAACAAAGACTAAAAAGTAAACTATAAAAAATAGGAAACAACCAACAGAATGCACAGACTAAAAAAATGAGGGATCCTGATCATCTGATAGAGGTGGTGGAGGTGGCTGCTGAAAGTAGCTGGCAAGCGTGGTAAACTGAGCATTGAACCAGGAGATGTCCTGGTCATGCTGCTGCTGTTGGTGAGTAAGGAAACTATCAAATCGGGCTAAATCCTCAGTACGGTGCTGCTCGTAACGGGCAATGTCCTCAGAGTGTTGCTGCTCCTGTGCAGCAACGTAGGCATCAAAGCGGGTCTCCCATCGATCAAACCTATCAATCAACTGATCAACCGGTGAGTGCTGGTGGAGAGGAACAGGATCAGGAAAGGGAGCAGGAGCGGGAGCGGGAGCCTCCTCCTCTCTAGCCGCCTGAGGTACCTTAGGGTGGAGACGAGTACTGTGAAGGGTACTGAATGAACTGTTTGAATAGAAGGGAGTTGGGAGGTTTGGTGGAATAGGATACTGAAGTTGGTATTTAGTTTCAAGGACATAGGCTATGATGTGTCCTAAGGCTAGATTGGGTTTCCTTTTGTGACCTGGATCACGGATTGTGATTAAGTGATCAATGTATTGAAAAATTAGGTCAGCAGTATTAAATTTCCTATGAGCCATGTTGTAAAAAGTAGTGAGGGAAAGTAGAGGGGTGATGTGGATTCGGTCGCCGGCTTTTGGAATTACGGATGTGCGAAGGATATGTTGGATTGTCCTAGCATCTTTGACTAAAGAACTAGTCTCTCCAACATGGTAAGGTAAATTGGTCTGGCAAAGGAAGTGATTTGCCGTGGACCAGTCAAGATCAGGATCAGAGGCGATTAAGTGCAGCTTATCCCCGGTGGTGGATAGGTGTAAAAGATCAATACAATCCTGATATGTGATTTCGACAGGGCGTCGATTCACATAGGAGGTCAGGGCTGTGAAGGTAGGGTTAATGCGAAGGTTTGCGAAAAACTCTCGAAGAAACTCATAATTGAAAGGGAAAGCAAGAGACAGAAAGAAGCAAAGGGAGGTGTGAGCGAAAAAATCAATAACCGGGTATGAGATGTGGGCAGGATTGATGATTCTGGAGACAGTTATCCCACACTCTTTGTAACGATGGTAGGCGGCTTCATCTTATGCTTCCCTAAAATGAGAGTCAATCCTTGCCCTCGAAGAACTTCCAGAAGTTTGTCGAACACGTTTCCCACCAACCATAGAGAGGAGTAAGCAAGAAAACACAAGAGGAGAAAGGGTGGAAAGTGAAAAACTATGACTGGAACGGCCATAATTTAAAGAAACGGTCATATCGTCCTGGCCGATCGCAGAATCATCCAGGCCGATATGGCTCAATAATTACGTACAGGACGATTGGTCAAAAAGGCAGTCCGATCGTCCGGGCCGATCAAAAATCAGCCAGGACGATTAGAAACAGACGATCGTCCCGAGGAGTCAGGCCGGACGACCGTTGAAAAAGCAGATCATTCGGGCCGATTAGGTGTATCGTCCAGGACGATGCACAATAATTGATCGTACCGGCCGAAGTTAAAACGTTTTAATCACTACCACATGTATCGTCCAGGACGAATAATGGATCGGCCTGGCCGATTGTCCAATAATGGATCGTCCGGGGCAGAATTTAAAGATTTAAACGTGCTGACAGGTGGATCGTCCAGGACGATCCAGTGTATCGGCCAGGACGATGCACATAAAATGCATTGGCCAGGACGATGCACATAAAATGCATCGGCCAGACAAAATATTCAATCGGCCAGGACTATCACCATGATTGCAATAGAGTTCGATCAGATCGTCCAGGATGATATATGATCGTCCAGGACGATGAGTTACAGCAAGCACAAAAAAGGTCAGCAGATGGATTTTGAAGAGAATTTGTCCTATCGTCCAGGACAATAAAAGTATCGGCCAGGATGATGTGACTAGTAAATGAAACCAAGGAAAAGATGGTGATGATCAAGGCCCTCAAACAGAAAACAAAAGAAAAACAGACAAAAAAACACAGTAATAGAAAGCAAAAATACAAGAAAATAAAAAAAAAAACGAATATTTTTTTATTTTAATTTTTCTATTTTTTTTTTGTTTTATGGAGGCAACATATGGGAATTTTTTCAAAAAGTTGAACTTTTAAAGTTCCAAGAGATCAAGGAGTTTAACAAATCCCAATTAGAAGAAGGTAGAACATCTTATTCTATTAACCATAGATCGGACATCATTCAGGGTACAAAATTCTTTTGGAAAACAGAGGCCTAACTCAGAATAACTAAATAGGATAAGAAGATCCATTCAAGACTTGTTTACAAAGAAAATATCTCATAATTAATACAACAAAGTAATTTTTTTCAATCATGAAAATTGAAATCAAGTCTTTGAAAGCATCACATAATCCATGAGTTCTCTAAATTTTAAGAGTTTTAGCAAAGAGAGGATAGCTTGTATTTAGTGGGCTTATTTTATGCCTCTTGTTACTTCGATTGGCTCTTTGAGCATCTTTTGATTCTTTGATATACTTTTGTGTATACAGCTTTCTTTTTAATTTGGCTTCATTGGTCTATTTCCTTTTTAACTCTTGCAAGCTAGAAACTCTTTAATATACCCTTAAAAAAAAACTTAGTTGTAATTATATCCTCAAAATATTAGAGAATAGGAACTCTCTCTCTAACATAAGGAAGAATAATCAACAACACAAAATCAAAATCATATGATAAAGGCAATGGCAAGATTTTAAAAAACTCGAAAGATATATAAGAATTTTGGCTATTATGCATAAGATAAATTAATGTAGCAAGATAAGAAAAATGATCTTAATTAAAAAACCATTGGTTAGAATGAGTTTAGACTTTTGTTTAGAGAATAAAATCATACCACTAAATAAGGTCAGAAGGAGGGAAACTATCAACGAGATTTCTCCTTTAACCAATTTAGAAAAACTAAACACTATCTCCAAAAACTTTCAAAATCTAAAAACTTGAAAAGATCAAACATATGAAAACCAATCATAAAAGTAACATGAAAATAAACTTAATCTAAAATAACGAAAAGCTATCACATAAAAAAACAAACAAAAGAAAAAAAATTTCAAGAAATTATTTAAGCAGCAGGTTTAAGCATTTATGAGCTGCGAGCCTTCTTATGTCCAGTTTATCATATGCTCCCACGAGGTCTTTGGTGAGAGCACACCTGTAAAACTCAACAACAGTCAGATTTAGAAACCCAAACAGGTTTGGTCCCCATCTTAGGAAAAGTAAAGTACAATGCAGATATGGTATGCTGTGAATCATGCATCTTAGGTCTCCACACCCAATGTGTACTACGGTGAACGATGCAAGTGTGTGAGATATGTCCTAGCATGCCACATGAGAAACATCTAACTCTAGGAAAAGGGTTTCTTAAATGGTTTGAGTTATAATGCCTCTTCCTAGATTCCGGCTTAGGATTAAAAGTAGATGTCATCCGATTTTTCTTAATTGTATCCAAATCATTTTGAATCCTCAAGTTAGTTCTTTTTAATGCCTCATTATCAATACTTAAATTTTTCTCAATCTCTTTAGATTTCTTAAGATCAGAATTAAGTGAGGTGTGTAAAACTTTCAATGCCTTATGTTCATCAATTAATTCTGAATGCTTTTTGTTCAACTCATCAAATTCATCAAGAAGAATCATGTGATTAGAATCAATTGTTGAATGATCTTTAAGAATGACTTCATACTCTTTCTGCAAATTTACAAGTTCCACTTTTACGCTAGCATGTGTCTTCTTAAGTTTTTTGTATGATGCATGGATTTTTTCACAAATTTTAAACAATTCATCATAGGTTGGTTTACATACCTCTTCCTCATCACTTTGCTCAAGATGATATTCCCCTATTAAGCACAGGTTTGTTGTCTCTTCCTCTGGTTCAGTTTCAGATGAATCAGTACCAGATTCTGCCCAGAACGCCTTTTTGATTCTCTTCTTCTCCTTTTTAAACTTATATTTTTCCTCAATCTTTTCATTGATTGTGTTTTCTTGAAGTGTTGAACAATCGGATCTCACATGTCTAGGCTTCATGCATTCAAAACAGACAGCATCAGAAGATCCTTTAACATGTTTATGTTCCTTACATTTTCTCCAACTTTGATGATACTTTTGTTTCTTTCTTAGAAAGCTTTTGAATTGTCTTGTGATGAAGGCAACTTCATCGCTTTCAGACCCGGAAGATTCAGAATCCGATTTGTGCGCCTTTAGTGCAATTGTTTTCTCCTTTTTCTTCTCACCTGCATCAAGATTTCTTTAATTCACCCCTTACTCGTAAGCAACGAATGAGCCAAGTAAGTTATCAATAGAATAGGTGTTCAAATCCTTAGATTCAGTGATTGCAGTGATTTTAGCATCATATGACGAAGACAAGCATATCAAAATCTTGTTAACTTTATCATAATTTGAAAGTACTTTTCCTAGTGCATGCAATGAAGTAACTATCTGAATAAACTTAGTGTACATGTCAGAAATTGATTCATGAGGTTTCATATAAAAAAGTTCGTTGTCATGCAAGAGAATGTTTAAACGGGATTGTTTAACCTCATTAGTACCTTCATAGGTGATGCACAATTTATCCCAAATCTCTTTACCAGTTTTGCAAGTTGAGACACGCATGTAATTCTCAGATTTTAAAGCACTGAAAAAACAGTTCAAATATTTTGCATTTAATTGAGCTAAATCACGTTCATCAAAAGTCCATTCAGTAAAATAAATTTCAGTTTTAACATCATTAATTTCACGAGAAGGTGGAGAATAACCTTCTTGAATAAGCATCCACATGCGATAATCAGTAGATTGTAAAAACGTTGACATGCGAGTTTTCCAAAAGTTAAAAGGTAGGTTATCGAAAAGGGGAGGTCGGGTAATAGAATACCCATCCGTAGTGTTATGATTCCCTAGGTTAGCCCTGGATCAAATTCAAAAAGTTTTCAAACTTAAATTTTCGAATCCCGCTCTGATACCACTTGAAAGTTCGCTAGGGATGCTAAGCCCTATAGAACTGGCCCAAGCTAACCAAGAGGGGGGGGGGGGGTGAATTGGTAATTAAAAATTTCTTTTTATTAAGAATAAAAATCACAAACCAAAATCATGCCACAAAAATAAATGCGGAAATAAACGTGCGGAAGCAAGAAATCAAGAACACAGGAATTTATAGTGGTTCGATCAACTCGACCTACGTCTACTCCTTGGAGGCACCCTCCAAGTATTGCACTACAAAACATGACTCTCCTTTAGCCCCCACGACTAGGCGGAGAAGCCCTCACAAGAACCTCCTTTTTGCCACCCCGGCAAGGCAGAGAACCTACCTCCTTTTACTTCCACCTAAAGCTGGCAGAGAACCACAACCAAAAGCTATCTCCTTATATCTACCAACCCTTCCACGGACAAGAAACTCTAGACGAAGAACAAGCAGAGCGATCCTTGAAGTAACCCTTGTGAATCCCCTCACAAGCTCCCCCTCACAAGATCCTCTCTCTCTTTCTCTCCTCAAGGTCTTCTCAAGTCAAGGCAGCAGCCAAAGGTTTTTTAAAACGTTGAACATGAGCTCTTAAATAGAAAAGCTTCAAAGGAGCTCATTAATTGCAAGTTGCCAACTTTATCGTCCAGACCGATATGGACATCGGCCTGGCCGATCAGTACAAATCAAAGAAGATCGGCCAAAGCATCGCCTTGGATGCAAAACATGATGATTGAAAATTGGCTTGATCGTCCAGGCCGATCTCACGATCGTACTGGCCGATCAGTTCAAATCAGAGGAAAATCGTCATGAGAATAGCCCTAGATACGAGCTGGCCGATATTTATCGTCCTGAAGTAACTTAAAGTTTTTGACTGGATCATCCTGGCTGATCCTGCGATTGTCTAGGACGATATGATCGTATCAATCATCCTTAATTACTCCCTTGATTTCCTAAACAATTAAGGCATAATTTGTGAATATCGTCCAGGTCGATACAGGATCGTCCTGGCTGATAATTTAAAAATACAGTATACCTTAATTGTCTATGGCGGCAACTTCTTTCTGTTTTGAGAATATCATCCTAGCCGATATACGTATCGTCCAGGCCGATATGTTAATAACGGCTGCCTTAATTAAGAATCCTTATTTAGACTTTCTGTTTTAAGCCTGATCGTCCAGGCCAATAGAAAAAATCTTCCTGGCCGATATGAGTAAAAACAGAAATTCTAAGTCTCTCAAGTATGTGTGTGAAGGGTTACTTAGCATTAGTCTCTTTGACCATTAGAAGTAGACTCAAGAAGTGAAAAAATAAAGTACAGACTGATTCAACCCTAAACCTACGCAATTCTAAATTGGCTTTGTCTTGTTCGTCCGATCTTTGATTCTTGAAACGTTAGAAGCAACAAGCAGTCCAAGAGAAATAGTGTTTGTCAATCATCAAAACATAAACCATAAAAAATAGATTTGCAACAATATTAATTTATTAACTAATAATATTATATTTGATCAAAAATTTATTTATATTAAATATATATAAGATTTAAACGGCTATAAAATGACTAGCCACATGGGAAAGTCAAAAAGTCTTCATATATATTCAAAATAAGACAAAAATGGCTACCAATAAATTATATTAAAATCAGATAATATTTGAAGATTTATTATAAATTTAAATAACATCTAAATAAGTCATATAATCTATCAATTTCTATCTACAAAATTCGTTCGAGAACGAACTAGAGCCAATTGTCCCAGTATGAACGAAAAATATCGTCTGTACGATCTTTACTTAGAAAAATGTTGGGTCATTTCTGTTCACTCCATTGCTTGTTAGGAAAAATAACTGAGGTATAGGGGTCAACAGTATTGAGCTCGAGTTTGAGCAAAATTTCGAGCTTAGTGTATTATTGAGCTTGAGTTCAATATATGCGTTGTTCGGCTCGATAATTTGTTGAGCTTGTCCGATTAAAACACAAAGTTGCGACTTGTGAGCGGATGGATTTGCGTAATTTAATTTTCCATGTGGAATGAAGCGGGAGTGCAGGACTACGGGAATGCTAGACCAGGCAAAATATGAACCGGTGTGGAGTAAATAAATTATTTGCAATTTCGAAGGAGTCGCGACTCGCGTGCATTCGAGATAGGGCCTTCTTTCATCCTTGTTTGCTATTCTTCCTCCGTTCTCGTCTGTTGTTCTTCCTTCAGAGCAAGAGGCCTGAGTCGGCGGGTAGAGAGAAATTTCTAAGATCTGTTTGTCAGTTTTATTCTTCATTTATTTTTTATGTTTTCTCTTCATTTTTTTTGGGCTGAAGTTCTTTCGGTGCTCGAGCATGAAAGGCTTGGTGAGTTGGCGTTTATAGGGGTTCTTCCTGTGCTCAAGGCAAAGCATAAGTTATTTTTTGTTGGAGCCTCTGATTAGGTATAGTTTACTGAAATTTTTCCTTCACATTCCATTTAAGTTTCAGTTTTTTTCATATTTCTATATGGATAAATAGTTTTTTATTTCTGTAAACTAAAACCTAGGGTTGGAGCAGTTAGCATTTTTTTGATATTGTTATGGACATATAATTTTTTCAATTTTTGTTAGCTTTTTTGTTCAACCCTATGAGAAATGATTATCTTTAAGTGTCTTTGCAGAACGCAATTCAACTGTTGCAAAAGTTTTTTTTTGTTGCAATTTTTTATTTACTATTCGTTAGCAATAATTAATATGTTGTTTTGAAGAAGTTTGTTTTGGGTAAAATCCAAAATAATTTCTTTTTTCTTTCACTATATGATCTTTGCTGTTTGTGATTATTTTTTGTACTTAATTGGTTTTATTTGATGGTGTTTATATTATTGTGAAAATTGGGCACTTTTTTTAGGTAAAAGTTAGTGTTGAAACTAAAATCTGTTTATTAATCTACGTTCTCAGTAGGTGAGCGAATAATTGATGCATATCATTTTAAATTGAGTATTAAAACGGTTTAGGCTTTGATATGTGTTTTCTTGTGTGTGTAACAAAGTTTTTTCAGATATGTTAGTATTGTAAAATCAAATTCTTTATTCAGTTTTTTTCTTTGTACAGAACTCCAGATCTATTTATCTCGTCTAGTGATGTTAGTTGATTTTTACTCAGTTTTTTTTCTTTCTTCAAATCTGCTTATGAGAAGGGATCTTAAAGATTCATATTCAATTTATAAAGAGAATGTATCCACTGAAGTTGTGTCTAATTTTGAGTTACTGTAATTTGTAGTTTTAATATTAAGATTGTGTATCTATTAACTTATGATTGTCTGATATGAGAAATGCAAATAATATTCTTTGGAAAAGTTTTTCATTTCAACTTTGTTTGTTGTATGACTCTTTTACAACATCTTTTTGTTTGTATATTCAAATTATTTTAGCAGAGATAGTTAATTTTATTTTCTTTTTTAATTATTTGTTATCTATAGTTATATCATTTTATATTTCTTATTTTAATTTTTACTCTTTATTGCGTGCTATTGAAATTTCAATCATCTAGATGTCACATGAACTAATTGTTGAAGATAACATTAGTGAGGAGATAGTTTTGGAGACTGCAGATGAAGTATCATCTTGTAGTGTACAAAGCAAAATACCGTATATTATCAAGACTGGCAGTAGAGATATTAGTAATACCTATTAGCATAGTTTCTTATGAATCCACGTTCTCAGCAAGTGAGCGAGAGTTGATACATATCGTTCTAAATTGGGCATTGATGTGACGCCCCAAGATCTAACTTAGAAGAATTATTTAGTCGATCTTTTAAGTTAATCTTCTACCAGAGCTATCTATAGTCATCAATAAGTATTAAACAATCTAATAAAATTCTATAATTTAAAATATAAAGTAAACATTTATATTCATTCACAAAAGTTCATTTACAATACTCAGGATCTACAGATTAATCGCATGTAATCCATCCTTTCCTGAATACAAAAAGAATCACTATAACAAAAGGATAAAAACTTGAAGATTCCTGATCATCCTCAATCTCCTGCTCCCTTGTCATGACCTGAAAATATTAACCACATATAATGAGCTTCAAAAAGCCCAACAGGTCACCAAATACCTACAACTGAAATCAAAGCACGGTACAGAAGCAATATGCATGTCAATCAGTCATATCATAGCAGTCACTTACACATGATCATTAAGTCAATGCATAAACAGAAATCAATACGTAAGCAGTAATCAGTACAATAACAGGAATCAATACAGGAATGTGTGAAGCTAGCACTATCAGTGGAAGAATTAATACACGGTATAAAAGTTTGTAAAGCTCAATGAATCAATAAATGTGCGTCAAATCTCAACAGTAGTAGTCGTGTCAATAACACCAGTCAATTCAGTACAGTAGACAAATCTTCATATCTAAAATCTCATAGTTAAATCATTATAGAAATCTTCGTATCGATAATATCAATCAAATCAGTCAATAATATCAATCATATTAAAAGAATTCATCAGTTTAATAATATCAGTCGGTATAAAATGTCAAATCAATACTATCGTTCATGACTGTTGAAATCAAATAAATGAAATAAAATCATAACATCATTTGAAAAAGTTGGAATCAATCAAGGTCGTATAATCATATCAAGATGTACACTTGCAATTCAGTTATCCATTATCACATGAAATCTAATAATTTATATCACGTGTTCAGTGAATCACATGTCACTTACACAGTATATCACGTGCATAACGTCAGTATAGTGAATCAGTAGTATCAGTGTCTGTATCAGTATCAGTAACAATCCAGTGACATGAACATTAATGCTATAACAATAAAATCATGCATTAACAGTAAATCCGTACAGTAACGATAAATTTGTACAATAACTATAAGAATAATGATTAAAACATGTATTTCAGTAATCAGTAATCATACTCACAACATACTCAATAAGTAAAAGCCCTGGCTATTACGGTGTTCAGTCTTGTATCTTATCCGTTGGCTCAGTGAAAAGAGTCATCACTCTTTGCCCGTCGGCACAGTAATTATCTCCTTATAACTCCCTTCAGTAATCACGTGATCAGTAGAGGATAACACCAAACCATATTTAAAGGAAAGCTCGTCGGCCCACCATCCTGTACAAGTCAATCAGTCTCCAACCAACGGTTCAACCAATTCTTACTTGTCTTTCACACACACAATAGTATCACAGTAATATCATAATAATTTCAATCATATAACCACATTCTTCATTATCATCAACGCATTGCAACCAATAAACATGATTTGGCTCAATTTAGAAAATCCCTTAAAATATCGTATAATAGACAGAAGTCGTTATAAAATGCACAGATCCAAAAAATTACCAAATTACTAGAAATCGTGTAAAATAATGTTTCAAGACTTTAATTGTTCTGAATCAATATTTTTCAACATCTGGATAATTTTTTATTCGATAAAAATCCCATAGAATTCAAAATACCCGGTGAAAACTTTCTAGAAAATACTTAAATCGTATAAAAACACCATTTCTATAACATACCAAAAGTTACGCGATAAAAGTTCCGTCAATACAAAAATATACACATTTTTCGATAACAAAAATACAAAACGGAGCAGAAAAATATCAAAACTCAAAATCTTCGAAATCAGAAATATGATTCGGATTACTTATTACGAAATAAACAATTCTTCTAACTGCGGCGACAAATGAAAAGCAGTCTGCGGCCTCCAAAATCAAGCCTTCATCTTCTCTTTCCTTATCTTTCTCTCTCCAGCTTTTCTCTCTCTTCAAAATGATCTAAAATATCTCAATTCAAATACTTTTCAAACAAGATCGTCCCGGACAATTTCCTTTCATCCCGGGACGATTTTCCCTCTGGATAAACCTCGTTCAGACGATGTGTATTCGTTTCTAGACGATTTGCTCTCTAAACAAATTTCGTCCTGTCGATTCGTCTGTTGACCTCGTTTTTCGCTCAAGTGTCCTCGAATGCATTTGATCAATTCGATTAGACCTCGTCGAGCCAAATTCCAACTCGAATCGATCCGAATTTATGTTAATTTGACTCGACCCTATTCATTCAAACTCGAGTAATTTATTTTGACTGCGACGAGCTCAATTTGACCCGAATCATCTTTGATTTGATTTGATCAAATCAATTGAGCTTAGTTCACTTTCCCCGAAATTCAAATTCTGTCACGGTTTCAGGCTTCAGTCGCGTGATCGCTACTTTAGTGTATTTGTCGGAGTCAAAATAAGGTGTGGTAAGGTGTGGTTATGTTGATCCAACGTCCTTAATTCAAATCTTGTTTCCATAGGTGATATTGAGTCCATGCCCACCTGTGTTAGTTAGGTGTGGTAATGTTGATCCATTATCCCCATATAAGTTTCCTTCTCTTATCGTTCATGATACGATAGTTGTTCTTTTCCTGCCACTTGTACATATCCCCCTGTATAGATATAACTCCAAAGGATCTCTTCTACTTTTTGACAGTCCGTGGCCACGACGATTTGTCCTCTACCACGTGATGTTCGTCATGCAAAGTATGAGATTATCCTTAGTAGTTGTATGTAAATACGCCGTAGGGGTGTTTGTACTTGTATTCATGCTCATCAATCTCTTTGGTGTTATGGCATGAAATCTCTCTTCAGTCCCCTTTGAGGGTTGACTTTCCCCAGTTTCACTTGTCACCATCAAGTATGGTCTGGGATACCAAAACTACTAATTCAAATCTCTATGGAATGTGATACTGGGTCCATCCTTGATCTATACTAGTCACATGTAGTGATGTTGATCCATTGTCACTATATGAACTTTTCTACAAATTTTGTTGTAATCCTTGTGCTCCCCAGTTCATTCATATGAGTTGAATGTGGCCTGGGTTATCAAAGCCAACAATATTTCTCTCTCTTGATGTTCCAGTTATTAGAGGATATTTCATATTAGGAGTAACTCATGAGTATGAAAACCATTTCCTCTATCGTGTGTTATTTTCGACAGTATGAAATGTTAATCTATAACTGTGAATATAATATGAAAACAAATGGAATATGATGTTAAAAGAGAGGGAAGCTCTCAGTTGAGTAGAATCGGTTGTCTTTGTCACAAGTGGAACCCGGTTCTATACTCCAAGAGCCCAAAGTCCCTCCAAATTCTCTTCTTTTTCTCTCCTTAAAACATTATGTTGATTGCTTAGGAGATAGCCATATATTCATTTCTTTAATTATGGTTGTTCACTTATAATGGAAATGTTTTCCCTTACCTATGATGTGGTACATCTTGCTCTAGATGTTAACATCAGTTCCTAGTGGATTTTTGATCTTCTAATAGAAAGTCAATCCACTACCTCCTTTAGTGACATGATTCCTCGTGGAGGTTTTGTCCCTAGCTGCAAGAGCAATTTCTTTGAATGTATAAATGACGTTTGTACCTTTCACAGGGTCCCAACAGTTAGTATGGGTGTTAACACTGTGATCCCTTTTTCAACCACTGATATTCGATTTGATGAATGTTATTTTTAATGGCAAATTTATTCCCTCGCCACTTCACTTGATCTTTGATATGACATTACTCTTCCTACTCGGTCGTTTATATGTTTCTCTGTTTAGAGAGATATATATCGATCATTCATTTCATATCGTCGTATATGATTTCAGTTTATCTAAGAAATTCTACTTATATTGGAATTACTCATGGCCACGACGATTTGTCCTCTACCATGTGGTAACTAAAGTATAAGTTTGAGATTTCTTAGATGATGAATTACCTACTTCTTTGTCCTTCTCACAGCACCACGCACATGAGCGTTGGGTGGTTGTTGAGTTCTTTTCCTCTTCTGATCGTCGCGGCATATGCGCCCGGCGGTAGTAGAGTGTTCTTTCCTCTTTTGATCGTCGCGGCATATGCGCCCGGCGGTATTAGAGTGTTTTCTTTCCTCTTTTTATCGTCGCGGCATATGCGCCCGACGATATTAGAGTGGTGTTCTTTCCTCTTTTTATCGCCGCGACATATGCGCCCGACGGTATTAGAGTGTAGAGTTCCCTTTTCTAGTTGAGAGAGCCTGACAGAGTCCCTAGGAGGCATTCCTCACCACCCCTTCCTCTTCTGATCGTCGCGGCATATGCGCCCGGCGGTAGTAGAGTGTTCTTTCCTCTTCTGATCGTCGCGGCATATGCGCCCGGCGGTATTAGAGTGTTTTCTTTACTCTTTTTATCGTCGTGGCATATGCGCCCGACGATATTAGAGTGGTGTTCTTTCCTCTTTTTATCGCCGCGGCATATGCGCCCGACGGTATTAGAGTGTAGAGTTCCCTTTTCTGGTTGAGAGAGCCCGACAGAGTCCCTGGGAGGCATTCCTCACCACCCCTTCCTCTTCTGATCGTCGCGGCATATGCGCCCGGCGGTAGTAGAGTGTTCTTTCCTCTTCTGATCGTCGCGGCATATGCGCCCGGCGGTATTAGAGCATTTTCCTTCCTCTATTTATCGTCGCGGCATATGCGCCCGGCGGTATTAGAGCGTTTTCCTTCCTCTTTTTATCGTCGCGGCATATGCGCCCGGCGGTATTAGAGTGTTGTTCTTTTCCTCTTCTGATTGTCGCGGCATATGCGCCCGACGATATTAGAGTGATGTTCTTTCCTCTTTTTATCGCCGCGGCATATGCGCCCGACGATATTAGAGTGGTGTTCTTTCCTCTTCTTATCGCCGCGGCATATGCGCCCGACGGTATTAGAGTGTAGAGTTCCCTTTTGCTGGTAGAGAGAGCCCGACAGAGTCCCTGGGAGGCATTCCTCACCACCCCTTCCTCTTTTTATCGTCGCGGCATATGCGCCCGGCGGTATTAGAGTGTTTTCTTTCCTCTTTTTATCGCCGCGACATATGCGCCCGACGATATTAGAGCGTTGTTCTTTTCTCATTTCATCGCCGCGGCATATGCGCCCGACGATGTTAGAGCGTACTCTTTTCCTCTTCTTATCGCCGCGGCATATGCGCCGGATGATATTAGAGTGTTCTTTTCTCTTTGTATCACCTTGGCATATGCGCCAGATGGTAGTAGAGTGTTTCTTGTCCTCTCCTTATCACCTCGGCAGCTGCGCCAGGTGGTAGTTGAGTGTTCCTTTAGTAATCATTGATCTTTGGTGTAGTTGTTGGTTCTTAGTGGCAAGCGTGTTCTGTCGCCACTTCTAATATCCCTTCTTTAATATAAAATTATTCTTGCTTGTTGTTGTATGATTCTTATTTCACCTAAAGAAATTTCACTTATGTTTGAATTACTCATGGTCACGACGATTTGTCCTCTACCATGTGGTAACTAAAATATGAGTTTGAGATTTCTTAGGTGAGGAATTACTTACCTCTTCGTTTTTCTCACATCACCACGCACGTGTGCGTTGGGGGATTGTCGAGTCTTCGCTTTGTCCTATTGACAGACCTATGTTCGGGTAGAAACCTCGCTGTTTCGGGGCCTACGGCCGAGCGAGGGTGCTCACTCTCTTCACCGACAGACCTATGGTCGGGTGATTGTCCTCTTTTCTGCTTTCTTCTACCGACAGACCTATGGTCGGGTAGAGACTTCGCTGTTTCGGGGCCTATGGCCGAGCGGAGGGGTTTTCTTTCTTTCCCTTCACCGACAGACTTATGGTCGGGTGATTGTTGAGCTTACCTTTACTCTGCCGACGGACCTATGGTCGGGTAGAGACTTTGCTGTTTCGGGGCCTATGGCCGAGCAAAGGTGGATCTTTTCTCTTCATCTTATCGACAGACCCATGGCCGGATAGATGTTGAGCTTCCTGTTTTGTCCAATCGACAGACCTATGGTCGGGTGGACATCGGGCTTTTGGTTGGTTACCCGACAGAGTCCCTGGGGGGTACTCTTCACCACCTCTTCATTCCCCCTGCTTCCTTTTATCTATTAGGGGGTTGTTGAGTTTTTGCTTTCTTCTACCGACAGACCTATGGTCGGGTAGGAACCTTGCTGTTTCGGGGCCTATGGCCGAGTAAGGATGCTTCTTTTCTTTTTCACCAGCAGACCTATGGTCGGGTGACTGTTCTTCTACCGACAGACCGATGGTCGGGTAGGAACCTCGCTGTTTCGGGGCCTATGGCCGAGCGAGGATGTTTCTTTTCCTCTTCACCGACAGACCTATGGTCGGGTGACTGTTCTTCTACCGACAGACCGATGGTCGGGTAGGAACCTCGCTGTTTCGGGGCCTATGGCCGAGCGAGGACGCTTCTTTTGTTTTTCACCAGCAGACCTATGGTCGGGTGACTGTTCTTCTACCGACAGACCGATGGTCGGGTAGGAACCTCGCTGTTTCGGGGCCTATGGCCGAGCGAGGACGCTTCTTTTCTTTTTCACCAGCAGACCTATGGTCGGGTGACTGTTCTTCTACCGACAGACCTATGGTCGGGTAGGAACCTCGCTGTTTCGGGGCCTATGGCCGAGCGAGGATGTTTCTTTTCCTCTTCACCGACAGACCTATGGTCAGGTGACTGTTCTTCTACCGACAGACCTATGGTCGGGTAGAAACCTCGCTGTTTCGGGGCCTATGGCCGAGCGAGACTGTTTCTTTTCTTTTTCACCGGCAGACCTATGGTCGGGTGACTGTTCTTCTACCGACAGACCTATGGTCGGGTAGAAACCTCGCTGTTTCGGGGTCTATGGCCGAGCGAGAATGCTTCTTTTCTTTTTCACCGCCAGACCTATGGTCGGGTGACTGTTCTTCTACCGACAGACCTATGGTCGGGTAAGAACTTCGCTGTTTCGGGGCCTATGGCCGAGCGAGGGTGCTTCCTTTCTTCTTTTGTATCACCGTCGGACTGATGGTCGGATGATTGTTGAGCTTCTTTTCTCTCACCCTCTTAATTTTACTCAGATTGATTATTAACCCTCTCTTTCTTCATTATTTTGGTATCCATTGATTGCATCTCCCCTTAATGAATCTTGTTTCTTGACCCTAGGATTGTATCTTCCTATAGTTAGGAAGGTCAACGCCAACACGTACGGTTCACTTGTTGTTCGCCGCACCTGTTGGGGGTCCGTTTGTTGACCTCGTTTTTCGCTCAAGTGTCCTAGAATGCATTTGATCAATTCGATTAGATCTCGTCGAGCCAAATTCCAACTCGAATCGATCCGAATTTATGTTAATTTGACTCGACCCTATTCATTCAAACTCGAGTAATTTATTTTGACTGCGACGAGCTCAATTTGACCCGAATCATCTTTGATTTGATTTGATCAAATCAATTGAGCTTAGTTCACTTTCCCCTAAATTCGAATTCTGTCACGGTTTCAGGCTTCAGTCGCGTGATCGCTACTTTAGTGTATTTGTCGGAGTCTCGAAGGGGGCATCTGGGCGACATAATGCCATCTTGAGCTTTCGGAGCAGAGAAGAGCTTCAGAGAGACGTTAGAAGGTCGGGAGGAGGCCTTCGGTTAGGGCATTCGGACCGGCTCCCTCTCTCTCGTTGGCACAAGCTAGAAGAGACCGAAATCTCTCCAGCTCCCTCATGCTCACTAGCTCCCGCTCTCCATGAGGCTCACGGTGACTCTCTCCCTCTCGAGCTCTTGGTTCTGCCCTAGGGTGCCGAATGTGTTCTTTCCCTCACACCCAGGATTTCTCTCTCTCTCTCTCGATTTTTCTCTCACTCACCCGCACCCTCTCTCTCAATCTCTCCGACTGGCACAAGCCTCCCTCTCTCGGGCTTCTCTGTTCTCTTCCCCGATCGAAAAGAGACCTCTGGTGTTTCCTTCGGTCGGAACCCAAGAGCCGAAGCTCTTTCTCTCTCTCCCTCCCTCGCGTGAGCTAGGGGAGACCGATCCCGACGGTAGCACCCCCAATCTCCTTCTCCGAACCGAACCCGTGAAGAACCCCGGCTCCCGTCCGACTTTGGGTGTGCCAAAACACCTCCATCGCTTCTCCCCCTCTCGCTCTCACTGGCGTTCGCGAACTCCAGCCGATCCCGAAGCTCTACCCGACCTCACCTCCTCTAAACCCGACGAGACATCTCTCGCTCTCGGCTTTGCACGCCTGAACTGGATCCGCCATCCCCGCTGGCCGTGTGAGCAAGGGAGTTAAAATCCCTTCCTTGGTAGCTAGCCTTCTCATCCAGGTAATGGTTTCCTCTTCCTCTTCATCTTCTTATTCTTGTTCTTCTTAGTCTTCTCCCTCTTCTTCTACCTCTTTCTACTACTTATTTCATTTCTTCTCCTACCACTCCTTTGCAAAAATCTGAGAGCTAAATGTATTTGAATTTCATTTTGCTTCGAAAATATGATGGTTGAATGGTTTCGATCCTTGTCATAATTAGATGACACATTCACTATTATTTCTTGTTACCTCGTCCTATTATATTAGCTTGGTTATCAGATGACGTTTTAATTCTTAGAAGATGTTGAGAGTTATTGTTAGAAGTGGATAATTTCATACGGTGCAGACAAAGTGTGTGTTAATTTATATTATTTGGAGGAAGATTTATTAGCATCATCTTGTATATGAAGCATGTACTTATTCATGACCTGCATTGCAGGTAGTTTGAGACTTTATATGTAAAATTACTAGAAGCCGTAAGAGGTCATGTTGTTCTTCATTAAGGAGAGATGCATGCAAGATGTTTGTATTAATGTTCATTGAGTGATAGTGTAGATTCTGATAAAAAAAAGAAGAATTGTTTGAAGTCACCTTTGTACTTTGATTCATCTATATGTTTAAAAGTAATTTGGAGTAGAAGAATTTTTTCCTCTGTGCACTCATATATCTCATGAAAGTGAAGTTTGAATGCTAGTTTTCAACCTCTCAACCATGATCCACGACTTTGCAAACATAGTTTATTATTAGAAAATATATACAATGTGGCCCAATAGATGGTATGAAAGGTATAATGCTTTTTATCAAGCATTCTTTTTGTGATTGTTATTTTAGTTATAAGAAGAAGAAGAAGAAGATAATATCGTTTGAATGATTTTAGTCTCAAGTACAATGTTAATGAAGTAATTATTATTTTCTGCATAATTTCTTCAACAAAATTTGTTTGTTTTGATAATGATGTTTTATGATTTCCTTTAAAAAAATGATAAAAAAATCTCTTGCTTTATAACATGTTTATTTAGAGCAAATGCTGGTAATAGTTTGTATAAAATATTCATAAATCCTCATCGCCGTATGGTTTTCGATTGACTAGAGAGTTTGTTCTCTATTAATCGTTCTGTATTTGAAAAATTAATTTATCATCTTCACTCATGCATTGTCTTTTGAGCATCTAGATAGATGTAAATCTTGATATTAGATCTCTGATTGACATACAGATAAATATATCATAATTAACATAAAAAGGGGTATTTCTATGTTCAAATATAATTTTATTTAAGGATTTCATCAGCCTTGAGATAAGGTATATTAAGAGAATGTTGTTTCCTTGCTCTCTGTGTTGTCCACATGAATAATTGTTCTCAAATATTGCCTATGAATTTTATGTGCTCTACATTTTTGCCATTATCAGTCAAGCTTTAAAAAAAAAAGGAAAGGGAAGCAGTAACAAGTAAGCAGAGCTTCTTGCCTCTTTTGGTTGAGCATAGTAGAAATATGATATGCACGTCATCTTGTTTATTTAGATTTTTTTTATAATTGCACATCAACTGTTTGATGAAGTGCTTCATTGAGATTTCACTTGCATTGGAGCCTTGTTTTAAGAGATCTTTGAATGGTCAATTTTGAGCTTGTGAATTTCATAGCATTGAAAGGATGGCTTAGTATATGAGTTGTTGTGATTTTTCTCATTCTCTTAACTTGAAAGATCGATTCGATTCAAAACAAGGCCACATGATTTATACCGAACGATTTTCTTTGAACTTTGAGAAGGATTTGGAGCTTTGTGTCGTAGGATCTTTTGTTTTCTTTTAGCGACGAATTGAGTCTCTTTTCTTTCACTCATTCGCATATGGTTTAAAGATAAATTGAAGTGAGTAAATGAGTTCCAAATCATATTTTTGATCGTGAGGATGTATGATGGGTGATAATGCACTTTTATTTGTCTTCAAATTTTGATATATCTCTATTAGTTTGAAATCTATGAGAACTTGGTATTGATGGTTGCGTTGAAAATTTCCATGGTACCATACTTTTTTGCTTCGAGCATGATTTGGGTTTAATACGAGATGATTTAAAAAAAAGATACACATGGCAATTAGAGCATGGTTTATAATATTTTGGGAAAGTGGTTTGGCATCAAACTAGTCTCTTCTTAGTTGCATTTGGTTCATAGTGGATTGAAACAAGTTGATGAAATTTTCTTTATGCTTTTATGAATTTGTTGAATTTTATATGAAAATCATATTGTCAATGGTGAGGGAATACTTCTTGAACGTTGGACAACAAGTTTGGCATCGAATAATCTCTCTTCTTTTTCCTTACCAATAGCATAAGAAATGGTCTTGAGTCCTTTGGTGAAATGTCGTATACTTAACACGAGAGCAAATTCATGAATTTGGATTAGAGATTTATTTGAAATTTTTGTAGCATTAAAGCAGAATTTGATGGAGGATAGGTATGCATTCTATAGATTCAATGTGATGTTATTTATGCTATATTGTTGAGATACGTTTTCCAACCTTTAGATAAGACAAATTGATATCAAAATTTTCTTTCCAAAAGTCGTATTTTCACTAGTGTGTTGAGTTTTATTACTTGAAACATTTGTAGCTTGTGCCTTGTTTCACTTACACTTTTGTCAGAACAAGTTGGAAATAGGATGAGATGCACATGTACTTAAACAGTTAAACATGTCTTAAATAGTAGTGTGCTTAAAGCTTTCGTATAGTGTGATCTAGGTAAGTCTTGTAGAATTTATGCTATGTTATCGTGACTAAAAAAAAAGATGTTATAAGTGGTCTTATATTTAAAGAATTTCAAGAGTGATTTCATATTAGAAAGCATTGCAAGTTGTTTTATTGTGGGAGACTTTATAGAAAGTTTTTGATAAGTTTTGTAAATTTGCTTTTGTTGGAAGAAGTCTTGATTTGCTTATGTTGAGATGATTTATCGATAGCTTTATATTGGTTTTGTTTTAAAGGGTTTTATGCGACGAATTTTATAAGTGCTTTACAACGAGAGGTTCCTATAAAACCTTCTCGTTGGAAAGTTTTATGTTTTATACCCCACACCAAATTTAAAAAGAAAAGCACTTGATAGTAATTTTTGTGTCAAAAGAGTTTTGGTTAGATGATTTGTGTATTGTTTTCCATATCATTTAGCTTGGGAGTTTCATAAGCGAATTTTTGGGATTTGGAGTTTTGTGGTCAATTTTGGATTGAAAGACTCTTTAATGTCTTTGTTTTAGGATGAGTGATCTTGTTTATGTGGGTGATCTTTCTTATTTGAATTAGCTTTCTTTTACTAATGCTTATTTCTAAAATTGAGATTTGGATGAATATGGTAGATAGGAAGAGGTGTTGTTTTAGTTCTAGTTTTGAGAACTTGAGTTTCTCTTGTTGCTTTGAGTTTGGTAGGGAATGATTTGTATAGTCGAGTCGGGTCTATATCAAGTGCTTTATTTGGAATGTGGGAACAACAAAGGGCATTGAAATGTTGCTTTAGGGTACACTTGACTTCAAAGAAGTGTGTCCAAAACAACAATGCCTACATTCCTTTTATTTGTAATTTTCATTATTTTCTTTCTACTGCATTGCTACTTATCATTTAACTTTCATGCATAAATTCCTAAACCTAGTGACACTCGTACGAAAGTCCTAAGGGTTAGAAAATAAAACTTCATTTCGTTTCCTACAACTTTAGTGACACTTAAGGACAAAAATTAAGGATTGAGTCTTAGAAAACATAGACTTAGGGTGCATGTTCCTTATAGGATAGAGACTTTAAAACAACAACTTAGTGACACGTTTTCCTAGATTTAGATTTTCTTTTCTTAATTCACTAATAATCAACCAATCAATATTAATCTAATTCTTAAAATCTATTAAAACACTCAATTCTTAATCAAGTTGTTATTAATATTTTATAATTATTAAACTTTAAATCTAAAATGTAAACCTAAATCAATTCTAATTAATCTAATAATCAACCCTTAACCAATCTAAGAATCTAAAAGATGTAGATTAAATTAGAAGATTAAGTTACAAATTAAATTCATTAGGATTAAAATATTCTTAAAGATAAAAGTTAGAGTAATCTTTTAAAATCAATCAACAAACCCCTTAATACATAACAACCGCTTCAAAAGTGAAGTTTATTGGATGGACTACTCCGGGCTGCGGGGCTAAGTGTCCTAAGGAGGCTGGTTCCTCGAGCCTGGTGGCACAACGCCACGAATGAATCTAATGGAGCGTAAAAATATAAAATTAATTTTTCTAATTGACTTAATTCAAACCTTGATAATAAATCATTTAATCTACCTTTTCTTTTAATTTACAACCAATAAAATAATCAATCAAATAATAAGAAAATATATCTCTAAAATCAATCATGAATTACTAATATTTCAACTTCAATTAAAATCTCCTTTTTGCCCTTTTAACAAATCAAAATACAAACAATTTCAACTAAATCATCCTACATAGGACCTATCCAAAACTACACACCGTTACACACACCTAGACTTGTTTGGTTAGGACACGACTTCTAGCCTTAAGTTAGGTTAATAATTTCTTTTGCTGTTCAGTGTTTACTACATGCACATATTCTATAAATGCTTTCTTTATATATTTCCTGTTAGTTACTTTTTATTATTTACCTGCATTTATTTTCTGAATGGCATCTACGCTCATTTGTATATTTTCCTGTTATCTTATCTTGCGAGGTACATTGGATCCTGATGGTTGAGAACTAAAGAAGAGCATTTGCTTAGGAGCTTTTTGAGTGGCCGCGCCACAATCGGGGAATATTTGCTTATAAGCTTGTAAGTGGCAGCGCCACAGTCAGGTATAATCTCTGCAACTCATAATGTAATTTTTTTTTTTAAATATATCAAAACTGCTACACTCCACACACAATTTGTTAATAGGTATTCTAGCATGTGTAGGTAGTCAGCCATAGGGTAGTTCACTAACGAAGCTTTGGCCCTATAGGTCAAAGCTTGCCCCCTTCTGTGAGCCCTAGAGACCATTAGGGTCATTTAGGCCTGTAGAGTAGGCCACCTATTATGCCGGTTGGCATCGTTGTTTTCCCACACGAAGTGGGCATCGTTGTTTTTCTACTAGGACTTTGGCCTTTTCCGGTTTTGGGTACGATACCCCCCCCCCCTTTTTTTTCTTTCTTTCTGTGAGCCTTAGAGACCATTAGGGTCATTTAGGCCTGTAGAGTAGGCCACCTATTTGTGCCAGTGGGCACCGTTTGATGATTTTCTGTGCGGGTATCTTACCTGAAGGATACCCTTAGGGTGTGTTTATTTATTTTTTTCTGTACTCTGGATGTCATGCATATATTCTTACACACTTTTCTTCACAATGCACTTTACCTACATACATGCATTGCATTAGTGGACCTAAGGATCTTTCTTACTTATGCATCTTTCCATGCATCATACAACGTTAGATATGTTCGTTTGCATATTATAGAGTCTCTGATTCAACTCTTTCGAACTATTAATCCTTGAATCCTTAGGATAGAGCCTTCCCATCTTGCATACATATAGGGCGATTCGTTATGATTAGGATTTTAGCTGGCTTCCTTTTTCAGGCAAGGAATAAGTCCAGATTGCATTAGCTAGGTCGTAGGTGTTAATATCGTATGTACGATATTACATCTTCTATAGATTTAGGATCTAAAGGTGAGGGGAACGAGTGTACCTCCATACACCTTATTGGTAGGTAAGCTATCCATCCTTTCGGAAGCTATAAATCCTACCCATCCGCGTCACACAGATGACGCCACCTCCCTCTTTCTCTCGTGCATGTCTGAGTGCGTTGTCCCTCTTTCTTTTCTCCAGTTTTTCACTTCTCTTAGCCGGCCGGATGTTGACTGAACCATGTGTGATTGATTAAGCCAACTTGGGACACTCTTTCTCTTTGATTGGGAAAGCCTAGAATTCCCCTTTGCACTAAACCCAATTGAGAAGATAATCTAACATCCCTAATCGAGAGTTTTCCTAAGTCAAGGCTTAGGATGTAATTAACTACGGGGGCTTGCGCCCGTAGGAAACCGATCCCCACAATCAAATAAACCCTATTCGATGCTGATGTATCGAATAGGGGAAATCTCGTGAACTTTTGGGTTATAGATATTATTATCCATCGAGGTTGGTAGGTGAAAGTCGCTATCCTCCATGGCTAATCGTATCTATAACTCCATCTGCTCTTCCATCGGCCTGCTTGTGTCGATTGTAAAGGTCCACGACCATTTTGTCCTACGGGATAGTGTGATCGTGCTCTTTGCATTCGAACCACACGAGCGGAATCCTTTCGGAGACCCACATCGTCCAGGCTCGTACAGGTTCGTCCAGATGAACCATACATATTCTTCACAATTTTCTTCAGTTTGTCCTGTACTAAAGTCAGCTCGTACGGACTAACAGCACAAAAAAATGAAAAATCTGAGGGATTTTAAAATCTACCCATCTTAAGAAAAATGTCATCCCAGTCATTTCCCTTAAGGATCCAATTGCAAAATCGACACAAAATAAATCCGTCTAATCAAAACTCAAATCAAATCGAATCAGAACCAAAACTCATCAAAAATCATACATACAGTCATACAGTTCATTCAATCACATGTCATTCACTATGCATGATATGTCAAATCAATCAATTAATCAAATAATCTTACCAGCAGAACTTTCAGGTCATTGTTGATATTCATAGTGTTGTAAACTGTAGACACGTGGCATTATTGGAGTAGGTGCAGTAGGTCGTGGTACAACGATCTCCCTCTGACTATCACTAACAGCTCTATCATTCATCCTGTTCATTGATATTTCATTATAAGCTCTTGATCCGATAGTCCTCTGTCCTACAGTACGTCTAGGTTCAGACTGTACTTTGCCAGAATCAGTTATTCCTCCAAACCCTTTCTTAGGACAATCTGCTACTCTATGTCATTGTTGTCCACAACAAAAATATTGTCCCATCAATAAATAGCAGTGACCTACATGTCGTCGACTACAATGGACGCACTCGTTGTAACTGACAGAAGATGCTATCGATGCAGATCCCCTTGACTCACTATACTTATTTTTCTTGTCTCTATCTCTTTCTCTGCTCGGTTCATCTCTGCTCTTCCTAGTAACTTCATATCTTGATGTTGGTGCTGCAAAATCAATCTAGCCCGTTCCACCAACTCAAAAAACTCATGAATCCGTAATGGTACTAGCGGGTGTCTCAGCTCTCTATTTAATACTTGCAGAAATCTATAACACTTTTCTTCAGCAGTGGGGATCAAATGTGAAGTATACCGAGCAAGTGCAGTAAACTCGGCCTCATACTACATCACTGTCTTGCGTCCTTGCTCCAATTTAATAAAAGCTTCTTGCATTTGTCTTCGGGTTGATGGAGGTACAAACCACATCCGGAACACTGTAGTGAACTACTCCCATGTGATCTCAACATTTGTCTTCCCTTGAAAGTTCTCTCTCTACTGTCCAATCCACCATCTCTCTACTTCTCTTTCAAACAGGAACACAGCTAAAGGCACCTTTCGACTTTCCAGACATTGCATGTTGTCAAAAAATCTTTTCTATCCTCATTATCCAATCTTCAGCAGCCTGTGGTCCTACAGCCCCTTTGAACAACGGATGCTTCAGCTTATGAAATATCTGTAAATGCTTATATGTTTCTTCTTCTTTACTTCCACTTAACTTACTATGTGTGTCACCCATGACTTGTGCTATTACAGTAGCCAACTGCATCATACTTTCTGATGGTACTGGAGCTGCACTGTGTTGCTCATTTGGCACACTTGATTCTGGATTATCCATTTAATTTTTCTCCTGCACAGTTTAGTATAATCGGAATGATACATACATGCAACTATGTATGCAATATGATGCACTTGAAACTACCCATTCTACCCAACTCTTAATCAAATCCTATAGCTCTGATAACAATCAATTTTTCCAATAACACAGCTCTGATACCACTAAATTGTGACGCCCCAAGATCTAACTTTGAAGAATTATTTAGTCGATCCTTTAAGTTAATCTTCTACCAGAGCTATCTATAGTCATCAATAAGTATTAAACAATCTAATAAAATTGTATAATTTAAAATATCAAGTAAACATTTATATTCATTCCCAAAAGTTCATTTATAATACTCAGGATCTACATATTAATCGCATGTAATCCATCCTGTCCTGAATACAAAAAGAATTACTATAACAAAAGGACAAAAACCTGAAGATTCTTGATCAACCTCAATCTCCTGCTCCCTTGCCCTGACCTGAAAATATTAACCACATATAATGAGCTTCAAAAAGCCCAGCAGGTCATCAAATACCTACAACTGAAATCAAAGCATGGTACATAAGCAATATGCATGTCAATCAGTCATATCATTGCAGTCACTTACACATGATCATTGAGTCAATGCATAAACAAAAATCAATACGTAAGCAGTAATCAGTACAATAACAGGAATTAATACAAGAATGTGTGAAGCTAGCACTATCAGTGGAAGAATCAATAAACGGTATAAAAGTTCATAAAGCTCAATGAATCAATAAACGTGCGTCAAATCTCTACAGTAGTAATCGTGTCAATAACACCAGTCAATTCAGTACAGTAGACAAATCTTCATATCTAAAATCTCACAGTTAAGTCATTAAAGAAATATTCGTATTGGTAATATCAATCAAATCAGTCAATAATATCAATCATATAAAAAGAATTCATTAGTTCAATAATATCAGTCGATATAAAATGTCAAATCAATACTATCGTTCATGACTGTTAAAATCAAATCAATGAAATAAAATCATAACATCGTTTGAAACAGTTGGAATCAATCAAGGTCGTAGAATCATATCAAGATGTACACTTGCAATTCAGTTATCCAATATCACGTACTCAGTAAATCACATGCAATCTAATAATTTATATCACGTGTTCAGTGAATCACATGTCACTTACACAGTATATGACGTGCATAATGTCAGCATAGTGAATCAGTAGTATCAGTGCCTGTATCAGTACCAGTAACAATCCAGTGACATGAACAATAATGCTATAACAGCAAAATCATGCATTAACAGTAAATCCGTATAGTAACGATAAATCCGTACTATAACGATAAGAACAATGATTAAACACATGTATTTCAGTAATCAGTAATCATACTCACAACATACTCAACAAGTAAAAGCTCTAGCTATTACGGTGTTTTTCAATCTTGTATCTTATCCGTTGGCTCAGTGAAAAGAGTCGTCACTCTTTGTCCGTCGGCACAGTAATCATCTCCTTATAACTCCTTTTGGTAATCACGTGATCAATAGAGGATAACACCAAACTGTATTTAAAGGAAAGCCTGTCGGCCCACCATCATGTACAGGTCAATCAGTCTCCAACCAACGGTTCAACCAGTTCTTATTTGTCTTTCACACATACACTAGTATCACAGTAATATCATAATAGTTTCAATCATATAATCACATTCTTCATTATCATCAACGCATTGCAACCAATAAATATGATTTGGCTCAATTTAGAAAACCCCTTAAAATATAGTATAGTAGACAGAAGTCGTTATAAAATGCACAGATCCAAAAAATTACCAAATTATTAGAAATCACGTAAAACAATATTTCAATACTTTACTTGTACTGAATCAATATTTTTCGACATCCAGATAATTTTCTATTCGATAAAAATCTCACAGAATTCAAAATACCCAGTGAAAACTTTCCAAAAAATACTTAAATCGTACAAAAACACAATTTCTATAACATACTACAAGTTACGCGGTAAAAGTTCCTTCAATACAAAAATATGCACATTTTTCGGTAACAGAAACACAAAACGGAGCAGAAAAATACCAAAACTCAAAATCTTCGAAATCAGAAATAGGATTCGTATTCCTTACTGCGAGATAAACAATTCTTCTAACTATGGTGACAGACGAAAAGCGCTTCGCGGCCTCCGAAATCAAGCCTTCCTCTTCTCTCCTTCTCTTTCTCTCTCCAGCTTTTCTCTCTCTTCAAAATGATCCAAAATATCTCAATTCCAATACTTATCAAACAGGATCATCCCGGACGATTTCCATTCATCCCGGGATGATTTGCCCTCTGGACAAACCTCGTCCAGACGAAGTGTATTCGTTCCTGGACGATTTGCTCTATGGACAATTTTCGTCCCGACGGTTCGTCCAGATGAACCATACAGATTCTTTATAATTTTCTTCAGTTTTTCCCGTACTAAAGTCAGTTCGTCCGGACTAATAGCACAAAAAAAATGAAAAATTTGAGGGGTTTTACAATTGAAATGGTTCAGGCTTTGATATGTGGGTCGAATTAGGTTCGTGCTCACTATGATTTGAAGGGAAGAATGAAGGTATTCATTTTTTTTAATGCTTTTGTAATTCGTTCAATGTTTATTCTATAACTTATATACTTTGCAATTATTTATAGAAAGAGAAAGATGATAAAATTGAGATACCAATACCTTCTACTTGAAGATTATTATCATGATAAATTTCTGGTCAATGATAAATCTCATGTCTTGTCTTCTTTTGTTTTAATTTACTGTTCTTGCATGTTCTTTGAAAAAAGTGTTTCTTTAATATAATTTACTGTTCAATTCATTAATTGTTCTTGCATGTCAATAATAAAATCAATTTACTGTTCTTGCATGTTAATATAAAGTTATAAACCTGCTAAATCAATTTATTGTTCTTGTATGTCAATGATAGAATCATGTTATTTGTAGATGAGTTGTTAGATCTGTATGTAACTGATTGTAGAAACAATAGTTGTGCCGTCTCTGCCATATTCTAACTTGATCAAAAAATTATTTCTTTTCGATCAAACTTTGAATCTGTACTTCACTATTTGACAAATGATTTATTTCGACCCAAATTTCTGAACTTGAGCAGTTCATTTTTCAATAGAATTAAAGTATCTTTATGTTGGTCGTGTGTTGCTTGCATGGGATTTTGCTAAAATAAACCTATGTCTAATGGAGTGGAGAGAGGATCTAATATATTATAAATAAGCTACAGTATAGTAAAAGATAGAACAACATAAAGAGAATACATAATCATCTAATTTAAGTACCGATTCCTCAGTAAGGTTTCTAATGCTCTTATTTTTAATTGCAGCTTTGCAGGTAGATGAAGATGAAAAAGATAGTGAATCTTGTAATTTGGTCGTACTGTATTTTTTTAAGAGCTGTTTGAGACATATTATATATGATTATGCTTTGAGAAATTTGTAATTTGATCCTACAATATTGACTATTTCAGATCTTTCATTTTATTATGATTGTCTCAATAGCTATGAATGATGGCTAGACTCTTGGACCATGGCACCATGCTAACCTTTATGGATTCATAACTTTCATGTTATTATTTTTATTAATATGATATCCTTGTGATTTTCTCTTGTCAAGAGAATGTAAATTTTTTTATTGCTTTATATTAGATATTATATAAATGGCATCATGTTTTTTTAAGTAACTTGTAATGCATTTTTTAATGGTGAAATTTCAAAATTTCATTAAAAACATCATTTTTGAATGTGAAAAATTCATAAAAAACAATCAATTCGAGCTTGTTATCGAGCTTATAATTGAGTCGAGCTCGAGCTCACTATTCGAGCTCGAGCTAACGAGCCCAATACGAGCTTGGGATTCGGACACACGAGTTGAGCTCAAGCTCGAGTTCTTGACTCGAGTCGAGCTCGAGCCGCCTGCATAATTAACAAGCTAGGCTCGAACAACCTTTGATTCAAGCTGGACTCGACTCATTTGCACCCCTAACTAGAGGTGCAGAACATGCAATCAGAAGTGGCGTCGTGCTTGTGCAGGATACTCGAGTGACTACGATCAAGTATTGTAAATAAAATTTTTTTGTGGGGAAGTTTTCAAAATTGCCCCCGTTATACGTATTTTTTTAGGGTGGACAATTACCTACCTTTAGCAGAACATGGTTCCGCGCCCCTAGCGGCACTTTTCTTTGACTTGGATCCAAATGTGTAGCATATAATTAGGGGTGTAAGTGAGTCGATCATACTCAAATCTATGGGTGGAACTAGGAAGAGCTAAGGTGGAAAATTGACCACTCTGAATTTTTCCCTCAAAAAATAAATATTTTAATTATTTTGCTCACCCTCAAAAGAAAGGCTAGTTCTGTCCGTGCTCGAGTTGAGCTCGCAAGTCAATAGCTTATCGAGCCATGAGTTCGAGCTCGTGCTCAACTTGACTCGACTCGTAAGCTCATTGAGCCAGTCTATTAACTTACAATACATTTTTAAATTAATTTAAATTAACATTATGCAATATATTTTAATCTTTTTTTTAATTAATTCTATAAAAAAATAAATATTCTAAAAAATTAGCCAAATACTTGACTCGACTCATTTGTTTATACCCAACATAATCATCCAGCTGCAAGATGAAAAGGGACAGATCAAAACGCCGAAGAGGAGAAAGCAACCATAAAATTCTTATTCATTCATACATTTATATCTAATTTTTTATTTATTTACATAACACTTAAAATTTTCAATCATATGAAAATATTAGTAAGAATAATTTATTTAAAACAAAAAATATATATATTTATACATATATTTTAATATAATTTAATTCTAAATAAATATATAAATATATATTTTAGATATGTAAATATATAAAAATTTTATAATATAAATATAAATCCCTCAAAACAAAATTAGTTAAGGGCTAAAATAGAAGCCAATAGGTTACTTAAATTCAACCATTTATTTATTTATTTGATATATTTTAGAATTTAAATTTAATATATATAACCTATGTATTTGTTATTATTTTTTACCAATTTTATTTTGGCACATAAATATATACTTTATCATGTATCAGACATATATCTACTAGATTTTTTTTGAACATTTATGTTAATTAAAATAAATTAATATACACACCATATATATATATATATATATATATATATATATATATATATATAAACTTTGAATATAAAACATTTTAATTGATATTCAAAACTCTCAATCAAAATCAGCTAAGTCCTGCTAGAAATTTTGCATGGAAACTCCTCCATGATCCAAGTATGAAAAGACTCTACATGGAATCCCTTTAGTCAGAAAGCAGTAACTTCTTAACTTTCTTCATAAATAATCCTGTCCCCCAATTCTTCCAAATAACAAATTGGGTGCATGCATGACGTGGAGGTCAATAAATTATAATTATTATTTTTAATGACACGTGGCAAAATATTAAAACACAGTATATATTAATTTCTAATTCAGCTATTTAAGATATTTAGCCATGAAAAAACTTTGGATTAATTTAGTTAGTCGTGTGTGTTAGAAAATTCACGATGATAAACATTAAATTTTAATGTCTAATTTTTTCATGAAAATTCTACATACACATAAATAATAAAAATATGCAATAGACAACCTAATTTTTAGGTAAGAAATTCGAAAAGAGAAAAAATTATAAGGCCAAATTCAATTGAAATGATCGAATATGTAGAAGAATATGAAATTACGTGTTCGTATTTCTATAAATGTGAATAAAAATGCTTAAGATAAAATAATTAATGTTTCATTTGAAACAGTTTTCGTACTGCTTTTTAAAATAGCTTTCTAGTACAAAAAATTCAAATTAAAAAAATTTTTGTACTAAAAAGCTATTTTAGAAAGCAAGAAGAAAACTGTACCAAACGGAGCCTAAATGATGTTAGTCGGATGATGATGGCTAGATAATGGCAGATAGATGATGATGATCAAATCATGTCAGTCAAACACCAACGATTAGAAACTTAGAGCATATTTATTTTGAGATGAACTTAATTTATAAATAATCAATCAATATATACATTAGTTCAACAATTCAATAATTTGAAGCCAAAATTTAATCTGGAAATTCTGATTTGATCTTTTTTTTTTTTCCTTTTATTGTATAGCATCATAGAAAAACAAAATGTATGATGATGGACGCGTGTCATAAGGCTTAACCATATACACTTGACAAATAGGAAGGCATTTAAGAAGAATATAGAAAATAAATAACCATCTAAACCTGCTTCGTCGAGAAGTAACTTATAAAGCACGGGTCTTCAGCCTCTCCGAAATCTCTTATATCAGTCATGGCTTCCTTCTCCCTCCTCCAGCTTCCAGAAATCCAGCTCTCTTTCATCTTCCTATAACTTCAAGGGCTTTCTTCTCAGACTAGCTAGTTCGAGTGCTTCTTTCCATGGATGATCAATCCATCTACTTGCCTCCTGGCTTCAGATTCCACCCTACTGATGAAGAGATCATAACTCAGTACCTCATGAAGAAAATTGCAGATCAGAATTTCACATCGGTAGCCATTAGCCAAGCAAATTTCAATGACTGCGAGCCTTGGGATCTTCCAAGTACTGAAACTATTCCTCCATCCTTAAACTTTCGAAGTGAAAATAGTTCATAATGATATATATTTATATCAACTGTATATGATATGTAGGGAAGGCCAAGATGGGAGATAAAGAATGGTATTTCTTCTGCCAAAAAGACAGAAAGTATCCTACAGGGATGAGGACCAATCGGGCCACAAAAGCTGGCTATTGGAAGACAACAGGAAAGGATAAGGAGATATTGAAGGGGAGGAGAGTCCTAGGGAAGAAGAAAACTCTGGTTTTTTATAAGGGGAGAGCTCCAAAAGGGCAGAGGACCAACTGGGTCATGCATGAATACAGACTTGAAGGCAAACAACAAGTGCCTTACAGCTTTTCTAAATCTCCAAAGGTACAAGGTTTACTATCACATATAAAAAATTATTTATTTATCGATTTATTATTATTATTATTATTATTTAGGCCACCATATATGAATTCATAGGAAGAAAGGTCTATGGGTCTCAATCAGTTGAGGATCTCGAAAATTATTGTCAAAGTCATAAATTTGATTTATAGCACTCGTTCAATATTAATATATTATTACAAATATTATATAAACAGTATAGAGAAGTGCATAAATATAATGTTATTTCATGCTAATTAAGTATCCCACTCTTTGCACAATTAAATAAAACAGTTCAACAACATCAAAACAATGAAAAAATAAATAAATAAATAAATAAATAAATAAAACAGTTCAACAACATCAAAACAATGAAGTGTAAATCTATTTTTTTATAAGATTTTTTTTATAATTATAGAGTTTTTGTCCATATTAAGACTTGGCACATGCAAAATGATTAAAATATTTTGATATTTACATTCATAATTAGTTCTCAATATGATGCATGCAGGAGGAATGGGTTGTTTGCAAAGCATACCAGAACACAAAGGATAAAAAGATAAGCCCAGCACAAGAGTTTTCATCCAAGAAGAACTTAATTGTTGATGATATTTTATCTGAAAACCCTAACATGCCACCTCTTCTGAATTCTCCATGCTTCAACTCAAGCAACCAAGGAGTAGAGGGTCAACTGGAGCTTGAAAATGAGCTAAACAGATCCGTCTTCTCCTCTCAAAGTTACCATCTTGGTCCTTGGTTCTTGCACCAGGAAGAAAGAAGATTAAAAGCTCCATTTATTTCCAATCAAGGATGTTTTGCGTTAAGCGTCCCTGGAAGAGTAGAAAGGAATGGTGAGGCTTCTTCAGCCATCTTCAAGCAACAGATATGAAACCTGCTATATTCCTCAGATGTGCAAGCAGTTCTGGATTTTGATAACATACTGAATTATGAAATATTGTGAAATAATCTCCTCATGCGCCAAGCATTTTCATGTTATGCGCAGTGGCAGAACTAGGATTTCAAATGAGAGAGAGAGTGTGTGTGAAAGAATTTGCTCTAAACTTAAGAAGTAAGAGTTTTATATAATTTACATATTTGCAGGAGAATTTTAAGAGCAAAACTTTGATATTATACAAATATAATGAGTCTTTGTTGAATTCAAGAGAGGTGAAAGCCACACCTTCAACTCCTTCCAGATTCCACTACTGATTGTTGGCATACAAAAATTTCAGATCTCTTACATTATCACCAATGTTACTGGGCTAATAAGTGGCGGGGCCATAAATTTTTCTTTAACAGATAGAAGATATTGATTTTGTAATTTCTGCAGGAATAAATTGCATATATATTAGGAGGATATTTATATATGTACCACACACTTTATATTATACTATTTATATATTTAAAATTTAAGAATTTAATATTTCATATCTATCACCCATAGAATAAATATGAATGCAGTAAATAAAATATTAAAGTTTATAGAATGATATGAATGAAATATAGAAGTGCATATTTAATATTAAAGTTGTCTATGAAATATATGCATGAAATATTGAAATTTGAATGTTAGATATGTAAATAATATGATATAAAATAGTATGTATGTAAATTCTCCTTAAAAATATTAAATGAATATATATATATATATATATATATATATATATATATATATATATATATATATATATATATATATATATATATATATATATATATATATTTAGTTGAAACCCACATAGGGGCTTACGCGTTGATATAAAAAATGATTACAAGGTCCTTAGAAAGTTCCTCCAACTCACTACGCTCATACGAGCTACAATCAATATTATTATTAAATATAAAGATATGTTAGAATGAATTTTGATGTACTGAAAATAATTACCTTTTAATTTTTGTACATGAATGAAAAGACAAAATTAATGTTTTTTTTTCTCTCAAATTAATATTCTATTAAATACTACTTCTTACTAAAGGAGTATATCTAAAAAAAATTCCCTTTTTATTTCTCCACATAATTTAAATAATATTAGGTGCCCTATTAAGTAAAATGCATAGTAGAAAGCTCAGAATATTAATTCATAAATGTGTTCATAAGTAGGTGTAAAGCCAGAGGAAAAGCACGATATGAATGCCCATGGCTTAATGAGCTTTGAAACCCGTATTAACACGAATTAACACGATTTTAGACTTATAAGTGTATATACAATAGGTCTGGCTTTGCATCTAAAATAGTTTTTTTTCTAAGATAAACTAAATAATAGTTGTTAATTTTTATTTTCTTAAATTTTATGAGATTTTAGATTTGTGGTCAAGTAGAATTTGTCGGAATAAAAAAATTTATCCTTTATTTAGTTTGGAATTTAGTTTGTAAATCCTTAGTTCTTTAGAGGTTCTATTAGACATATCTGACTGACCTACTATAAATTTAGTAAATTATGGCACTGATTAAACGAAATATCTTGCAAATAATAATTTTAAGAGGTTCTATTAGACAAAAAAAAATCATGCAATTTTTCAGATTAAATGTTAATAAAAAATTTTGATAGTTGCCCTTAATAGCATTAACTATTTCTAAAATATATATAATGATTAAAGCAAATTAAAGGGCAACACCACAATTAATACAAAAGCATGAACATTTTACTAGAGGTGATCATTGCATAATGTTGTTATGAAAAAATCATAGTCATTACTAGGGGTGTAAGTGATCAGTAGAATCAGCTCGTGAACTAGCTTAAACTCAACTCATTAACAAGTTCATGAGGTGAGTTTGTCGAGCCACAGGTTCGAGCTTTAGCTTATTCTCAAGTTCACCCTAACTAGAAACATAAAATTGTCGAACCATTCATTTAAATTTAAAATATATTTCAAAATAAGTTTCAAAATAATATAATAAAATATATAATAAATATTTTTAATTATTTCTTGAGTCAAACTCGAGCTTTCCCAATAAGCTTGAGTCTAATAATTTTTGATGGAACTGTGTTCGAACTTAGTAAACGAGCTCGAGTTCAAGCTCAATTAGAATTAAACGAGCTTAGCTCGATTAGGCAGATATTCATCTCACCTCAACTCAACTCATTTACACATCTAATTTTTTTCACAATTAGTTTTCCTTATGATCTTCAAATAAAAGATTAAAATTGTTAATGTTAATCTATAACCAAAAAACAACATGAAAATCTAATTTGATCAAATTTTAATGTGAAAAAAAATCATCATATACAAAATTAATTTTCATTGTTATTACCAGCTTTCAATACAAAACCAAGAACTTTCATGTTAATCTATAACTTAAAAAAATTGATGATCTAATTTGATCATTTTATATAATTGAAATCAATCTATTGATATTGTTCTAGTTGCCTTTTTATGCATTCTTAAAAAAATTTATTTAATTTGAATACTCATATACTATAAAATTAAAGAATCATTCACCATATAAGTAATGGTTAAGAATAAAATAAAATTAGTAATTTATCATCTTAAAATTATTTATATATATTATAAGATTTATTATCACAGTATATGGATCTTACGTTATAAATATATTAATTACAAATGCTTGATTAAATACTGAAAATGATAAAAATAAATCAATTATGGTTCCTAACTAATTTTATTAATAAATATATATATGAAATAACTCAATGGTGGTCACCATGATATGATATTACATATGCTACCCTGCTCTAACTTAATAACCCTAACTTGAAATGTTAATATATAATATCACTTTTGACTTTAATAATGAGAAGAAAAAGAGTCAAATATATTTCAAAACTTTTATTTTAGAAATCTCGATACTTAGGGTCTGCTAGAGTCTGACTTTTTACAATTTTATTTGACAACAACTTTTTTATTGCTTATTAAAAAAATTGATGTCGGTAAACTGCTTTTTGCAGCCATAGTTGAGAAATTGTTTTATCTACAACAATTTTATAAAATATTGCAGTAGTCTCAAACAGAACCTTAATACAATTTAAAACTCTAAAATTAATCTCACTTATCCAATTAATTATGATTTAGAAGTGATCAATGAAGAGAGCAAACAAAGTAGTCAAATCTAATTATTACTCTTATTAAATTTTAAGTCTTGTTATGCTTCACATTAATGAATAAAATGTTAATAATAGAAAACTATTAATTCAATTATTATAATAATAACAAAAATTGTATGGAAAATGAAGGCTTGCTATAGCTAGGGTATCCAAGGGATATGATGTAAAACTCATAAGAAGTCAAATTTTCATTATTGTTAGATGAAATGACTTAGCCTTGGGTTCCTTGATCGCTAATAGATGCTCCATTTGTTGTTTAGTACATGTGGCATGCGTTTGGATATCTCCCCTTTAACAGTGGTCATGCATTAGATAATTTACAAAAATTGGGCCCTATTTATTGTATATTGTCATTATCTTATCTTAGACTATCTTAGTGATAATTACAGCATGTATTTGTCAAATTGAATGACTAATAAGTAATAGCTCCTAAGGTGGCAAAAAAAATACTAAATGCAAGTGCAAAATGTAAAATGTTTGGATGTTTTTTAAAATTATAAACTGCAGATATTTGTATTAATGTAGCTAATTTTGCTATGTGAAGGTTATAATTGTCAAGCTACTTCGATTGAGATGGAATTTTATATGCCAAAGTACAATGCTCATATATATTCATAATGTTTTCGAATCTGTCTTCTAGAATGAGAGCATAAACATCAATCATTGACATGCAAGAAATAATTGAGAAATTTTTTATAAACATTTCTATTAAGAGAATGTAATATTTAACTACTTTGATTTTTATTTAATATTTAACTACTTTAATTTTTATAAATATATTGACTGCATGTAATGGAAGAAAAACTTCTTTTTTTAAAGGGAGCAGTACTTTGATTTGAATGATAGTTTGTATATAATGAGATAAAATAAAAATGAAATCTACATAAAACGTAAACTTTTAAGTTTTAACATTGAATTCTAAAATGCAAAAACTCATGAGGCTTAACCCAATGTGAGTAATTATAGAAGTTAATAGTCATGAATTACAAATGGTTGTATTTTGCTAAAATTGAGGAAGTCATTGCAATATAAGAGAGTTTTAATCTATGTTGCACGGATACTCCTATTTACGAGGCATGCTGTATCGGATACGTGTCGGATAAGGATACGCCTCCGATACGGCACGGATACGTGTCGGATACGGCCTTGCCATGTCCGATTAAAATATTATTTAAATTTGACTGGACACGCGTATCGGATACGCGTGTCCTAGTAAAAAAAACACTGAGCCACGATTTACCCTTTTCTTTTCGACTTTCCACCGTTTCCGCTCAATATCCATATTCATTTATGCGGCTGAAACATTTCAAAGAGCTAGGTTTTTCGTTTCCACACACGTGTTCATCTTCTTCGTTATAGTTGAAGGAGCGGCTCGATGACCCGAGCATAGAAGCAACAGGATCATCCTTTGTCGACAAAGAGGCTTGACGACGTGAGCATTAAAGTCGATAGGATCATCCTTCGTCGACGAAGCGGCTTGACAACGCGAACAATGAAGGCGACGTGAGCAGTGTAGGTTTGTTTTCTTCATCGTTCTTCGTTTTCTTAATCATAGGCTCGGTATTGAAACTTGGTACCGCTTGGTACCGAACGTTACTGGAACTCGGTATTGCTCGGTACTCGGTACCGAGCAGTATTAGAACTCGGTACTGCTCGGTATTGGAACTCGGTACCGCTCGGTATTGGAACTCGGTATTGCTCGGTACTACTCGGTACTGAGCGGTATTGGAACTTAGTACTGCTCGGTATTGGAACTCGGTACTTCTCGGTATTGGAACTCGGTACTGCTCGGTATTGGAACTCGGTATTACTCGGTACTACTCGGTATCGAGCGGTATTGGAACTCAGTACTGCTCGGTATTGGAGCTCGGTATTGGAACTCGGTACTGCTCGGTATTGGAACTCGGTACTGCTCGGTATTGGAACTCAATATCGCTCGGTACTGTAACTTGGTATTACTCGGTACCGCTCGGTATTGCTCGGTATGGAGGGGTACCGAATGGTAAAACAATTTAAAAATAAACAGCACTTCAAAATTACTCTTACAAAAAAAAATTGTTACAGTACCCCGCCAGGGGGCAGTGCCCCCTTGGACCCCCGGCAGAGTCGCAACATATCTACACTTTCACTTAAATTTTTTCATGTTTCAAATTCATATGTTTTAATTTGTATAGATCCTTTGTAGGATAATGAGTTCTAGTGGAGCAGGAATTGGTTCTGATGATGGTCCATCAGAAATTAATATTGAAGATAACAAACATTTATGGGGTTATGTTACAAAAATAGGTAAAACATCAGAAGGGGGAGGCAATATTGCATTCAAATGCAATTTTTGTAATGCATCATACAAAGGATCATATTATAGAGTGAAAGCTCATTTGTTGAAGATTAGTGGTCATGGAATCAAAGTTTGCCCGAAGATAAGCTTATCATAAATGGCTGAATTACAAAGAAAAATCAGTGAAGCTGAGCAAAGGAGTAAAAAAGAGCTTCCAAAACATATTCCACTTCCAAGCACTCATGCTTCCTATCCTTCATCATCTTCTTCAATTAGATGTGATGACAGTACTGTAAACAAAGGACCTTTTCGAATGGAGGGATTTGAACCAAAAAAAAAGAAAACATGTTGTAGATAGTGCTTTAGAGAAAGCATTTAATTTACAAATGAGAGAACAACTAGACGGGGAAATAGCTAGAATGTTTTACTCAGCTGGACTTCCTTTTAACCTAGCAAGGAATCCACATTACAAAAATGCCTTTACATATGCATGCAATAACAATCTTGCAGGATACGTGCCACCAGGATATAATGTCATTAGAACGAAGTTGTTACAAAGAGAGAGGGACAATATTGAGAAGTTGCTCGAGCCTACTAGAGGAGTTTGGAAGGAAAAAGGAGTTACTTTGGTTTGTGATGGGTGGACAGATCCACGAAGAAGACCACTTATCAACTTCATGGCTGTAACAGAGAGTTATCATATGTTTATCAAAGCTATAAACTGTGAAGGACAGTACAAGGATAAGTTCTTCATTTCTAATTTAATCAAAGAAGTTATCATGATGGTGGGGCCTTCAAACATCATTCAGGTCATTACTGATAATGCACCTGTTTGTAGAGCTGCAGGTCTACTTGTAGAGCAAGCATATCCTCATATTTTCTGGACACCATGTGTTGTGCATACGCTTAATCTTGCTTTGAAGAATATTTGTGCAGCTAAGAATACCGAGGCAAATGAAATCACCTATAATGAATGTCATTGGATCACAGTGATTGCTGGAGATGCAATTGTAATTAGAAATTTTATTATGAATCACTCCATGAGACTCTCTATGTTCAATGATTTCTCTAATTTAAAGATGCTTGCAGTTGCTGAAACTCGGTTTGCCTCAGTAATAGTGATGTTGAGAAGATTCAAAAAAATAAAAAATGCTCTTCAAGCTATGGTGATCAGTGACAAATGGACATGTTATAGGGAAGATGATGTTAGAAAGGCTAGGTATGTAAAAGCGAAGCTTTTAGATGATTTATGGTGGGATGAGATTGAATACATCATAAATTTCACAGACCCAATTTATGAGATGTTGAGAGTAGCTGATACGGATAAGTCTTGTTTACATCTCATTTATGAGATGTGGGATTCAATGCTAGGCAAAGTAAAAGAAATTATATATATACGGATAAGTCTTGTTTACATCTCATAAAATTGCTTAGCCAAGTTTCATCCTCATCCTGTTGTGAAAGAAATTGGAGCACATACTCATTCATCCAATCAATGAAGAGAAATAAAATTACTCCACAACGAGCTGAAGATTTAGTTTACGTGCATACAAACCTTCGACTTCTCTCACGGAAAACTCCAACTTATATGGAAGGAGACAACAGGATGTGGGATGTTGCTGGTGTTGACCTCGATTTTGTCCAGAGTCGGGCTTGGAGAGTTGACTTGGTCAAATTGACCAAGCCAGACCCCAAGACCCTCTCCGATGGGTTCAGTGAGTCGAGTCGAGTCTGTTGAACCTGGACTTGGACCCTGGGTCAACCCGGTTGACTAAGTCAACCAAGGTTGACCACCTAGCCCCTTTTAAACCCCAAATCAAAATCAAACTCATCCAAACTCAATCATGGCTCGAACCTCATACCCTATTGACCCAATTGGCTGATTTGACTAAGTCAAATGTTGACTCGGTCAAATTTGGCCATTAATGGGTCATAATCACCCATTAGAGCCTATTATGAGCCTAATTAATGGGTTTTAAAGCCTCCAAACGTTTTGGAATCCAAAACCACGGCCAAATATGATTAATTTCCCTCCAAATCACCTCAGGATTAGATCTTAGCCGTTGGCATTAGGTTAAGGGCTTTAAATACCTAAAATTAAGGCTATTTTAAGGGCTTTTTTTCAAATTGCTTGAGCCCTAGCCTTCCGGAGCCCGAGAACTTTCGCTTGAGAGCTCCTGGGACTTCCCTCCACCCTTCCCAATCAAATCCCGACGATCCCAACTCGCCGGCGGCGAGATTCCGGCGACCTAAGGCCAAATCCGTCCAAAGTTTCGATCCAGCTGATCCGTAGCTCGTTTGATCGAGGATTCAAGAAGGAAAACTTACGAGGACAGTCTACAAGCTCAACCGTGTCAAAGATTTGAAGATCCAACGGTAAAATATCTTAAAATCTCTTAGAATAGTCCAAAACACTTAGATTAAAATAGATTTTCTAAACGCCGTTTATAATCCAGAAAAACGGTCCCCCAAGATTTCTGTTCATGTCTAGGTTCTATGTTTGAAATTTTATGAAATTCGGTTGTGAAACGCGTTAGAACGAAGCAAAAAATGAATTAGGGTTTCGAGTCGGGCGTTCGTGTACGCAGGTTGGATCCTGACCGTTTGATCCATGGTCGGCGGTCCAGATTTCATCCGCCCGCGGTCTGGCGCTGACCTCGCGGACGGTCCCGCGGTTAGGGTGGCCACGTAGTTCGATCGGCGCCGTCCGTCCGAGATCACGCGGATCCAACGGCTCCTGAGCCGTGCCGATGTGGTTAAGTGATTGGCGTTGGATTCAGCGCCGCGGCAATCATTGCCAATGATTGCGCGGCGGCGCAATCATTGGCAATGATTGCGCCGAAACCACGGATCCTATCCGTGGTTGCCACGTGGCGCACCGACAGCCACTATTGCTTATTTTAATTAAAATTCATTTTTAAATGTATTTTTAAATCAGAAAACTTTAGAAATTCACCAGAAATTCATTTTTCGTCCGATTTTCGCGTATAATACCTTATTTTGTTCGTATTTTCATTCTCTACACAATAAATTTTTTTTTTTATAAAAATAATTTATATATTTTTAATTATTTATTAAAACAGTAAAATACCTTTTTCTTTATTATTTAAATTATTATTTTAATATAATTATGTTTATATTATTATTATTTAATTGATTAGTTATATTATTGTTACTTTGAAATACTAACCTAGTATTTATTATGATTATTATTATAATTATTATTATTACTATTATTTTTTTTTATTATTATTTCTTTAAAAAAAAAATTTATTTTAAAAATAGGCTTTAATGCCCTTTAAACTTGCAAAAACCATATCTTTCTCGTTTTTATTATACTTAAACTTTGAAATTACATAACTTTGTCATTTTAGGTCCGCTGTCGACGTACAGCACCTTGTTTTGGATGTACTCTGAATTCTGCATATTTTAAAACTATTTTCATATGAAAATTTTGTCTGTATTTTCTGTCATTTCAAAAACAGTGAAACTGCATTATTTTAAAATATTATTTTGTTGTATTTGAACTTGTAAATTTCGTATCTTCGCCGTTTTAAGTCGGATTTCGATGTGCGACCCCTCGTTCTTTTCAGCAAGACGAGCTTTATGTTTTGAAACCATTTCCAGCCCCTTGATTTTGGCTGTTTTGACAGATTTCTATTTTTGGGGTATTATTTGATTATTTAATTATTATTCACTCAATTAGTGTAATAATTATTTTCAGGATACAAATTATTTTTAAATCGTTTTGATACCGTGTGAGAGTGGTCAGCGGGTCTCCCATATATCTATTATAAATGGATTTATGTTAAATCATCTATTTTCCTAAAAATTTATTTAGTTTTAAGTATTTTTAAAGTATTTTAAAACTATATATACTTTAAATCCTAATTCCGGAAGACCCGCTATTTCACGAAATTTTAGGCATGGATTCTATGGATGAAGAGCAATCATGGGGGAGAGGATTAGTGGGTGATTGGGTCCCAATCATTCACTAATCCCTTCATTAATTAGGTATTTGTACTTTCTTGTCGTTCGTAGATTGCATGTGTAGGTCGCACCACGAGCACTTAGCTTAGGCTCTCCTAGATCTAAGGACATGGTGTGTTTATTTCATTAATGTACTCCCATGCATTTATTATCCCGAGGGTTAGTGTAAACATCACTTTAAACTCCTACAACGTAGTGACACCCTAAGGACAAAAATTAAGGACCCGTCTAGCGAACTTAGAAGTTTTCTAGGAGCTAGGATAGATCCCAGAACGACATGAAAACTTCAACATTTAAACTTAGTGACATCATAAACCTCCCTGAATTTTCTAGGATTTTTTTTTTAGGGCTTGTTAGATCCCTTAATTAGCTAACCCTAATTAACCTGCTAATTAAGGCCCCGAGACCTTCCGAAAATTACAATAATTACATATTAGGTCAGAAAATTACCCATAATACCTTGAACTGACCAGAATCTGATCCTGGACTTTAGATAAACAGGGCTCCCTAGTTTGACTTCAGGTTGACTCTTAATTTGACCATAGGTGAAAATTACCATTTTGCCCCTAATAAATTATTAAAAATTATTAAAAATTCCAAATTTTCTCCAAACACTTGGGAACACTTTCTTAGGTCATCCCTGAGCTTTGGGAGTGATTCCAATCAGTTTGGAGCTTGTTTGGAGCAAAACAGTAAAAAAGGCCCTTTGTTAGGAAATTTAGAAAATTCCCTTAATTACCCTTTCTTTAGAAATCCATAACTAATTGTAGAAAATTCCAAATTAGGTAAACTCACTTGCATTGGACTCTAATTAGGGCTTAGTATTTATTGAAAATCTTAGGTTTCCAGAAATTGGTCTAGATTAGAAAGTCAATTTTTTTGGTCAACCGTAGTTCATTTAGAGCCCGAAACTTAGAAAATTCATAGCTTTGCCTAGAGAACTCCGATTTCAGCCTACTACCTGTCTAACTACTCATCTTAAGGTCTAGTATTTTCCTAGGATGTTAGGAATCCTAGACTTAGCCTTTTTCTCATAGTGACTTTTTGGACCCTTAGTCTAGTTCTTAGGAGGACCCAGAACTTTCCAAAATTGACTAATATAACTTTAACTTCAAACATCATCACCCTAAGTTCTTAAAACTGATCAACAAACTATATTAACTAAAATGCACCCCAATTCATTAATATTTGAATTTCAACAAAAATTTCCTTTTCTGGCCTTCAACAGACTTGAACTTTAGACAATTTTAACTAACTACCCTGCCTAGGACCTATCCAAACTACACAAGCCTTACACACACATAGAATGGTTTGCTAGGGAACCACTTCTAGATCTAGGTTAGGCCGCTGGGTTTTATTTTTCTGCTGTGTGCCGGAGCTTTCTGCGGTTTTCATTGCATGCTGTTTGAAAAATGATTGGTGTATTTGCTTACTTTCTCTGTACTCTGGATGTGAGCGCTAGATTTACCCCTAGGTTAGGAGCGCCATATATATACTGTTCTTCCGTGCAGGTGGCCATGCTCAAGCTGATAAAAGGGGGGGCACCCTTATACTTTCTAATGTTGTCTTATGCAGGTGTTTGCTCAGCTCCCCCTAAATAAAAATGAGGGCTAAAATTAATAATTATAGCTGCACAGATGGAGCTGCTTAGCCCTCATAATTAAGAGCATGGCTTGGCACAGGGTCAATGGTGTTAGCATTTTTATTTCTATATAAACTGCTTGGGATGAGATTTTACTAGGATAACCTTGCAGGGATTCTTAGATTTACTGCTTTCAATTCATGTAATTTATTTGTAATAATTGTTAAGAGTTGTGAAAACAACTATTGAGTTGGGATATTCTTATCCAGCTCGAATTCTAAAAGAAGAAGGCATCCCCAAGGGGAGAGTCTTTATCCATTTGGAAGATCGAGCTGGATGGCTTTAGATATCCAAAGAGAAAAGGCAATACACCCCTACTAGGGGGAATTGTCTCTTCGTTTGGATATTCAAGCCACGACGGATCCAAGGAGTCCAAGGAGGAGTGATCCAAGGAGTCCAAGGAGAGGATACCCAGGAGACTGAAGATATTGAAGATTGAAGACCCAATATCCCACTCAAAGTTGTTGGCGTCTGTCATAGGCTTAGAAACCCGAGTTGTTGGCAGTGGTGCCCGGCCACTTTACTTTTCTGCATACCCTGGGTTGTAATTAAAGGGCAGTTGGCCTATGGACATTTACTTGATTAGTTTGATTTATATTGATGTGTTTACCTGATTGCGCTTAGAAATATCTGCTTTTTCTAGGTTTCCTTCTTGCATGCCGTCTTTGTTTTTGCCTGGATCGTATTAGGCTCTTTAAGGACTGCAAAAATCTTTTATACTCATAACCAAAATTTAATATTTAAGTTTTAAATAACATAGAAACTTAACGCACCTAGGGAATTGCCGGAATCGTCCGGGGTCGCATGCATATTACTGCATCTTCTCTCTCCTTCTAATAAGACATCTCCCTGCCTGCGGGTAGAGTCCGGATAATCTGGCCTATGAGGATGAAGTGCCGGACCTAGGGAGACTCAGTATTTTCTAAAAATTTATTTTTTATAAGCCTGTTTTTAAACTTCTATAGCATTCATGAGCTGACATTTCAACTAGCATGCATTGCATTAGAAATCAATTTAATTAAAATTTAATTGCATTAGTTAGGGGCATTCACCCAACATAAGTCCAGGACCACTTAGGAAATTCTCTAGATGTCGGTCCTCTTTCAAATAAACTGTACCTCCACCCATCTTTCATAATTGACCTGATAGCATGGTTTTGAAGCGATTAGGTGGTTAGCTGGCTCCCCCAATCCAGGCCGGGATAAGTCCAGATCTTTGCATCGCATTAGCTAGGACACTGGTCTTAGTGTGTGTCGAACACTAAGTCCAACCTAGATTTAGGATTCGAGGCTACTACATTCGGTCTCGTAGTAGGCCTTAAATAGTAGGTAGGTCCTTTCTTTTAGGGACCCTAAATCCTACTTATCCGCGTTACAGGATGACGCTACCTCCATCCTTCTCTCACGCATGTGATTGAGTGCTTGATCTTTCTTTTTCCAGTTTCCATTTAGTACCCTAGAGCCTCCGAATGCTGGTATGAGCCATGCATGTCGATTCAGCCCTTCAGACCTTTCTTCCCTTTGAGTAGGATTTCCTAGTCTATACCCTCGTGCCGATCCCACTTTAGGAGAGAATAATGTATGATCCTTAATCGAGAGTTTTCTCAGGCTCCGGCCTGAGATGTAATTAACCACGGGGGCTTGCGCCCGTGGGAAACTCGGTCCCACATCTACTAAACCCCATTCGAGCTCTTTCATCGGATGGGGGAAACCCGTGATTTGGTCATGTATATTACTACCCATCGAGGTGTGTTGGTGAAAGCCTCTATCCTCAATGGTCAGTCGTATGCGCGATCCAATCTGTCCCTTCCAATCGACCCGTTCACGCGGTGCTCTTTCGGAGGTCCACAGGTTTCTGGCGACCACGGTGGGACCAGTTTCTCTCTCTATCTTTGGATCATATATTATCTTTTCTTGTGTGTACTCCGGGATTGGTACTCCTTAGATTAGGTCCGTCCCACTCTTAGTTAGGGTCTCTCCTTAGTTAGGGTTCCTTTCCCTTAGCTAGGGTTTTCTTCCCTACTCTACTTCTTTCCAGCCAAGCAGGCTATTCCGTCCTTTATCCATTCCTATCAAATCCTTATCAAATCCTTCATTCTTTCATTATGTCTGATTTCTAACTTGTCGATTTCTTTTCTTGGCAGCAGTGTCATGGCTTCCTTCGTACCTTCCGTCACTTTTGCTTTTGGTTCGGACGCGCAGGTGGCTCTCCCTGAGTCCCTGCTCGCTAGTCCGCCAGTGGGAGGAATCACTTTTGGTTCCTTCACTGACTCGGCCTTCGTCACTCTTGGCGGGCCGACCCCGGCAGAGGCTGCTGCATTCTCTCCTCCTCAGAGGAGAGGACGCGCAGTCATGCGCCCGTTTGGACGTCCTGCTGCTCGGCGCCCAGTCCGAGCACCACGTCCTGTTCTTGTTCCTGCGCAGCCAGTGCGCCCTGTGGCTAGGCGACCAGTGCCTAGGCCACTTCCTGTTCCAGCGGTCAGGCGACCAGTGCCTGTCGCTCCTGCTGCACAGGTTGCTCCGGCCCCTCAGCGCCGGCAGCCTGTCGTAGTCCCCCCTGTCCGTCCAGCGGTCCGGCATCCAGTGCCTGCCGCTCCTACAGCACAGGTTGCTCCGGCCCCTCAGCGCCAGCAGCCTGCTGCTACTATTACTCCCGTTGTTCCAGCGGAAGTACCTTGTGTTCGGGTTCCCCCTCCCACTTCCACTAGGAAGAGGGGTGCCCAGACCGAGGTGCCTTCGCCTTCCACGGGTCGGGTTTCTGTTTTCGCCCGACTTTCTCACCCTGAGGTTGTTGGGCAGACCCCGACACTTCCCGTTGTTCCTGTTCCCGGTTCTGATGTTCCTTCCTCTTCCACCTCCGGCCTTGGGAGAAGGGCCAGGAGGAATAGGAATAGGAGACTTCGTTTAGCTGCGTTAGAGGCAGAGAGGCAGCGGATGGCCGATGCCATCGTTCACGATGAGATATTTCAGAGGCAGAGGAGAGTGGCTCCCAGGCAGCGGAGGCCACGGCCAGTTGTTGATGCACCTACTCCAGAGGTAGTGGTAGCCCCCGAGTTGGAGGCAGTTCAGGGAGGACGCTTCTCTCCGCTGACGCATAGTGGTGATGAGGAGGACGTTGCCCGCATAGCGGCGGCTCCTCCTGTCGTCACTACTCTACCCCGAGCTAGGGTACCCAGGGACGCTGGTGTCCGAGCCCTCACTCAGAGGATTCGGAACATCGTCCGCCTAGCTCGTGGCAGAGGGCCCGTCAGTCGGGAGGGCTTACTCCGTCAGATTTCTCGGGCTACCTTCCAGTTACGACGACAGACTGCAAGGAGACTCTACAGTTGGCAGAGGGGGCAGACACCCCAGCAGCCTGTGGACACAGTTCCAGTAGTCAGACCCCCGGCGGTTACTCCTGCTGCAGGACGACGCCCACGTCGTCAAGGACGGAGACAGCAGCGGAGGCCTGCCCAGCCTCAGGTCAGTTCAGAGGTTGCAGTCCCAGAGCAGCCAGTTGCCCGTGCAGCACCCCACCGTAGGAGGTGGGTTTGGAGGCGTCGGCAGGCGAACACCCCTGTCGACCCAGTTGAGCCAGTAGAGGCAGCACCACCGTCAGATACAGAGCAGTTTGACGATGTAGATGATTTGATGGATGTAGCAGTTACTTCTGAGGCAGAGGCAGTCCTGATGATGTGCGATGAGGAGGTGACACCTACTCCAGAGGGATCCCCAGAGAGAGATGAGACAGAGTCAGTCCGTAGCCCTCATAGGATTGGTTCTCCTATGAGTCCCTACATAGAGGCACTTCGTCGGATCTTTTCAGAGGGTGACTCATTCGAGGATGAGTCAGATGAGGATATACTAGTACACCAGGTCTGTGAGACTACCCGTCGAGGTCACTCGGATGAGCAGAGAGAGCCCGAGGACCAGGATGAGAGGGAAGACCCCTAGGCGGGAGGGTCTCCGATGTCAGTAGCTACAGACACCACAGTCTTACACTTACAGACTTAGATGGCCACTGAGAAGATCCATCTTCAAGACAGTGATTTGATACAGCCTTTAGATAAGGCTACTCAGACAGTCCAGATGATCTCTAGTCCTAGCCGCAGTTCCAGCCACAGTGACAGTCAGAGTTACAGTCAGGGCAGTAGTGGCAGATTACTCCATAGTTCTGAGGGAGAGTGACAGCTATCACTCTCCAAGGAGACTTAGCAGATGATTGAGTAAGCTGTACAGAGTTTAGAGGCAGTTGAGATGAGGCCTCCCAAGGCCAAGTCGACAGTTGTCACTCCAGCTTCTTCGTTAGCACTAGTTTTTCTTTTCTTTCTTCTGTTGTAGTGCTAGATGAGCACATTTTCTTTTTACTTCTATCTGTATTAGAAAAATATGTTAAAAAAAAAATGATTGTAACCTCAAAAGGGAAGACAGGCCCCCTTCCAGTACTTGAGCTAGAGGACCTCGTTCTCCCTTATTTTGATGATTAATCAAAAATATATATATATATAATGATTTGCAATTATGATGACTCTCTCACTTCTTTTAGTTCTACTAGTTTTGTAGTGATAACTCATGAAAGAGTATGATCTCTCTATCTCATCTTAGGGGTGGAGAGATTTCTTCTTTTGAACTAAAATCTTTTTCAAATTAAAATTGGATTTAGAAGTGAAAATTTTCTCTATTATCTTATTATTCTCTATCTCATGGATAACTATAGTATATTGATGAATAAAACTTCATAATTTTCTCAATCAAGCTATTCACTCTTATCATAGGATATGATTTGTTTTGTAGATCATTCTTCCTTGTCCAAGAGAAGTAAGTCTTCTTCTCTTGTATTTGGAAGATGATCTTACAACTGAGAAATAATTTGCTTTTAAAGATTTGGAAAAGGAAGTTAGTTACAAAAAGTGAAAAGATGCGCAAAGCGCCAAAGTGAAAGATACACAAAGTGTATCAAGCAATTGAGAGTTGTGCAAAGCACATGAAAGTTGAGAAAGTGGCTCAAAGAGCCCAAAAGTTATAAGTAAATGGCTTCACTTTCTAGTAAATCTTTAAACCTCAGAAAATCTATATCCTTTTGATATTTTTGATACTTGAGTCTGAAAATTATGATTTTTGAAATCATCGTTATACATTTATGTCCTATAAGATATGGAAGTCTATCCTCATACAAGAAATGAAGAAAATTAAATTTCTTTCTCTAATTTAAATTCCTTTTTGGATTAGATTTAAATTCAAGAGAGAAAAATACTCATATAAATGAGATGTCATGATTTAGCTAGTATGGAGCTTGATCTGAGTTAGTAAATTTAAATTGAGGTTCCTTTTAAAATTAGAGGGAGTTAAGTACTAAACTCCTTTGGGATATGTGCTCTTTTATCACTTTTGACTGGGTCCACACCCTCCTACTTTTGTTAGGTTTGGTGATGTTGATCCTCTACTAGGATAAGATTCTCTTCTTCCTATCAGTCCTGCTCTGATAGCGGAAGCCCCCAGTCCATTCACATGAGTTGAATCTGATCGGGGATGTCGTAGTCTTTTTTAGATTAGACTCACCTATGTTAGTCAGGTGGGGTGATAGTGAGTCATTATCCTTATGAGATTCTTTTCTTCCTATCAGTCTTGATCTGATAGATGTAACCCCCAGTCCATTCATATGGGTTGAATGTGATTAGGGATGCCAGAGTCATTAATTTAGACTCTTTTGGAGGTAGGATATTGGGTCCACACCATCCTATGCTAGTCAGGTGTGGTAGTGTTGATCCTCTATCCTGATGTTGATCTTGATTATGCATTAATTTTAATATGATTATACCCCCTAGTCCATTCATATGGGTTGAATGTGATCAGGGATGTCAGAGTCATTAGTTTAGACTCTTTTAGAAGTAGGATACTGGGTCCACACCATCCTGCGATAGTTAGGCGTGGTAGTGTTGATCCTCTATCTTAATGATTGATTTTAGTTATACATCGACTTCACTATGATTGTGCTCCCCAGTTTATTCACATGAGTTGAATGTGGTCTGGGTTATCAAAACCAATGATTTATTTTCTTATAAGATCTTATGTGATTTTCTCTCTCCCCAGTTTTGTTCATGTAGCGAACATGGTCTGGGATATCAAAACCAAATCACAATTCCCTTAAAAAAATATAAATAAAAAATATACATGTGATAAAAAAAAGAGGGAAGATCTTAGTAGAGCAAAACTGGTTGCCCCTGTCACAGGAGGAACCCAATACTACTCTCTAAAAGCATGAGCTTCCTAAAGTTCTTTTTCTTCCCTCTCCTTTGAGGTGCCTTGGTGTTTGCCTCAAGGATGAAAGCACACATATCTGAGTATGATTTTCCACAACTTTAATTATCTTTGTTAAGTGATGTAGTTCATTGTGTTTTGAATGTTAAACATCACTACCTTATGGGCTTGGTTCTTTCTGAGGAAGGATCAATCCCCTTCTGCCATCTTTCGGCAGTCTACTCCCCCATTCATACGCTACTCTGAGCTGCCAGAGTTGTCTTATGAATGCGATAATGTTACTTCCACTTCTCACAGGGTCCTACCCAGTTAGGGTAGGTGTTACAACTGTAACCTTCTAATGGTTGTGGATTTCACTCATGATTACTGTACTAGGTGTCGGGTTTGCTCCCCTGACACTTCAGAGTTGTTTTTCTTAGCTGTGGTGTAGTACACCTGTTCTCAGGTGTTAGCACCAAAGTTTTAGGAGCTCTGATTTTTCATTTGAAAGATCGATTCCTTAGTTTCTTTACTCACTTACTGTCTACATTTGTACCCTACTCTGAGCTGCTAGAGTAGCCCTGTGAATGTTGTGTTGATTGCTCCTACTCCCCACAGGGTCCTACCCGATCAGGGTAGGTGTTACCACTGTGACCCTTCTGATATTTTATCATTCCTATTCATGATTACTGTCCTCAGGTAGTAAATATGTCCCTTTATTACCTAGAGCTGTTTTTCTTGTAGTGATGTAGTATACCTTGCCTCGGATATCAACATCGCTACTTTGAGAACTTTGAGCTTCTAGCAGAAGATTAGTTCTCCTACTCCTTTTCGTGACCCATGCTATCATTCATACGCTGGACTCAGTTGCCAGATCAGTCCTATGAATGTGTCGAGGTCACTTTCACTTTTCACAGGGTCCCACTAGTTTGTGTGGGTGTTACTACTGTGAGATTTTACTTACTCAGAGTTTTTTTGTCCTTGGTAGAGAGGATGATCCCTCGCTACTTTGGCTCTTTTTCTTACCTGGTGATATAGGGCATCACACCTTAGATGCTACCACTACCTTTTCCTTGAGTTTTGATCCTCTAGTAGAGAGTAAGCTCTTTCAGATACTTTCACCACTTGTTTCCCCATTGAGACTCCACTCCTAGCTGCCGGAGAGGTCCTTTGGATGTTTTGATCTTGTTTCTACCTCTTACAGGGTTCCCATCAGTTAGTATGGGTCCACCACTGTAGCCTCTTTGAGGATTAGTTTTACCAGGCGTAGTCCTGCCTTCTGTAGTTGAGGTGCCCCCTCGCTACTCGAGTTCTTTTTACTCCTTTGGAATGAGATCGCCCCTTTACACACTTTACAGCGGGTATATCTCTTCCAGCCTTCTGGAGGGATATCGTTCTGATGTCTTCTCCCCCCTTTGTTTAGGGTTATGGTTCTCTAGGAGATCCTGACAGCATTTGGATACTCATGGCCACGACGATTTGTCCTCTACCATATGGTTACCAGGTTGCTAGAAAGGGTTCCCTAGATAGTTCTGCCCTCAAAAAAAAATTGTCCCATTTACTTACCTCTTTTTCCCTCACATCCCTACACAGATGCGTGTTGGGCTGATGTCGAGGTGACTTTTGACCTTCTATTCTGCTGTTTGAAATGAACAGACAGATAGTTGAGTTTACCTGGTAGAGAGGACCTGACAGAGCACCTGGCAGGTACTCCTCGCCACGCTCTCGTTTGCCCTGTCCTGATCAGGCAGGCATCAGAGCCTGACTCTTTATTCACTCAATTGAAATGACTGGGTGGGTATTGAGCCATTCTTCATCTGCAAGACCGCACTGGCTACAACAGATGTCGAAGCTTACCCGTTGAGTGAGCCCGACAGAGTCCCTGGGAGGCGTAATTCCTCAACGTTTCTTTCTTTTACTTCGGATGTCCTGTAAAAGACTAAGCAGGCTTCCATTTCGTGGTTCATGAGCTTCTTGCTGAGGTCAGGCAGAAGTAGTGGCCACCCCAATCCACTGTTCCGAAAGGAGCAGGAGGGGCGGGATCCTTTCACCCTCTACCCGCTGTCCAGATGCGGTCAGCCTGGTAATTGATTTTACTTTACCGTTGAGTGAGCCCGACAGAGTCCCTGGGAGGCGCAATTCCTCAACAACCCTTTACTTCGGATGTCCTGTAAAAGACTAAGCAGGCTTCCATTTCGTGGTTCATGAGCTTCTTGCTGAGGTCAGGCAGAAGTAGTGACCACCCCAATCCACTGTTCCGAAAGGAGCAGGAGGGGCGGGATCCTTTCACCCTCTACCCGCTATCCAGATGCGGTCAGCTTGGTAGTTGGTTTTACTTTACCGTTGAGTGAGCCCGACAGAGTCCCTGGGAGGCACAATTCCTCAACAACCCTTTACTCGGATGTCCTGTAAAAGACTAAGCAGACTTCCATTTCGTGGTTCATGAGCTTCTTGCTGAGGTCAGGCAGAAGTAGTGGCCACCCCAATCCACTGTTCCGAAAGGAGCAGGAGGGGCGGGATCCTTTCACCCTCTACCCGCTGTCCAGATGCGGTCAGCCTGGTAGTTGGTTTTACTTTACCGTTGAGTGAGCCCGACAGAGTCCCTGGGAGGCGCAATTCCTCAACACCCCTTTACTCGGATGTCCTGTAAAAGACTACGCAGGCTTCCATTTCGTGTCTTCTTTACTTTTGCTGAGGTCAGGCAGAAGTATCGAGTCACCCCAATCCACTGTTCCGAAAGGATCAGGAGGGGCGGGATCCTTTTCACTTTCCACCCCGCTGTCTAGATACAGTCAGGCGGGTAGCTGGTTTTACTTGGTAGAGAGGGTCTGACAGAGCACCTGGCAGGAACTCCTCGCCTCTTTCCCTGAGTGTCCTATTCTGATCAAATAGGCACCAGATTTTGTGACTCTTTTGTTTGTTGTCCTGAGTTGATCAGACAGATACTGAGTCACCCCAATCCACTGTCCTGAAATAGGCAGGAAGAGATGGGATCTTTTCACCTTCTATCCTGTTGTTTGAAATGAACAGACAGGAAGCTGGTTTGACTTACTTGGTAGAGAGGGCCTGACAGAGCACCTGGCAGGAACTCCTCGCCATCCTTTTCCCTGAGTGTCTTGTTCCGATTAGGCAGACACCAGGCTTTGTGATTTCTTTGTTTGCTGACCCGATTTGGTTATGCAGATATTGAGTCACCCCAATCCACTGTCCTGAAATAGGCAGGAGAAGATGGGATCTTTTCACCTTCTATCCTGTTGTTTGAAATGAACAGACAGGAAGCTGGTTTGACTTACTTGGTAGAGAGGGCCTGACAGAGCACCTGGCAGGAACTCCTCGCCATCCTTTTCCCTGAGTGTCTTGTTCCGATTAGGCAGACACCAGGCTTTATAATTTCTTTGTTTGCTGACCCGATTTGGTTATGCAGATACTGAGTCACCCCAATCCACTGTCCTGAAATAGGCAGGAGGAGATGGGACCCCCTTCACCTTCTACTCTGCTGATTCGATATAGTCAGACAGATAATTTGTGTGCTTTTACTACTCTACTTTTGGTTCTCTCTTTAGCTCTGCCCACCCCATAGGACAAGGCAAGGAGAGATACCACCTTACTTTTTCACCCTAGTGGTGATCTTTTCTGTTGATTCTCCTTTCTGCTCTGCCCTCGCTACGAGGCAAGGCTATAAGAGAATCCCCTTACTTCGTTTTCACCTTTCTAGGTGATCTTTACTGCTGGTTCTATCCTTGGCTCTACCCTTATCGAAGAGTAAGGCCAGGAGAAGACCCTACTACCAGTTCACCATTTTGGTGATTCTGGACTTGTGCACTGCTGTTCTTTCTCCTTTCCTAGGCTTTGCCCTCGCGGTATGATAAGGCCAGGAGAAGAGTTTTCTACCTTTCTTTCACCTTTTTGGTACCCTTACACTTTTGTACTCCTTACTCTCCTTTTTGTGGCTTAGTCGGTCAACGCCAACACGAGCGGTTCACTAGTTGTTCGCCACTCCTGTTGGGGGTCCGTTTGTTGACCTCGATTTTGTCCAGAGTCGGGCTTGGAGAGTTGACTTGGTCAAATTGACCAAGCCAGACCCTAAGACCCTCTCCGATGGGTTCAGTGAGTCGAGTCGAGTCTGTTGAACCTGGACTTGGACCCTGGGTCAACCCGGTTGACTAAGTCAACCAAGGTTGACCACCTAGCCCCTTTTAAACCCCAAATCAAAATCAAACTCATCCAAACTCAATCATGGCTCGAACCTCATACCCTATTGACCCAATTGGCTGATTTGACTAAGTCAAATGTTGACTCGGTCAAATTTGGCCATTAATGGGTCATAATCACCCATTAGAGCCTATTATGAGCCTAATTAATGGGTTTTAAAGCCTCCAAACGTTTTGGAATCCAAAACCACGGCCAAATATGATTAATTTCCCTCCAAATCACCTCAGGATTAGATCTTAGCCGTTGGCATTAGGTTAAGGGCTTTAAATACCTAAAATTAAGGCTATTTTAAGGGCTTTTTTTCAAATTGCTTGAGCCCTAGCCTTCCGGAGCCCGAGAACTTTCGCTTGAGAGCTCCTGGGACTTCCCTCCACCCTTCCCAATCAAATCCCGACGATCCCAACTCGCCGGCGGCGAGATTCCGGCGACCTAAGGCCAAATCCGTCCAAAGTTTCGATCCAGCTGATCCGTAGCTCGTTTGATCGAGGATTCAAGAAGGAAAACTTACGAGGACAGTCTACAAGCTCAACCATGTCAAAGATTTGAAGATCCAACGGTAAAATATCTTAAAATCTCTTAGAATAGTCCAAAACACTTAGATTAAAATAGATTTTCTAAACGCCGTTTATAATCCAGAAAAACGGTCCCCCAAGATTTCTGTTCATGTCTAGATTCTATGTTTGAAATTTTATGAAATTCGGTTGAGAAACGCGTGAGAACGAAGCAAAAAACGAATTAGGGTTTCGGGTCGGGCGTTCGTGTACGCAGGTTGGATCCTAACCGTCTGATCCATGGTCGGCGGTCCAGATTTCATCCGCCCGCGGTCTGGCGCTGACCTCGCGGACGGTCCCGCGGTTAGGGTGGCCACTTGGTTCGATCGGCGCCGTCCGTCCGAGATCACGCGGATCCAACGGCTCCTGAGCCGTGCCGATGTGGTTAAGTGATTGGCGTTGGATTCAGCGCCGCGGCAATCATTGCCAATGATTGCGCGGCGGCAATGATTGCGCCGAAACCACGGATCCTATCCGTGGTTGCCACGTGGCGCACCGACAGCCACTATTGCTTATTTTAATTAAAATTCATTTTTAAATGTATTTTTAAATCAGAAAACTTTAGAAATTCACCAGAAATTCATTTTTCGTCCGATTTTCGCGTATAATACCTTGTTTTGTTCGTATTTTCATTCTCTACACAATAAATTTTTTTTTTTATAAAAATAATATATATATTTTTAATTATTTATTAAAACAGTAAAATACCTTTTTCTTTATTATTTAAATTATTATTTTAATATAATTATTTTTATATTATTATTATTTAATTGATTAGTTATATTATTGTTACTTTGAAATACTAACCTAGTATTTATTATGATTATTATTATAATTATTATTATTACTATTATTTTTTTTTATTATTATTTCTTTAAAAAAAAAATTTATTTTAAAAATAGGCTTTAATGCCCTTTAAACTTGCAAAAACCATATCTTTCTCGTTTTTAATCCGCTATCGACGCACAACGTCTTGTTTTGAACGTATTTTGATTCTGCACATCCTGGAGTTTTCATTACACAAATATTTTTAGTATTTATGTACTTATTTTGAAAAACAGCAGACTGGATTATTTTCAAATATTATTTTTTTATTATACTTAAACTTTGAAATTACATAACTTTGTCATTTTAGGTCCGCTGTCGACGTACAGCACCTTGTTTTGGATGTACTCTGAATTCTGCATATTTTAAAACTATTTTCATATGAAAATTTTATCTGTATTTTCTGTCATTTCAAAAATAGTGAAACTGCATTATTTTAAAATATTATTTTGTTGTATTTGAACTTGTAAATTTCGTATCTTCGCCGTTTTAAGTCGGATTTCGATGTGCGACCCCTCGTTCTTTTCAGCAAGACGAGCTTTATGTTTTGGAACCATTTCCAGCCCCTTGATTTTGGCTGTTTTGACAGATTTCTATTTTTGGGGTATTATTTGATTATTTAATTATTATTCACTCAATTAGTGTAATAATTATTTTCAGGATACAAATTATTTTTAAATCGTTTTGATACCGTGTGAGAGTGGTCAGCGGGTCTCCCATATATCTATTATAAATGGATTTATTTTAAATCATCTATTTTCCTAAAAATTTATTTAGTTTTAAGTATTTTTAAAGTATTTTAAAACTATATATACTTTAAATCCTAATTCCGGAAGACCCGCTATTTCACGAAATTTTAGGCATGGATTCTATGGATGAAGAGCAATCATGGGGGAGAGGATTAGTGGGTGATTGGGTCCCAATCATTCACTCATCCCTTCATTAATTAGGTATTTGTACTTTCTTGTCGTTCGTAGATTGCATGTGTAGGTCGCACCACGAGCACTTAGCTTAGGCTCTCCTAGATCTAAGGACATGGTGTGTTTATTTCATTAATGTACTCCCATGCATTTATTATCCCGAGGGTTAGTGTAAACATCACTTTAAACTCCTACAACGTAGTGACACCCTAAGGACAAAAATTAAGGACCTGTCTAGCGAACTTAGAAGTTTTCTAGGAGCTAGGATAGATCCCAGAACGACATGAAAACTTCAACATTTAAACTTAGTGACATCATAAACCTCCCTGAGTTTTCTAGGATTTTTTTTTAGGGCTTGTTAGATCCCTTAATTAGCTAACCCTAATTAACCTGCTAATTAAGGCCCCGAGACCTTCCGAAAATTACAATAATTACATATTAGGTCAGAAAATTACCCATAATACCTTGAACTGACCAGAATCTGATCCTGGACTTTAGATAAACAGGGCTCCCTAGTTTGACTTCAGGTTGACTCTTAATTTGACCATAGGTGAAAATTACCATTTTGCCCCTAATAAATTATTAAAAATTATTAAAAATTCCAAATTTTCTCCAAACACTTGGGAACACTTTCTTAGGTCATCCCTGAGCTTTGGGAGTGATTCCAATCAGTTTGGAGCTTGTTTGGAGCAAAACAGTAAAAAAGGCCCTTTGTTAGGAAATATAGAAAATTCCCTTAATTACCCTTTCTTTAGAAATCCATAACTAATTGTAGAAAATTCCAAATTAGGTAAACTCACTTGCATTGGACTCTAATTAGGGCTTAGTATTTATTGAAAATCTTAGGTTTCCAGAAATTGGTCTAGATTAGAAAGTCAATTTTTTTGGTCAACCGTAGTTCATTTAGAGCCCAAAACTTAGAAAATTCATAGCTTTGCCTAGAGAACTCCGATTTCAGCCTACTACCTGTCTAACTACTCATCTTAAGGTCTAGTATTTTCCTAGGATGTTAGGAATCCCAGACTTAGCCTTTTTCTCATAGTGACTTTTTGGACCCTTAGTCTAGTTCTTAGGAGGACCCAGAACTTTCCAAAATTGGCTAATATAACTTTAACTTCAAACATCATCACCCTAAGTTCTTAAAACTGATCAACAAACTATATTAACTAAAATGCACCCCAATTCATTAATATTTGAATTTCAACAAAAATTTCCTTTTCTGGCCTTCAACAGACTTGAACTTTAGACAATTTTAACTAACTACCCTGCCTAGGACCTATCCAAACTACACAAGCCTTACACACACATAGAATGGTTTGCTAGGGCACCACTTCTAGATCTAGGTTAGGCCGCTGGGTTTTATTTTTCTGCTGTGTGCCGGAGCTTTCTGCGGTTTTCATTGCATGCTGTTTGAAAAATGATTGGTGTGTTTGCTTACTTTCTCTGTACTCTGGATGTGAGCGCTAGATTTACCCCTAGGTTAGGAGCGCCATATATATACTGTTCTTCCGTGCAGGTGGCCATGCTCAAGCTGATAAAAGGGGGGGCACCCTTATACTTTCTAATGTTGTCTTATGCAGGTGTTTGCTCAGCTCCCCCTAAATAAAAATGAGGGCTAAAATTAATAATTATAACTGCACAGATGGAGCTGCTTAGCCCTCATAATTAAGAGCATGGCTTGGCACAGGGTCAATGGTGTTAGCATTTTTATTTCTATATAAACTGCTTGGGATGAGATTTTACTAGGATAACCTTGCAGGGATTCTTAGATTTACTGCTTTCAATTCATGTAATTTATTTGTAATAATTGTTAAGAGTTGTGAAAACAACTATTGAGTTGGGATATTCTTATCCAGCTCGAATTCTAAAAGAAGAAGGCATCCCCAAGGGGAGAGTCTTCTTCCATTTGGAAGATCGAGCTGGATGGCTTTAGATATCCAAAGAGAAAAGGCAATACACCCCTACTAGGGGGAATTGTCTCTTCGTTTGGATATTCAAGCCACGACGGATCCAAGGAGTCCAAGGAGGAGTGATCCAAGGAGTCCAAGGAGAGGATACCCAGGAGACTGAAGATATTGAAGATTGAAGACCCAATATCCCACTCAAAGTTGTTGGCGTCTGTCATAGGCTTAGAAACCCGAGTTGTTGGCAGTGGTGCCCGGCCACTTTACTTTTCTGCATACCCTGGGTTGTAATTAAAGGGCAGTTGGCCTATGGACATTTACTTGATTAGTTTGATTTATATTGATGTGTTTACCTGATTGCGCTTAGAAATATCTGCTTTTTCTAGGTTTCTTTCTTGCATGCTGTCTTTGTTTTTGCCTGGATCGTATTAGGCTCTTTAAGGACTGCAAAAATCTTTTATACTCATAACCAAAATTTAATATTTAAGTTTTAAATAACATAGAAACTTAACGCACCTAGGGAATTGCCGGAATCGTCCGGGGTCGCATGCATATTACTGCATCTTCTCTCTCCTTCTAATAAGACATCTCCCTGCCTGCGGGTAGAGTCCGGATAATCTGGCCTATGAGGATGAAGTGCCGGACCTAGGGAGACTCAGTCTTTTCTAAAAATTTATTTTTTATAAGCCTGTTTTTAAACTTCTATAGCATTCATGAGCTGACATTTCAACTAGCATGCATTGCATTAGAAATCAATTTAATTAAAATTTAATTGCATTAGTTAGGGGCATTCACCCAACATAAGTCCAGGACCACTTAGGAAATTCTCTAGATGTCGGTCATCTTTCCAATAAACTGTACCTCCCACCCATCTTTCATAATTGACCTGATAGCATGGTTTTGAAGCGATTAGGTGGTTAGCTGGCTCCCCCAATCCAGGCCGGGATAAGTCCAGATCTTTGCATCGCATTAGCTAGGACACTGGTCTTAGTGTGTGTCGAACACTAAGTCCAACCTAGATTTAGGATTCGAGGCTACTACATTCGGTCTCGTAGTAAGCCTTAAATAGTAGGTAGGTCCTTTCTTTCAGGGACCCTAAATCCTACTTATCCGCATTACAGGATGACGCTACCTCCATCCTTCTCTCACGCATGTGATTGAGTGCTTGATCTTTCTTTTTCCAGTTTCCATTTAGTACCCTAGAGCCTCCGAATGCTGGTATGAGCCATGCATGTCGATTCAGCCCTTCGGACCTTTCTTCCCTTTGAGTAGGATTTCCTAGTCTATACCCTCGTGCCGATCCCACTTTAGGAGAGAATAATGTATGATCCTTAATCGAGAGTTTTCTCAGGCTCCGGCCTGAGATGTAATTAACCACGGGGGCTTGCGCCCGTGGGAAACTCGGTCCCACATCTACTAAACCCCATTCGAGCTCTTTCATCGGATGGGGGAAACCCGTGATTTGGTCACGTATATTACTACCCATCGAGGTGTGTTGGTGAAAGCCTCTATCCTCAATGGTCAATCGTATGCGCGATCCAATCTGTCCCTTCCAATCGACCCGTTCACGCGGTGCTCTTTCGGAGGTCCACAGCTGGAGATGGATTTGAATCTCTTGAGGATATGGGAATATTAGAAATTGCTAATCTTTCACTTGATGAGCCTGAATTAGAAGCTATGATATTTATTGAAGATGATATAGAAACTCAAAGACAAACCACTGAAGAAGCTAATCCTATCATTCATTCTATTGAATAGTTGAAATTTCTTGTGCTGGGCAATTTATCTTCTTATTTTTGTTGTTGTACTAGACATTTCAATACTTAATGCTTACTTTTATTTCAATTTTTTTGTCATTTCAAATATTACACTTTGATTACTTTATTATATTTTATGTATTATTTATATATTATAATGCCATATCCGCGCCGTATCCGTATCCTGTATTTTTAAGAATTTGCGTGTCCCGTATCCGTATCGTGTCGTATCCGTATCGCCGTATCCGTATCGGTGCAACATAGGTTTTAATTATAATGGAAGTCTCTTGGGATGGTGACAAAAAAAAATTTGATGGTTTTGATATGAGAAGACATATGGTGACTAAAAGTCCCTCTCTTAAAAGAAGGGGAACTAACCAGCTCATAATCGGTAGGCAAGTAAAGGCATCATGATAGTCTATGAAAACCTAACTTACATTATAGGAGTTAACATAACTTTAGCCAAGCCAATTCCATGCTGATCCGAGCTTAAAGGTTTTACCTTTCTTGGTGTAGTATCCCAAGAGTGCTCTAGTATATTTAATGTCTAGAGTTCCTAAAGAAACTATAGTTATAACATCAAAAAGTGATTTGCATATTTGGTTTTAACTCTTTACTTTTAAAGCCCAATAATATTTTCTCCTTTTTAGATGTGGAATTTAAATTGATCATACTCTCCTTTTTCTCTTATAAATTTGCTATCCTAGAAGCTTGCTAGGAGCCACTCCTTGCCTAAGCCTTTGCCTCGATAATCATTCGTTGCCCTCAATGGATTTAGTATATTACAAGCATACCATGTTCTAATTCATCTTCCCCTTAATCATATATCATATTTGGAGGAGGCAAAATTATAAAAAAGGGCTAATTTTATATGGTAATGCAGAAGGAGCGTCGAAACAAAAAAATTAAAAAAGGAGCAAAACCGGACTGCCAAATAATGTATTAGAAACAGGAAAAATACTAATCCAGTTTCTAAGAAATCGGAGCACAATTATCTGGTTTCTATATAAACCGGATAATTATTATTTTAATAATATAATTTATATTTTTGAAAAAATAAATTGTTTTAGTTTAATGATATAAATTTTATAATTTAAATTTTAAAATTCGGTTTATATAAATTTTATTATTTAAATTGTATAATTAATTTTTATATATAAATAATTTAATCTTAAAAAATTCTAATTATTAAATTTTTATTTATATATGAATTTTATTTATAATTTTAAAATATAAATCATAGCTTGATTCGACTATAACCTTGTCACCTTTGGAAACCGTTTGGTAATCCAAATTATGTTTTGAACCTTCAAATGTGCTTTGGGTTTTTGATTTGGACACATTTGGGCTCGGATTGAGTCGAATTTGATGTCGTTGTGTTCGTATTTTTGAGATGTTCAGTTCGACTATAAATTTGCTGAAATTGGAGTTCAAATGGTCTCCAATTTAATTTTTTGATGATATATCAAATATAAACATTTTAATAAACATTTTATGTTAATTTGTTTTTTAAAATATTTAAGAAATTTAATAATATCAAAAAATTTAAGTATATACAATTTACAAATTTTTAGCAAAGATCTAAGTAGTTATTTTCCGGATTTAAATTGTATATACTTAAAAAATTTGTAAATTGTATATTTTATACTTAAAAGATTTCTAAAATGTATATTACTATTTAAAAAAAATTAATTGTATATTTTATGCTTAAATATACTTAAAAAATTATTATATAATAAATACAAATATTTATATGAAATAACAAATATAAAATATAAAATTTCATTGTAAATTATATGATGTAAAATAAAAATGTAATAATAAATTAAAATTAATATTATTTCTTAAATTAAAATAATTATTATAACAATTTCGTAATTTTTATAATTAATATTTTTTTAAATTATATGATTTACATATAACAAATTAATATACAATTTAAATTATAAAATTTATAATATTAAACTAGAACAATTTATTTTAAAAAAAAATTAACCGGTTTAATTACATTTAAATATAAATTTTATATTATTAAAATAATAATTATCCAGATATTAAAAATTGGGTTTGTATATAAATCGTATTTTGATAATCAGATTTCTATAGAAACCGGATTTTGATGTTCCAATTTCTATAGAAACTGGATTTTCAATGTATGTTTTCGCTTCTTTTTAATTTTTTTCTACTCTATGATTCTTATGTTTATTTAGGTATTAAACTTGCTACTTTTTATAATTTGGCCATTTGGAGGATGACTAGCTTTTATACTAACTTGGATGAACCAACCCATTTTATGTGAGGCATATTCACACCATCCCATATTATGTTAAACCTCATGATTTTATCATTTTTGGTATAACTTCTCAATATGTCACCTATCTCATGAGTGCCATAACATGGAATTTTTATTGCGTCCTCCCACCTGACGTAGAGATACGTCCTCCCACCACTAAAAAACTCAGTTTTTGCTCGGTATTGCTAGCTATTGTTTGGTATTAACGAAGAATATCATCATGTGAAGATCAATACCAAGTTATACCGAGCTATACCGAGCAATACCGAGTTATACCGAGCAATACCGAGTTTTTTGAAGGAAAAATTAGGTATTTTTTTGTATTGCTCGGTATAGCTCGGTATTGCTCGGTATAGCTCGGTATAACTCGGTATTGGTCTTCACATGATGATATTCTTCTTTAATACCAAATAATAGTTAGCAATACCGAGCAAAAACCGAGTTTTTTAAGGGTGGGAGGACGTATCTCTACGTCAGGTGGGAGGACGCAATAAAAATTCCATAACATGAGCTTGCTTAATTTTTATATTTTTTCTAATAAAATAAAACCATTACAAAAAAAAAAAAAAAAAACTCACCTATTTGAGTATAATCTTTTATTTTTCGTATACCCCTTTTTATAAGCCTTTCATCTAAATCACATCTTACTTTAGATGTTATCTTAGTTATTACTCTTAACCATTTTCAAATTCAAGATGTCATATAATCCCCATCCTAACCTCTTAAGTAAAGAGGATTGAACAATCATGATTCACTAGTTACTAAAGATTGTGAGAATAATCCATCTTAAAAGGATGGGGATTGAATGGCCAAGAGTTAGTACATGTTAAAAGTGGTTGATTTTAACCCTCGTCCAAAAGAAAAGAGGGATTGAGAAATTGATGATGTAATATAAAATGTGCATGTGATGCCTCAGAATTTAAATTAGAAGAATTTTTTATTTTTTATCTTTTAATAAATAATAATCAGAGCTATATAATATCTTATATCAGTAATAAACAATACAACAGAATCTATAATTTAAAGCATCAATATACACATCTGTATTTATTCCCAAAAATCATATACACTACTCAGGACTATAACAAAAAGAAATAGAACTTGAAAATCCCGACTAGCCTCACACTTCTTCTCCCCTGCCCTAACCTGAAATCATTTAACCACATATAATGAGCTTAAAAAGCCTAGCAGGTCACCAAAACTTATGATAAATGAGCAATATGCATGTCAGGGATTGTGGGTCTCCGAAAGGATTCCGCTCGTGTGGTTCGAATGCAAAGGGTACAATCACACTATCCCGTAGGATAAAATGGTCGTAGGCCTTTACACTCGGCACAAGCAGGCCGATGGAAGAGCAGATGGAGTTATCGATACGATTAGCCATGGAGGATAGCGGCTTTCACCTACCAACCTCGATGGATAATAATATCTATAACCCAAAAGTTCACGAGATTTCCCCTATTCGATACATCAGCATCGAATAGGGTTTATTTGATTGTGGGGATCGGTTTCCTACGGGCGCAAGCCCCCGTAGTTAATTACATCTTAGACCTTGATCTAAGAAAACTCTCGATTAGGGATGTTAGATTATCTTCTCTAATGGGTTTAGTGCAAGGGGTTTTTAGGCTTTCCTAATCAAAGGGGAAGAGTATCCCAAGTTGGCTTAATCAATAACACATGGTTCATTCAACATCCGGCCGGTTAAGAGAAGTGAAAACTGGAGAAAAGAAAGAGGGACAACGCACTCAGACATGCACGAGAGAAAGTGGGAGGCGGCGTCATCTGTGTGACGCGGATGGGTAGGATTTATAGCTTCCGAAAGGATGGATAGCTTACCTACCAATAAGGTGTATAGGGGTACACTCGTACCACTCACCTTCAGATCCTAAATCTATAAGAGATGTAGTGTTGTATACACAACACTAGCATCTACGACCTAACTAATACAGTCCTGGACTTATTCCTTGTCTGACAAAGGAAGCCAGCTAAAACCACCTAATCGTGTAAAATCTTTGCTGTCCAGTCTGTATGAAAGATGGGAGGGTAGTTTAGACACTGAAATTTGGGATCGACCACTAGAGAGATTCCTAAGTGATCCCACACTTATGAGTGGTACAATGCTCCTAAAACTAATGCAATTACATTTTGATTTTAATTAGTTACTAATGCAATTTATGCAGGTCAAAGTCTCCAAATCAGTGATGTATGAAATTTTAAAAAGGCTTATAGAAAATAGTTTTTTGAATGACTAAACTTCCCCAGGTCCGGCACTTCATCCTCATAGGCCAGATTATCCGGACTCTACCCTCAGGCGGGGAAATTTGTCTAATAGAAAAGAGAATGCGTGCATGCGCCCCCGGACGATTCCGGCTATTCCCTAAAATCGTTATGGTTTCTATGTGAATTAATCATAAAATTTTTTATTTAATAATTACGAGTATAAAAATTTTATCTCTAAAGAGCCTAACGGTCAGACACAAGCACATGCAAGAAAGAAACCTATGAAAAGCATGCTGGTTCTACTGCGCAATCAGAGTAAACAAACAACAGTAACAAGAACAAAATCTCACGGAAAAGAATGTCCATGTCAAGTGCCATTCAATATTACATCACAGAGTATAGTAAGTAAAGGTGGCCGGGCTCCACCGACAACAAACCGGAAACGACGCAAATCTTAAAATAAGGCATTTTTATATCTCTTCAGTCTTCTTCTTCTCTTCCTTGATTCGTCTTTGGATCATCTTCAGCTCTTCGGGCTCCTCGTAGTACGTCCTCCAAAAGGATGCCCAAATGAAAAAGAAAACCCCCTGTAGAGGTTTACTTTTCCCTTTGGACTCCTCGTAGTGAACGCTCCAAAAGGATATCCAAACGAAAAAGGAAACCCTCTGTAAGGGTTTACTTTTCCCTTTGGACTCCTATCTCTTTAAAAATGCCTTATTTTAAATCTTCACAAAATTTACTATCAAATACATTTCAACAGAAAGAAAAGAAAATCTAGACTCTCCTGCAGGGGTTATCCTAAGCAGTTATAATAAAAAAAATTTCACCCAAGCAGTTATATATATAAATTAAAATGCGCACATCAATTACTTGGCCGTGCTCTAATTATTGGGGGTTAAGCAGCTGAAGCAGGTACCTAAAGCAGTTATGAATAATTATTATTAATTTTTTTTAACCCCCTTTTTAGCGCTGTATGAGCACGGCCACCTGCAGGAAGACAGCATTAGTATAAAAAAAAAAAAAAAAGCGTGCCTAACCTATGGGTATTCTAACGCTCACAACAACAGTGCAAGAAAGAGAAGAACAACTAGCAAAACAGTATGAAACAACATCACAGAAAAGCTACAACATGTAGCGAAAACAACCAGCACACGGGTCACATGCAGGGCGTCACAACAAAGTACAGAAAAGTAAAGTAAAACAACAGCCTAACCTAAAGCTAGTAGTCGTGTCCTAGCAAACTCATCTATGTGTGTGTTGGCTGTGTGGTTTTGGTAGGTCCTATATAGGGTTATTTTAATTAGAATTGTTTGTATTTTTATTTTATTTGTTGAAAGGGCAAAGAAGAGATTTTAGTTAAAGTTTAAATATTAATGTTTTAGAATTGATTTTTAGGATGTTTTATTTTTAATGTTTGATTAATTATCACATTTGTTTCACACCGAGGCCGTGAGGTTTATTTCACCCTCCTTGGGGCTAACTTAATAGCCTCGTAGGCCTGGGTTACCCAGTGATAATTAACTTTGCTTGATTATTTTAGTTTGTTCTTAAAAGAAAAAAGAAAATAGTGAATTAAATCATTTATTAATCAAGTTTGAATTATGCCAATTAGGAAAATTAATTTTAGGTTTTGACGCTCCATCAGATCCATTCGTGGCGTTGTGCCACCAGGCTCGAGGAACCAGCCTCCTTAGGACACTTAGCCCCGCAGCCCGGAGTAGTCCATCCAATAAACTTCACTTTTGGAGCGTGTTGTTGTGTATTAAGGGATTTGTTGATTACTTTTAAAAGATTATTCTAAATTTGATCTTTAAGAGTATTTTAATCCTAATGAATTTAATTTGTATTTTAATCTCCTAATATAATCTACATCTTTTAGATTTTAGGTTGGTTATGAATCAATTATTAAATTAGTTAGGATTGATTTAAGGTTTATGTTTTAGATCTTAAAGTTTAATGATTATTAAAAATTAATAATAGTTTAATTAAGAATTATGTGTTTTAACATATTTTATGAATTAAGTTAAGACTGATTGGTTGATTATTAGTGAATTAAGAAAACAAAATCTAAATCTAGGAAAACGTGTCACTAAGTTATTGTTTTAATATTCCTATCCTATAGGGAGCATGCACCCTAAGTCTATATTTTCTAAGACTCAGTCCTTAGTTTTTGTCCTTAGATGTCACTAAAGTTGTAGGATCGAAAGTTGTGTTTGTTTTCTAACTCCTAAGACTTCTATACGGATGTCACGGGGTTTTAGGGATCTAAAAAAAAAGTAAAAGCAATCCTAAATATATAATTGAAGTTTCTAAGGTCCTAAGGGTGGGAGGCGTACAACCATCTAGGCCTCTAAAAGTTTTCTAAGTTTTAGTAAACTTACAGCACCGGGGGCTACGACCCGGTGGTCCCGCCCGTAGCGCCCCTACCAGATGGGTAGGGACGATTGATACTTGGATCCGATTGTCCTAGCTCCAGCTCCAAATGCTCCTTATCCATTGCATTCCAAAATGTACCTCGCAAAACATAGAAGAAATGTGTATTAGAGCAGTTCTATAAGCAATTGATAATATAAAAGAATGAAAATACATAAAAGAAAAAGAACGTACCTTTTTATTATTTGTTGAGTCGTTTGTCTTTTGGGTTCTCCTCATTTTGTACGTGCGTAGTGTCAAAGCGCAAAAGAAACGACAAAGAAAACTAACGGCAAAGCAAAATGAGACTAAATGTAAAGGAAAGAAAGAGAAATGAAAATCGAATACGAAAAAGGGATGTGGGCATTGTTGTTATTGGACACACTTCGTAGAAGTCAAGTGCATCCTATAACAGCAACAATGCCCTTTGCTGTTCCCACTCCAAACGAGACACTTGATATGTTTGACTCGACTACCCCCAACACACCTTAAACCAAGGCCAAATAAACTAAGGGAGATAGACTCCTAAGGCTGAACCTACAACTAGGTTTCTTCTGTCTTGAATTTATCCAACATTTCATTCACTCTTAGAAGCTAACACCATGGGGAGGAAAATTCAACTCGCTTCCAAACAGACACTGAAGACCCCCCAACATAAAACCATCAAAGCTTCAACTCTCCAAAATTCATCCTTTTAGAAATAATCACTAAGAGAACTCAATCCAAATAAGAAAGCACTAGTCACTCCTAAATGATACTATAGGGGTTCTTCACACAAGCCCAACCAAATCCAATATGACTTGCAAATATTTCTAAAACTAGTATACGAAACCTCCCAAAAGAAGCCATCTACTAAAAAAAATCATTGATCTTTTCATTTTGTTTTGACACCAAAACTCTACCAAATCTCTACAAAATCTCCCACCAAAACTTCATTTTTTGACACAAAACTCTACCCACCAACTCATAATCAAGTGCCCCCTTTCATTTGGAGTGGGGTAGAAAACATAAACTTTCCAACGAGAAGGTTTTAGAAGAACCTCTCGTTGTAAAGCATTTGTGAAATTCATCACATAAAACCCTTTAAAACAAATCAAAAGTCGTTAAGAAATTCTTTTCCAAACAAAAACAAGGCTTCTTTCAATCAAAAGCCATCTCCCAAAACTCTCCAAACATTCCCAAGAGATACTTCTACTCATGCTAAAAGACTTTTCAACAAAAACAAAAGAAGAAATACTTCATAAAACTTCTCTAAATATAAAACCACTTATAAGACCTCCAAAAAGAAACTCAAATGTCATTATTTAACGATGGCAAATAAACAATCACAATATCTCACACAACTATAGATGAAAAACATACTTCAATTTCGTAATAAGGTAAATAAAGAGGAATTTTGCTTTATTCTATTTTTTTCCTTTGCAAGTATAAATGAAACGGTGCATGGTTTGATGTAAGAACGACATGATCTCTTAAGATTTGCTCCCATTCTGATCTAAACTATATGTAGCATTGCATGAATCAAACATAAACTTCTTATAATAATTGCTCGTTCTCAAATGACATAACTTCAACATGCTACCTTATTTATACCACATGAAATCACTTTGAAATAAAACAAATTTCAACCATGAATGATACTTTTGAAATCTTCTCAACACAGCATACATGCACATGAGTTTGAATGGAAATTAGCTTTTCTAAAAAAACTTTTCTATCATGGAGTAAAGCTTATATGACATCTACCAACAAATATTTAAAAGACTCGCAAATATGTAATTTGGAAAGCAATAAAATTTACAACAATTCGTGTTTTAGATTATCTCTCTTATATGATAAATTCATGCTCTCATGGTATTGATTCTTGCCAAAAATCTCATGCTAATGATATGCTTTCATGGCGACAAAAGGATATAAAACTCGCAATCATTCAATATATCCTCCAAACTTGACTAGTGAAACAATTTGATTATTGTAATACCATACGAAATTCTCCCAACTAATCTCAACAATGAAAAGCTAAACAAGCATTTGATGTCTTATCAAAAGAGAAATATAGATCTAATTATTACCCCAAGAACAGCACATATATTCGAAGAATATTCACTTCTATAATTCCAACAGGCTCAAGGATTTCTTCCAAAGAAGAAAACATATAAATATGCTTCAAAGCTCCTCTACTAAATGGTTCATTAAAATAGGGAGAAGTGATCTCCATTCTCTAAATATTTGCATGCTAAGAAGTAATTTCACATTGTTATTAACTACAACAATCATGGAAACAATATGTGCTTTAGCAATTTACCAACGTCGAAACAAGAACAAAGCCATGAACCTTTGCAACGATAGACGAAACAATAGCATAAATATAACTTCCAATGGTTTTCCCTTTCATCACTTAGCAGATTTTCATCCAACAATGGCTTGCTTTAGACAAAACTTGCGACACCTCTTAACATATGATGGTTGTGATGTAAGACATGTGTTCAACGTAACATTCCATATCAAGTTAAGACGAACCAAAGAAAATCTACTCATGCTTCTAATAAAACTTACTTTTCAATGCTCTTTAAAAAAAACATAATCCAAATGCCATAGTGTCATAAACAATAAACAACTACTCTAGCAAATAATGGAAGAATTAGACAAAATTTTAGTTGCCAAGCATTGGAAATTTTCTTAAGGGAAGAAACATATAACTCCAACCACCACATTTTATCATGAAGCAAGGTATTTATTATTCACTTGCAAGAGGAATATGTTTAGAACACATGCCTTTTCCTTCTATTGGAATTTTCACATTTTGCAAGAGAAAGATATAAATAAGACGAAGCATAAATAAATTAACCATTCTTTAGTAAACATTACTATAAGCATCTTATGTGCATACCTTGGTAGAAGTTAAAAAAAAAAAACTCCTAGAATTTGCCACCATTCCCATCCAAAATAATGTCTTGTATAACATGTTTCAAGTACTATTCTCTTGAACCCATAGTTCACTCTCAAACCATAGAGATCAACACATGATATCTTATGTCAACTTTGCAAAATATCATAAAGTTCCACTTAAAAAAAGTAGAAGCATTCACTAGGAATTAATAGGACCAAAAGTGTAATGCCTAATACATCATGAAAGCCTCATCCGCACTTAAAATAAGAGAACCTCACATATAAACCGTCAATAATATTCTAGAAACATAGAGCAACAAATCTCAATACTCAAAAGGAACTCGCATATACTAACATCAAAAGCCATAGAGTGATAAATTTTTAACTCACAAATAAAATTCCATCGTATATGAGGTATGTTATAAACACAGTGATGAAGACTTAAACATTCACAAATTTTTAAGATTAGAGGAGGGCTTTAGTTCTACCCATCAACTTAAGCAAATATTTAGAAATCTTAAAAAAAAAATACTACTATTTTGCCACTATAAAGGACAAAGCTTCAATAACCATGATTAAAATCAAAATCTTTTACACCATGTAAAGATTGATTCCAACACAAGTATTCAACACTCCCAAGCACGTAAGCTTTCGTATCACATTAGGTTTCATATCAAGTGGGAGATGTTTCCAATTTTGTGAAAACAAGAGGTAGAAGGCAATGAACAAATGTGGAAGAAAAACCCAATGCCATCATAATTTTCTTGAGTGAGATAATTGATGTCTACAAAATATCTTATACAGCTATAAACTATGAGTTACCAACACAATGGAACTTCAACTCAAACAAAAACATCACAACCTTCCTATAGTGGCATTTGAACAAACACTTAGTGTGCATGATTTTGTAAAGGAACTATAAGACCTCTAATGCATTTTTTTAAGGTTCACACCTAAAATTCTAATGCAAATGGCATGAATCAAAGGCATAAACTTACATACCAACTAACTGCTCAAATCAACACATTATACCAAACTAATTGCATAAGCTATTATGGGATCAATCACAAAGAATAAAAGCATTTATTAAGGATAAAAGAAAAGAAGAGGTGTGATGACATACACACCTCAAAACTTCATCACTATAGCTCATTCCTCCAATCATTAAACCATACAAAAACTTACTGAAATTCTAGGAGTCAAGATGGATGAAGAGGGTTAAGAGGAAGAAGGAGAAGAAGAAGAAAAAGAAGAAGAAGGAGAAGGAGATGTGGAAGAGAACTCACCTTGAAAGGAGAAGGAGAGTAGACGGCCAAACAGGGAGGATGAAGCCTAGGTAGGTCCAGGCGGGCGGCAGCGGGATCGGTCCAGGCGTTGATCGGGGCTCACGAACGGAGGGTGCGGGAGTTCCACGAATGGGCAGACCAGCGTCGGGATCGGTCCAGAGGAGGTCGGCGCGAGTTTGTCCTGGAGCGGATCAGGACTCACGAACAGAAGAAGGGAGGGGAGAGCTCGGTCCAGGCGGCGTCGGAGCTGGAGCTGGAGTCGGGTTCGGCCCTGGAGTGCGGAACCGAGAGAAAAAGAAAAAAAAAAAACAGGGGAGGGAGCGTTCGGGTCCAGGAGAAAACGAGAGAGAACGAGAGAGAGTCGGCGTTAGAGAGGGAGCGGGAGGGAGAAGGCGTGAGGAAGAATGCCGAAGCTGAAAGCTTCGTTCCGAATAAATTGAGTTCGTTGCCGCAAGAGGAAGCCCGCCTCTTTTCGTCTTCGCGCTCCAGCCCTCGAAAATTCCTCAAACGGCTTCGATCACTGATCGAGGTCTGCTCGAACCGCAGAATATCGCCTGAGACGCGAGTTTCGGCTGAAAAAGGGGATTTCGTTAAATCACAACCGTTGAAGGAATTTCCTGATTTAAGGAAGTGAATTCAAATTCTTTGGAAAGTCAAATGGATTTGAATGTGATTAAATTGAGCTAATTCAAGTCTAATTCGGTTAAATTAGATTAGACTCGAGTCCAAGATTTGAGTCAATTCGAGTCGGTGCGGGTTCGAGCCAGCGCAGCGAAATTAATCGTACGAAGTAATAACGATCAATCTTAAACCAAATGGGGCAAGATATGTCCAAAACGGATTAATTGAGTTTAATTGAATACGCTCGAGCCTAATTCGACTAAATTCGAGTCGATTCGAACTCGAATCGGGCCCGACGAAATTCAACTAGGTCAATTGAAGCTGCTCGAGGGTACTCGAGCGGAAAACGAGGTCAACAAACGGACCCCCAACATATGCGGAGAACAACAAGTGAACCGTATATGTTGGCGTTGACCTTCCTAACTCTAGGAAGATGCAACTTTAGGGTCAAGCAAGGAAACAAAATCGACGATGAGAGTGAATCAAAGAAAGTAGCTCAACTATCTGCCCAATAACAATGGCAGAATAGGAGAAAGAGATCTAATGCTCACAGGAGCAGAATCGAAACAAGATCATAAAGGGTCCAAAGGAAACTCAACGATCATCTAGAAAATAAGCCTATGATGACGTGACGAGAGGGGAAAACAGAAGTAACTTGGAAATCAAAGGAAATAATAGAGAACAATAATCAAAGAAAAAGCAATAAGGAAGAGTAATCAAATATAAGAAAATCATCTATCTGCCTGACCAGATCGAAACGGCGAAACAGAAGAAGAAGGGAAAAGAAAGATCCCACATTCACCTGACCAGATCGAAACAGTGAATGAGGGAAGGCTCAATGCTTACCTGACCAGATCGAAACAGTGAACATGAGTAGAAAGAGAGAACCAACCGTCTGCCTGACCAGATCGAAACAGCATAGCGGAAGGGAAAAGGAAAATCCCACATTCACCTGACCAGATCGAAACAGTGAATGGGGAAAGACTCAATGCTCACCTGACCAGATCGAAACAGTGAACATGAGTAGAAAAAGAGAACCAACCGTCTGCCTGACCAGATCGAAACAGCAGAGCGGAAGGGAAAAGGAAAATCCCACATTCACCTGACCAGATCGAAACAGTGAATGGGGAAAGACTCAATGCTCACCTGACCAGATCGAAACAGTGAACATGAGTAGAAAAAGAGAACCAACCGTCTGCCTGACCAGATCGAAACAGCAGAGCGGAAGGGAAAAGGAAAATCCCACATTCACCTGACCAGATCGAAACAGTGAATGGGGAAAGACTCAATGCTCACCTGACCAGATCGAAACAGTGAACATGAGTAGAAAAAGAGAACCAACCGTCTGCCTGACCAGATCGAAACAGCAGAGCGGAAGGGAAAAGGAAAATCCCACATTCACCTGACCAGATCGAAACAGTGAATGGGGAAAGACTCAATGCTCACCTGACCAGATCGAAACAGCAGAGCGGAAGGGAAAAGGAAAATCCCACATTCACCTGACTAGATCGAAACAGTGAATGGAGAAAGACTCAATGCTCACCTGACCAGATCGAAACAGTGAACATGAGTAGAAAAAGAGAACCAACCGTCTGCCTGACCAGATCGAAACAGCAGAGCGGAAGGGAAAAGGAAAATCCCACATTCACCTGACCAGATCGAAACAGTGAATGGGGAAAGACTCAATGCTCATCTGACTAGATCAAAACAGTGAACATGAGTAGAAAAAGAGAACCAACCGTCTGCCTGACCAGATCGAAATAGCAGAGCGGAAGGGAAAAGGAAAATCCCACATTCACCTGACCAGATCGAAACAGTGAATGGGGAAAGACTCAATGCTCACCTGACCAGATCGAAACAGTGAACATGAGTAGAAAAAGAGAACCAACCGTCTGCCTGACCAGATCGAAACAGCAGAGCGAAAGGGAAAAGGAAAATCCCACATTCACCTGACCAGATCAAAACAGTGAATGGGGAAAGACTCAATGCTCACCTGACCAGATCGAAACAGTGAACATGAGTAGAAAAAGAGAACCAACCGTCTGCCTGACCAGATCGAAACAGCAGAGCGGAAGGGAAAAGGAAAATCCCACATTCACCTGACTAGATCGAAACAGTGAATGGAGAAAGACTCAATGCTCACCTGACCAGATCAAAACAGTGAACATGAGTAGAAAAAGAGAAGAACCAACCGTCTGCCTGACCAGATCGAAACAGCAGAGCGGAAGGAAAAAGGAAAATCCCACATTCACCTGACCAGATCGAAACAGTGAATGTGGAAAGACTCGATGTTCGCCTGACCAGATCGAAACAGCAGAACAAAGAATCAGCAGAAAACTCAACAACCCCCAAACAGGAAAATAAAACAAGGGGAATGAAGAGGTGGTGAAGTATGCCTCCCAGGGACTCTGTCGGGCACCCAACCAGAAAGGGGAGTCAACATTCGCCTGACCAGATCGAAACAGCGAATGAGAATGGCTCAAAATCCACCTGACCATATTCGCAACAGCGAATAATGAGCCCTCCCGAAAGTCTAATGTCCACCTGACCACATTCGCAACGGTGGGACAAAAGAAAAAGTCCAACATTCACCTGACCAGATCGAAACAGTGAATGAGGACAACCCAATGTTCGCCTGACCAGATTGAAACAGCGAGACAAAGGGGAAAAGAGAAAGGGAGTTCAGCATTCGCCTGACCATATTCACAACGGCGAATGAGAACAGCTCAATATCCACCTGACCATATTCGCAACAGCGAATAAAGAGCTTCCCAAAAGGTCTAATGTCTGCCTGACCGGATCGAAACAGCAGGACAAAAGACAAAATCTCACATTCACCTGACCAGATCGAAACAGTGAATGGAGACGACTCAATATCTGCCTGACCATATTCACAACGGCGAGACAAAGAGTGAAAGTCACATCTACAACCACCCGACGCACATGTGCGCGGTGCTGTGAGGGAAAGAGAAGTAGGTAATCCATCGCCTAAGAAATCTCAAACTTATATTTCAATTACCACATGGTAGAGGACAAATCGTCGTGGCCATGAGTAATCAAAACATAAGTAGGACTTCTTTAGGTAAAATTAAAATCACAAATCATGAGGCAATCGACTGATGTATATCTCCCTAAGAAGAGAAACATACAAACAACCGAGTAGAAAGAAAAAAACTCACATTAAGGGCACAGTAATAGAAGTGACAAGGGAACACACTTGCCACTGAGAACAACAATCATCATATAAAATATTCATGATTAAAGAAATCACAGTGGTAATACCGATGTTAACTGATGGGACCCTGTGAAACGTACAGGCAACATTGATGTATTCAAGAGAGGTTGTTCTTATAACTAAAAGCAAGATCTCAATGAGAAAGTATATCATTTGAAAGAAGTAGCGGATCGACTTTCTGCTAGAAGATCAAAATCCACTAAGAAGTGATGTTAACATCTAACGCCAGATGTACCACATCACAAATAAGGGAGAACAATATCCCTTTAAAAGTGAACAATCATAATCGAAGAAATGAACATACAATTATTTCCTTCACGATCATCGAAATGTTTCGAGGAGAGACAGAAGGGAATTTGGGCTCTTGGAGCGTAGAACCGGGTTCCACCTGTGACAAGGGCAACCGATTATACTCAACTGAGAGCTTCCCTCTCGAAAGAAAAGAATTTTAAGGGCCTTTGGGCTCTTGGAGTGTAGAACCGGGTTCCACCTGTGACAAGGGCAACCAATTCCACTCAACTAAGAGCCTCCCTCATTTTTTATTATATTATATTTTTTTATATATTTTGAAGAGGGGGAAATTGTTGGCTTTGATAACGCAGGCCATATTCGTCACATGAATAAAACTGGGGAGAGAGAAAAATTACAACAATAATTTATAGGAAAATTCACAAAGTGATCATGGATCAACACCACTATATTTGACAAATATATATCAAGAATGGACCCAGTATCACATTCCATAAAAATTCGAGTTAGTAATTTTGGTATCCCAGACCACACTTGAAGGTGACAAGTGAAACTGGGGAGCGCCAACCCTTATAGGGGTTAGAGAGGTGATTTTGTGCAACAACAACAAAGTGACTAGTGAATGTGAAAGTAAGCACAAAACATTCCTACGGCGTATTTACATACAACCTTTAAAGACAATCTCATATTTTGCATGATGAACATCACGTGGTAGAGGACAAATCGTCGTGGCCACGGACTGCCGAAAAATACAAGAAATTCTTTAGAGTTATATCTATACAGAGAGATATTTACAAGTGGCAGGGGATGCCCCTTGCGATGTGCAAACTCAAGCATAGTACTTTCTCAAGTACTGCCCATTAATGACGGGCATGGGATGAACACCATTCGCATCAACTAGTAAGTAGGATCCACCCTCGTATACTTGCTCTACAACAAATGGGCCTTCCCAAATGGGCTCAAATTTACCACCTCGACGACGACGCGAGATGATAGGCCTACGCAAGACAAGAACTAACTCACCGACCTGAAAAGCACGAGGTCGGACGAGGCGATCATGAGCTCGGGCCATCCGGGCCTGGTACAACTTAAGGTTCTGATAAGCTTGCAAACAGAGCTCTTCTAAACCATCAAGTTCTTCCAACCGGAGTCGGGCATTATCTTCGTGAGAAAGATTATGGCTAACTGCTACACGCAACGAAGGGAGCTCGACCTCAAGTGGGAGGACGGCTTCAACCCCAAAAGCCAAAGCATATGGTGTACACTGAGTAGGAGTACGGTATGTAGTCCTATAGGCCCATAATGCTTCAGGAAATTTATCGTGCCATTCTCTTTTATTTGCCACAAATATTTTTCTTATCAATTGGACTAAGGTCTTATTGAATGCTTCAGCCAAACCATTAGCCCTAGGATAATAAATCGAGGAATACCGCCAATTTATGTTATGGCAGCGGGCGAATCTAGCGATTTTGGTGCTTCTAAATGACGGGCCGTTATCCGAAATTATACGGTGCGGAACATCAAAACGGTAGACAACATGATCGCGGAAGAAGCGCATCACGTCTTCTGATTTAACTTCCTTAAGCGGGATAGCTTCTGCCCACTTAGAGAAGTAATCAGTAGCAGCCAGAATGAATCTATGACCCTTAGAGGAAGGAGGGTCAATAGGACCCACTACATCCGTGCCCCAGCTCTCAAAAGGCCAAGAAGACACTGTGGGGTGCAACGGATTAGGAGGTTGGTGAATAACAGTATTATGAATCTGGCATTGGTGGCACTTCCTAGCGTGCTCCATGCAATCACGAATCATCGTCGGCTAGTAATAACCAAGGCGTTTAATTCTGACCTTCATCTTAGGTCCGGACTGATGAGCACCACAAAGCCCCTCATGTACTTCGCCCATGACCTTACGAGCCTCCTCATTGTTGAGGCAACGCAACCACATCTGGTCAAAAGAGCGTCGGTACAGGGTTTCATTCACATAGGAGAAGGACAAAGCTCTCTTTCTAATCTGAGCGGCAAGAGAGCGATCATCCGGAAGCTTTCCACGCTTCAAGTACTCCACAAAAGGGACTCTCCAATATGATTCTTCCTCAACAGCGCAGACTGTGAGGGTCTGATCGGTAGAAGACAAGTCCGCAGGACACAAGGCTTGTCGGTACTGAACAACAACCGACACCGGATTTCCATTCGGGTCAGCCAACTCCTTAGCAAGTTTAGCTAGTGCATCCGCTCTACCATTCTCAGATCGAGGGACTCTAACCAAAGTTACTTCAGGGATCAAACACAAGAGCTCCATTGCCCTATCGTGATAAGGCAAGAGCTCAGGTTTGAGAACTTTGAAAATTCCAGCAACTTGATTAATAATTAATTGGGAATCTCCAAAGATTCTCACCCGCACGATGCTCATCTGAACGGCCAACTCAAGTCCTACAATCAGGGCTTCGTACTCAGCTTCGTTATTAGTACGAGGCTCTGAAAGACTGTAGGAGTAACGAAGGGTGTGGCCTTCAGGAGACACAAAAACAAGCCCCAAACCTACCCTAACTACAGGAGTTTCGTAAGGACGTAGTGATTTGATGGAAGAGACTCCATCAAAGTAAAACTCCCAAGTAGGGGACTCCTGCTCTTCCACACTCATGACTAATTCGTCGGGCAAATCGTCATTAAGTGGGGAATCTGCAGGGATCGGGTGAGAAGCAAGAAAGTCAGCTAGAGCCTGTCCTTTGACGGCCCGCTGAGGGACAAAGGTAATATCAAACTGCAGCAAAATCATGAACCAACGTGCTAAACGACCTGACAAAGTCGGACGGGTCATCAGGTACTGCAAAGGGTTGACCCGAGAGATCAAACTGATCTTGTGTGAGAGCATGTAGTGTCTGAGCTTCTGCACAGCAAAGATCAAGGCCAAACACTGCTTTTCCATTGCTGGGTATTTTAGCTCTACAGGAATCAAACGTCTACTAAGGTAGTACAAGGCGTTCTCTTTGCCTTCCTCATTTTCTTGAGCTAAAAGTGCACCAAGCGACTCATCAAGGCAGTAGTATAAAGAATCAATGATTTACCAGGGATGGGTGCAGCTAACACTGGGGGATTCGTTAGGTAGCGCTTTATGCTCTCAAAGGCCTCCTGACAATTCTTATCCCAATGGAAACGGGCATCCTTCTTTGCTAAAGCAGCAAAGGGATGACATCTACCGGCAAGATTGGAGATAAATCTCCGCAAGAAAGCGAGTTTACCCTGAAAAGACCTCAACTGGGTAAGACTCCTAGGATGTTTCAAGTCCACTATGGCTTTGATCATGGAGGGATCAATCTCAATGCCACGATAGCGAACAATAAAACCAAGAAACTTCCCTGCACTAACTCCAAATGCACACTTTAAGGGATTCATCTTCAAATCATGCTTCCTTAAGCGCTCAAAAATGATTCGTAGGTCTCGGAGGTGATGACTACGGACCTTGCTTTTGACCACTAAATCATCCAGATAACATTCAACCTGCTCATGAATCAACTCATCAAAAATGATAGTCATGGCACGCTTATAGGTGGCCCCGGCATTCTTGAGGCCAAATGGCATCACCTTGTAACAAAACACACCTATAGGGGTGCGAAAGGCAGTGAATTTCTCATCTTCAGGGGCCATCTTAATCTGATTGTAACCAGATGAACCATCCATGAAGGAGAAAATGCTATGGGACGAAGCGATATCAACCATAAGCTCAGGGATAGGAAGAGGGAAATCATCCTTAGGACATGCCTTATTCAAATCACGGAAGTCAATACAAACACGGATTTGACCATTCTTCTTCCGGACTGGAACAACATTGGCAAGCCAAGTGGGATACTTCTCTTCACGAACAAAACCAGCTTCTATAAGCTTCTTAGTCTCAGCTATCACCTGTTGTTCAATCTCTAACCTCATCCGACGAGATGACTGCTTAACAGGGACTGCATCAGGACTAATAGCTAACTTATGGACTGCTACTTCTGGATCTAAACCAGGCATCTCCGTATAATTCCAGGCAAAGCAATCTTTAAACTCAGAAATGAGTGCAACATACTCTTGAGCCTCTGATTCGGATAGCAAAGCACTATGAAAGATAGGCCGAGGATCCAATTCAGTGCCCAAATTAATCTCACACAGCTCATCCATGGCAGAACTAGCGCCATCTTCGAATTCACGTGGAGCTTCAAGGATCATGTCCTCATTCTCTTCCGGGTCTTCATCATCGGGGATGGAAACAACCGGATAAGAATGAGAGACGACCCGGATGTTGACGGAAGGAGACTGATCTTCTTGAGAATAGCCTATACCCTGCCCAGTTCGAGGAAAATCAGTTCGCCAAATACGGGCCTGCTGTTGGGCCTGTCTACCTGACCAAGTCGAAGGGACAATGCCTCGCTCAACAAAGTTATCAACAGCAGGGGAAAAGTATCGGGGAACTGGCATAATCTCATCATCCATAGTGGATTCCACAGGATCCTGTATATCAGTACTCTGTGGGACACCTACACTATGGAACAAAGATGCATGCCAAGAAGACTGTGCTGGTACATAGAGAGTGTGCAGCTCTTGTACAGAACGCCTATCTAAGGGTGGTGCACCACGAACACTAACAGAAGGTGTAGGGGAAGATTGAGGAGGAGATTCCTCAATTCTCATTCCGTACATCTGGCGAGAAAGGGATTGTTGACTAGCAGTCTGACGTCCGAGATCTCCATCGTCGTCTGAATCACTATCAACAATCAAACCGCCCTGAGGTATCAAACTCCTATGGAATGTGGGATAGGAATTGTGATCAACACTAAAGGAAGGCAAAGGGACTGAATGACGAGGAACATCAATCATCTCATCATCAGAGTCGGACTCAACAGTCAAAGGGGAAGTGTACAAGTGCGAGGGAGGAGGGATTCGAGCATCAAAGTTCCTCGGAGGGCTAACTGACTCTCTACCTCGACCTACCACGCAATCCCCTACCTCTACTAGGGGGAACATCGTGCCTGAGTACAAACCGTAAAGATTCATCTGGGTCTGTAGTGGAAACATCTGCTCCAATCTCAACCTGTGATGGACCCTGTACTAGTGGTTATATAGGACCCTGTGCAAGTGGCTGCATAGGACCATGTACCACACTAGCGGGTATCACTGGTGACTGGGCAGTGGGAGGTCTACAAACTTTCCGAGGCATGTAATGCTCGACATCGTCATAAATAGAGACCTCATGCACGGCAAAAGGTTGAATATCTCCAAGAATGGAAAACTCCACATCATTCCTCATATACTTCATGCACTGGTGCAGTGTATAGGGCACCATTCCGTATTTATGTATCCAAGGCCTTCCTAAGAGAGCCTTGTATGAGGTATCTGCCTCAATAACATGAAATTTCGCCTCAGTCAAAAGATCTCCAAAACGCAAAGGCAAAGTAATGGAACCTAGAGCTCGCTGACCTTGATCATTAAAACCCTTCAGCATAATCTTATCCGAAGTTAGCTTCAAATGTCCAAGGGAGAGGCTCTCTAGGGTGGCATGATTAAGGATATTAACTGAAGCTCCTTGGTCAATGAGGACCCTGTTCAACTCATAACCATTTACTTCAGTGGTGACGTATAGGGGACGGTTGTGATCAGAAGTCCCTAGGAGAAGATCCTGGTCTGAAAAGGTAATGCATGGCATCTCTCTTAAATAGCATGCATCCTTAACCGACTCAGTGGCAAAGAAAGCTTGATAAGATTCTGGTTCAAGTAAAGCTTTCATCAAAGTCTCTCTCAAGTCGGAAGACATCATAAGTGCATCGTACACACTAAGGAGAGAATGAATCTTTCTTAAATGAGCCAACACATTATAATCAACATCCAACTGAGGGTCTTTTCTTTTCTCCTTAGCAGGTGCTTGAGGAGGAGGGATAGGATCATCCTGTTGGGTAATGATGTTTCTATCTTTTTCTTTATTATTCTTAGTCATTTTGGGTGGAAGGACCTTACCTGAACGCAACTGTATCTCTCGTATTGAGTTAGACTCAATAGAGGACTCATTTGGTTCAGAGGACATTGCTTGTGTTGGTTCGACAAAGAGTGACTGAGGAGTGTTCTCGGATTCATCTTCAGAATCCATGTAACAACCTCCTTCAGGAATAGCAAACACAGGCTCTTCCTCACACTCAAACTCTTCTCCAAAAGAAGGATCATCATCATTATTTTCAGAAATAAATAAAACACGAGAAAAACGAGTGCTAGGAAAAGTAAAACTAGGAGCAAGACACCAAAAGTAGCCAGAATCATTTTCTTCCATTAATTCATCATCAGTTGAAGGGAGAACAAAATCCTTCAGCGTCAATGCTGGAAGAGATCATGTCTTCCCCTCAGAAGTTACAACAAATTTCTCTCTTTCATACATATTTCTAATACAAGTAGAAGTAGGAGAAATGTGCTTAGTAGGCACTACAACAGAAGAAGAGAAAGAAACTGGCAAAGAAACTGGGCTGGCAACTGTCGACTTGGCCTGTGGAAGCCTCCTCTCAACTGCCTCTGAACTCTGAACTGCCCGTCTGATCGTACCCCTTGTCTTGCGAGAGAGTGCAAGCTGCCACTCTTCCCCAAAACTAAGAGGTGCTCTACTGTCACTGCTCTGAACACCACACTGACTGTCATACTGACTGGAGCTAGTAACCATCTGAACTATCTGAGCAACCTTGCCTCGAGGATGTACCAAATCACTATCCTACAAGTGAATCTCACCACTAGCCATAAGGCTCTCCACCTTATCCTTGAACACATAGCAATCTTCAATCACATGACCAATATGCTTATGAAATGGACAATACAAAGGATGCTCTGTTTGCCCTTCCTCTTCTACTCTTTTGTTGGGTGGAAATGTCAAAATATTTTTCTTAATCAAAAACTTGAAAATCTTCTTTACACTCTCCCTTTTAAAGGGATACTCCTTACTAAGCTTCTCTTGTAAGTACTGCTGATTTTCTGGAGTTCTATAAGAGGGCCTAGGCTGCTGACCCTGTGGTCGTGGCTGAAACTGACCAGGAGGCTGTACTGGTGGTGGTAACTGAGGTCGGGGCTGAAACTGAAGTCGAGGTGGTGGTGGACGCTGTGGTACTGAACTAACCATGGGCCTCTTGCCCCTATCATGAGCATCAGAAGTACTATGCACTTCCCCCTTCCTAGGAGGTGGTACCCCAGAAAACTCTAAACGCTGAGGTCTACGGATGGGTTGACTCTCAGCCTTAGGAGGGACTGCACTGGGTATGCTGTCCTGCAGGCTAGTGACTTTGGTTAACAACTTCTGAAAGGTTCGAATGCTGAAACCCTTCAGATACGGAGCGATATGACCATCTATGTTCTTCAACAGAATCTCAACTGTATGCTGCTCTTGCAGTTGAGGTTCACACTGAAGACTAAGGTTCCTCCACCTAACTATATAGTTAGGTAGAGACTCGTGGGGGCGCTGTCTGGTCACTACCAACTCACCAACAGTCACTCTATGCTCTGTACTAATGAACCTCTGCACAAACAACTGCTCCATCTCAGTAAAAGTGCGAACTGAATCATTAGGGAGATCGGCATACCACTCAAATGCCACTCCCCCTAAGCTACTAACAAATAGTCTTAGCATTAATGCATCATTTCCTCCAATGTTACAACATATGGCCCGATATTGAGCCACATGTTGTTTTGGGTTTCCAAACCCATCAAAAACTCGAAAACGGGGAGGAACAAAACCAGCGGGATAAGGCTCCCGCTCGTACTCTACCGGGTAGGGGCGACCTCTACTAACAGCATCCCCAGACTTTCTAGAAGCAATAGCCTGGTCAACTCTCTGTGCAATCATATCCTGAATCTGAACTGGTGACAACTGTACTGACTGACTCTGGACTGGCACACTCAAAGGTACTGCTGGGGGAGACATCGGGACTACCCTCTGAACCCTATCAACTCTAACAGGCTCTGGGGCCAACGACTGTGGTGCTACTGGCTCGTCTTTGGATGTAGTAGGAGTAACTACATCCATGACATGGGGTGTAGCCCCCAACATCGTCAATTGGGCGGTCATCGCCGCCATGGCTCTAGCCATTTCCGCCATCTGGGACTGCAACTGCAAGACTGTAACATCCGTATCTACTGATCGGGGAGGTCCACCCTGTGCTGAGGTGGAAGGTACATCGGCCTCCCCTTGCTCCTCCAAATCATCATACTGATCATGCTGCTCATCTGACGTGCCACGTCTCGTGACAACACAAACACGGTGAACGGGGATGTCTTCGTCTGACTCCTCTGTAAGCAAGTCATCATCGGAGAGGGTCTGACAAAGGGCATCTATGTACGGACCCATAGGAAAAGAAATTCTAAGGGGACTAGAAGCAGCAACTGGCTCCACTCGAGCCGGGGAACTACTATCAACATCTACTACATCAACATCCATCTGAACTGGCACTGACACTGAAGGGACTGTATCAACTCGCCGAATCGTACCAAATGTCTGCTCCGTCTCGACAGGCTCATCCACCTGCCGGCGTCTCCAAACCCATCTACTACGACGGGACCCGGTAGGAACATCTAACTGAGTGGAGGGGGCAACGACAACTGAACCAAGTTGGGGTCGGACAGGCTCTAACTGTGGGCGACGTCCATGACGGCGAGGGCGTCGTCCAGCAGTAGGGGCACCTGCCCGAGGTCTATCAGTAGGAACAACTCTAATCTGCTGTCGTGGTGGCTGTCCTCTCTGCCACCGGTAACTCTGTCTGACTGACTGTCGCTGCAACTGAGAATGCACCTGAGAGATCTGATGGAGTAACCTCTCCTCACTAACACGCCCTCTACCGCGCGCCGAACGGATAATGCTTCGGATCCTCTGAGTGAGGGTCCGAGTGACAGTATCCCTGGGGACTCGAGCGCGAGGAAGAGTAGTGGGGACAGGAGGGGCTGCTGCAATGTGGACAGCGTCCTCCTCGTCACCACTATGCACTAGAGGGGAAAAGCGTCCTCCCTGGACTGCGTCGATCGCAGGGGCAACCACGACATCGGGAACGGGGGTAACTACTCGTCTACGTGACTCCCGCTGTAAGGGAATCATCCTCTGCTGAACTGGCTCCTGCTGAGCCACAGAATCTGCCATCCGCTGAATTGCTGCATCGGACGCCGCTAAACGCAGTCTCCTGTTCCTATTTCTCCTAGCCCTTCTCCCAAGGCCGGAGGTGGAAGAAGACGCTACATCAGTACCCACAGACGGTACTGGAGGAACAAGGACTACTGACTGAGGGGGTGTCGGGGTCTCCTCGGCAGCCTCAGAGTGAGACAGCCGGGTGAAAACAGAAACCCGATGGGTAGGAGGTGGAGGAAGCTCGGCCTGAGCCACCCTCTTCCTCGAAGAGGAAGGAGGATGGGAGACTTGAGCACGAGTAGCCTCGACAGGAACGACAGGTAGAGGAACTTCTACTGGCTGCCGGCGCTGGGGGACCGGGGCGACACGAACAACAGGAGCGACAGGCGCCGGCCGCCTGACCGCCGGACGAACAGGGTGAACAGGGAGTGGCCTAGGCACTGGCTGCCTAGCCACAGGGCGCACTGGCTGCGCACGAACAGCAACTGGACGAATGGGTGCCCGGGCAGGCTGCCGAGCAACTGGTCATCAAAAAGGTCTCATAGCTGCGCGTCCTCTCCTTTGAGGGGGAGAGAATGCGGCAGCCTCGGAGGGAGTCGGCCCGCCAAGAGTGACGTACGCCGAATCGGTGAAAGATCCAAAGGTGATCCCCCCCGCCGGTGGGCTCGTCAACAGGGACTCAGGGAGTGTCACCCGTGAGTCAGAGCCAAAACAGAAGGTAACGGACGGACCTGAATATGCCATTTCTACTGTCTACGACCACAAACAATAATAATTAGCGTAAACAAAAGCACCGGAAGGAACGAGAAAGAAAGAGACGGAATAGCCCATAAAGGCTAGAAGAGGAAGAACCTAACTAAAGAGCACTAAACCCGGAGTGCACACAAGAGGAGATAATATAACATCCAAAGATAGAGAGAGAAACCTGTCCCACCGTGGTCGCCAGAAATCTGTGGGTCTCCGAAAGGATTCCGCTCGTGTGATTCGAATGCAAAGGGTACGATCACACTATCCCGTAGGATAAAATGGTCGTAGGCCTTTACACTCGGCACAAGCAGGCCGATGGAAGAGCAGATGGAGTTATCGATACGATTAGCCATGGAGGATAGCGGCTTTCACCTACCAACCTATATGGATAATAATATCTATAACCCAAAAGTTCACGAGATTTCCCCTATTCGATACATCAGCATCGAATAGGGTTTATTTGATTGTGGGGATCGGTTTCCTACGGGCGCAAGCCCCCGTAGTTAATTACATCTTAGACCTTGATCTAAGAAAACTCTCGATTAGGGATGTTAGATTATCTTTTCTAATGGGTTTAGTGCAAGGGGTTTTTAGGCTTTCCTAATCAAAGGGGAAGAGTATCCCAAGTTGGCTTAATCAGTAACACATGGTTCATTCAACATCCGGCCGGTTAAGAGAAGTGAAAACTGGAGAAAAGAAAGAGGGACAACGCACTCAGACATGCACGAGAGAAAGAGGGAGGCGGCGTCATCTGTGTGACGCGGATGGGTAGGATTTATAGCTTCCGAAAGGATGGATAGCTTACCTACCAATAAGGTGTATAGGGGTACACTCGTACCACTCACCTTCAGATCCTAAATCTATAAGAGGTGTAGTGTTGTATACACAACACTAGCATCTACGACCTAACTAATGCAGTCCTGGACTTATTCCTTGTCTGACAAAGGAAGCCAGCTAAAACCACCTAATCGTGTAAAATCTATGTTGTCCAGTCTGTATGAAAGATGGGAGGGTAGTTTAGACACTGAAATTTGGGATCGACCACTAGAGAGATTCCTAAGTGATCCCACACTTATGAGTGGTACAATGCTCCTAAAACTAATGCAATTACATTTTGATTTTAATTAGTTACTAATGCAATTTATGCAGGTCAAAGTCTCCAAATCAGTGATGTATGAAATTTTAAAAAGGCTTATAGAAAATAGTTTTTTGAATGACTAAACTTCCCCAGGTCCGGCACTTCATCCTCATAGGCCAGATTATCCGGACTCTACTCTCAGGCGGGGAAATTTGTCTAATAGAAAAGAGAATGCGTGCATGCGCCCCCGGACGATTCCGGCTATTCCCTAAAATCGTTATGGTTTCTATGTGAATTAATCTTAAAATTTTTTATTTAATAATTACGAGTATAAAAATTTTATCTCTAAAGAGCCTAATGGTCAGACACAAGCACATGCAAGAAAGAAACCTATGAAAAGCATGCTGGTTCTACTGCGCAATCAGAGTAAACAAACAACAGTAACAAGAACAAAATCTCACGGGAAAGAATGTCCATGGCAAGTGCCATTCAATGTTACATCACAGAGTACAGTAAGTAAAGGTGGCCGGGCTCCACCGACAACAATCCGGAAACGACTCAAATCTTAAAATAAGGCATTTTTATATCTCTTCAGTCTTCTTCTTCTCTTCCTTGATTCGTCTTTGGATCATCTTCAGCTCTTCGGGCTCCTCGTAGTACGTCCTCCAAAAGGATGCCCAAATGAAAAAGTAAACCCCTACATGAAAAAGGAAACCCCATGTAGGGGTTTACTTTTTCCTTTGGACTCCTCGTAGTGAACGCTCCAAAAGGATATCCAAATGAAAAAGGAAACCCTCTGTAAGGGTTTACTTTTCCCTTTGGACTCATATCTCTTTAAAAATGCCTTATTTTAAATCTTCACAAAATTTACTATCAAATACATTTCAACAGAAAGAAAAGAAAATCTAGACTCTCCTGCAGGGGTTATCCTAAGCAGTTATAATAAAAAAAAATTCACCCAAGCAGTTATATATATAAATTAAAATGCGCACATCAATTACTTGGCCGTGCTCTAATTATTGTGGGTTAAGCAGCTGAAGCAGGTACCTAAAGCAGTTATGAATAATTATTATTAATTTTTTAACCCCCTTTTTAGCGCTGTATGAACACGGCCACCTGCAGGAAGACTGCATTAGTATAAAAAAAAAACGTGCCTAACCTATGGGTATTCTAACGCTCACAACAACAATGCAAGAAAGAGAAGAACAACTAGCAAAACAGTATGAAACAACATCACAGAAAAGCTACAACAGGTAGCGAAAACAACCAGCACACGGGTCACATGCAGGGCGTCACAACAAAGTACAGAAAAGTAAAGTAAAACAACAGCCTAACCTAAAGCTAGTAGTCGTGTCCTAGCAAACTCATCTATGTGTGTGTTGGCTGTGTGGTTTTGGTAGGTCCTATATAGGGTTATTTTAATTAGAATTGTTTGTATTTTTATTTTATTTGTTGAAAGGGCAAAGAAGAGATTTTAGTTAAAGTTTAAATATTAATGTTTTAGAATTGATTTTTAGGATGTTTTATTTTTAATGTTTGATTAATTATCACCTTTGTTTCACACCGAGGCCGTGAGGTTTATTTCACCCTCCTTGGGGCTAACTTAATAGCCTCGTAGGCCTGGGTTACCCAGTGATAATTAACTTTGTTTGGTTATTTTAGTTTGTTCTTAAAAGAAAAAGAAAATAGTGAATTAAATCATTTATTAATCAAGTTTGAATTATGCCAATTAGGAAAATTAATTTTAGGTTTTGACGCTCCATCAGATCCATTCGTGGCGTTGTGCCACCAGGCTCGAGGAACCAGCCTCCTTAGGACACTTAGCCCCGCAGCCCGGAGTAGTCCATCCAATAAACTTCACTTTTGGAGCGTGTTGTTGTGTATTAAGGGATTTGTTGATTACTTTTAAAAGATTATTCTAAATTTGATCTTTAAGAGTATTTTAATCCTAATGAATTTAATTTGTATTTTAATCTCCTAATATAATCTACATCTTTTAGATTTTAGATTGGTTATGAATCAATTATTAAATTAGTTAGGATTGATTTAAGGTTTATGTTTTAGATCTTAAAGTTTAATGATTATTAAAAATTAATAATAGTTTAATTAAGAATTATGTGTTTTAACATATTTTATGAATTAAGTTAAGACTGATTGGTTGATTATTAGTGAATTAAGAAAACAAAATCTAAATCTAGGAAAACGTGTCACTAAGTTATTGTTTTAATATTCCTATCCTATAGGGAGCATGCACCCTAAGTCTATATTTTCTAAGACTCAGTCCTAAATATATAATTGAAGTTTCTAAGGTCCTAAGGGTGGGAGGCGTACAACCATCTAGGCCTCTAAAAGTTTTCTAAGTTTTAGTAAACTTACAGCACCGGGGGCTACGACCCGGTGGTCCCGCCCGTAGCGCCCCTACCAGATGGGTAGGGACGACTGATACTTGGATCCGATTGTCCTAGCTCCAGCTCCAAATGCTCCTTATCCATTGCATTCCAAAATGTACCTCGCAAAACATAGAAGAAATGTGTATTAGAGCAGTTCTATAAGCAATTGATAATATAAAAGAATGAAAATACATAAAAGAAAAAGAACGTACCTTTTTATTATTTGTTGAGTCGTTTGTCTTTTGGGTTCTCCTCATTTTGTACGTGCGTAGTGTCAAAGCGCAAAAGAAACGACAAAGAAAACTAACGGCAAAGCAAAATGAGACTAAATGTAAAGGAAAGAAAGAGAAATGAAAATCGAATACGAAAAAGGGATGTGAGCATTGTTGTTATTGGACACACTTCGTAGAAGTCAAGTGCATCCTATAACAGCAACAATGCCCTTTGCTGTTCCCACTCCAAACGAGACACTTGATATGTTTGACTCGACTACCCCCAACACACCTTAAACCAAGGCCAAATAAACTAAGGGAGATAGACTCCTAAGGCTAAACCTACAACTAGGTTTCTTCTGTCTTGAATTTATCCAACATTTCATTCACTCTTAGAAGCTAACACCATGGGGAGGAAAATTCAACTCACTTCCAAACAGACACTGAAGACCCCCCAACATAAAACCATCAAAGCTTCAACTCTCCAAAATTCATCCTTTTAGAAATAATCACTAAGAGAACTCAATCCAAATAAGAAAGCACTAGTCACTCCTAAATGATACTATAGGGGTTCTTCACACAAGCCCAACCAAACCCAATATGACTTGCAAAGATTTCTAAAACTAGTATACGAAACCTCCCAAAAGAAGCCATCTACTAAAAAAAATCACTGATCTTTTCATTTTGTTTTGACACCAAAACTCTACCAAATCTCTACAAAATCTCCCACCAAAACTTCATTTTTTGACACAAAACTCTACCCACCAACTCATAATCAAGTGCCCCCTTTCATTTGGAGTGGGATAGAAAACATAAACTTTCCAACGAGAAGGTTTTATAAGAACCTCTCGTTGTAAAGCATTTGTGAAATTCATCACATAAAACCCTTTAAAACAAATCAAAAGTCGTTAAGAAATTCTTTTCCAAACAAAAACAAGGCTTCTTTCAATCAAAAGCCATCTCCCAAAACTCTCCAAACATTCCCAAGAGATACTTCTACTCATGCTAAAAGACTTTTCAACAAAAACAAAAGAAGAAATACTTCATGAAACTTCTCTAAATATAAAACCACTTATAAGACCTCCAAAAAGAAACTCAAATGTCATTATTTAACGATGGCAAATAAACAATCACAATATCTCACACAACTATAGATGAAAAACATACTTCAATTTCGTAATAAGGTAAATAAAGAGGAATTTTGCTTTATTCTATTTTTTTCCTTTGCAAGTATAAATGAAACGGTGCATGGTTTGATGTAAGAACGACATGATCTCTTAAGATTTGCTCCCATTCTGATCTAAACTATATGTAGCATTGCATGAATCAAACATAAACTTCTTATAATAATTGCTCGTTCTCAAATGACATAACTTCAACATGCTACCTTATTTATACCACATGAAATCACTTTGAAATAAAACAAATTTCAACCATGAAGGATACTTTTGAAATCTTCTCAACACAGCATACATGCACATGAGTTTGAATGGAAATTAGCTTTTCTAAAAAAACTTTTCTATCATGGAGTAAAGCTTATATGACATCTACCAACAAATATTTAAAAGACTCGCAAATATGTAATTTGGAAAGCAATAAAATTTACAACAATTCGTGTTTTAGATTATCTCTCTTATATGATAAATTCATGCTCTCATGGTATTGATTCTTGCCAAAAATCTCATGCTAATGATATGCTTTCATGGCGACAAAAGGATATAAAACTCGCAATCATTCAATATATCCTCCAAACTTGACTAGTGAAACAAATTGATTATTGTAATACCATACGAAATTCTCCCAACTAATCTCAACAATGAAAAGCTAAACAAGCATTTGATGTCTTATCAAAAGAGAAATATAGATCTAATTATTACCCCAAGAACAGCACATATATTCGAAGAATATTCACTTCTATAATTCCAACAGGCTCAAGGATTTCTTCCAAAGAAGAAAACATATAAATATGCTTCAAAGCTCCTCTACTAAATGGTTCATTAAAATAGGGAGAAGTGATCTCCATTCTCTAAATATTTGCATGCTAAGAAGTAATTTCACATTGTTATTAACTACAACAATCATGGAAACAATATGTGCTTTAGCAATTTACCAACGTCGAAACAAGAACAAAGCCATGAATCATGATAGAGATGCTACAAATCTCTATCCAAATTTTATGCTTAACAAGATAGATGAGTGTTTAAAGAAAGAATATTTCATTTTTCACTTCGCCTTTGCAACGGTAGACGAAACAATAGCATAAATATAACTTCCAATGGTTTTCCCTTTCATCACTTAGCAGATTTTCATCCAACAATGGCTTGCTTTAGACAAAACTTGCGACACCTCTTAACATATGATGGTTGTGATGTAAGACATGTGTTCAACGTAACATTCCATATCAAGTTAAGACGAACCAAAGAAAATCTACTCATGCTTCTAATAAAACTTACTTTTCAATGCTCTTTAAAAAAAACATAATCCAAATGCCATAGTGTCATAAACAATAAACAACTACTCTAGCAAATAATGGAAGAATTAGACAAAATTTTAGTTGCCAAGCATTGGAAATTTTCTTAAGGGAAGAAACATATAACTCCAACCACCACATTTTATCATGAAGCAAGGTATTTATTATTCACTTGCAAGAGGAATATGTTTAGAACACATGCCTTTTCCTTCTATTGGAATTTTCACATTTTGCAAGAGAAAGATATAAATAAGACGAAGCATAAATAAATTAACCATTCTTTAGTAAACATTACTATAAGCATCTTATGTGCATACCTTGGTAGAAGTTAAAAAAAAGAACTCCTAGAATTTGCCACCATTCCCATCCAAAATAATGTCTTGTATAACATGTTTCAAGTACTATTCTCTTGAACCCATAGTTCACTCTCAAACCATAGAGATCAACACGTGATATCTTATGTCAACTTTGCAAAATATCATAAAGTTCCACATAAAAAAAGTAGAAGCATTCACTAGGAATTAATAGGACCAAAAGTGTAATGCCTAATACATCATGAAAGCCTCATCCGCACTTAAAATAAGAGAACCTCACATATAAACCGCCAATAATATTCTAGAAACATAGAGCAACAAATCTCAATACTCAAAAGGAACTTGCATATACTAACATCAAAAGCCATAGAGTGATAAATTTTTAACTCACAAATAAAATTCCATCGTATATGAGGTATGTTATAAACACAGTGATGAAGACTTAAACATTCACAAATTTTTAAGATTAGAGGAGGGCTTTAGTTCTACCCATCAACTTAAGCAAATATTTAGAAATCTTAAAAAAAAAAACACTACTATTTTGCCACTATAAAGGACAAAGCTTCAATAACCATGATTAAAATCAAAATCTTTTACACCATGTAAAGATTGATTCCAACACAAGTATTCAACACTCCCAAGCACGTAAGCTTTCGTATCACATTAGGTTTCATATCAAGTGGGAGATGTTTCCAATTTTGTGAAAACAAGAGGTAGAAGGCAATGAACAAATGTGGAAGAAAAACCCAATGCCATCATAATTTTCTTGAGTGAGATAATTGATGTCTACAAAATATCTTATACAACTATAAACTATGAGTTACCAACACAATGGAACTTCAACTCAAACAAAAACATCACAACCTTCCTATAGTGGCATTTGAACAAACACTTAGTGTGCATGATTTTGTAAAGGAACTATAAGACCTCTAATGCATTTTTTTAAGGTTCACACCTAAAATTCTAATGCAAATGGCATGAATCAAAGGCATAAACTTACATACCAACTAACTGCTCAAATCAACACATTATACCAAACTAATTGCATAAGCTATTATGGGATCAATCACAAAGAATAAAAGCATTTATTAAGGATAAAAGAAAAGAAGAGGTGTGATGACATACACACCTCAAAACTTCATCACTATAGCTCATTCCTCCAATCATTAAACCATACAAAAACTTACAGAAATTCTAGGAGTCAAGATGGATGAAGAGGGTTAAGAGGAAGAAGGAGAAGAAGAAGAAAAAGAAGAAGAAGGAGAAGGAGATGTGGAAGAGAACTCACCTTGAAAGGAGAAGGAGAGTAGACGGCCAAACAGGGAGGATGAAGCCTAGGTAGGTCCAGGCGGGCGGCAGCGGGATCGGTTCAGGCGTTGATCGGGGCTTACGAACGGAGGGTGCGGGAGTTCCACGAATGGGCAGACCAGCGTCGGGATCGGTCCAGAGGAGGTCGGCGCGAGTTCGTCCTGGAGCGGATCAGGACTCACGAACAGAAGAATGGAGGGGAGAGCTCGGTCCAGGCGGCGTCGGGGCTGGAGCTGGAGTCGGGTTCGGCCCTGGAGTGCGGAACCGAGAGAAAAAGAAAAAAAAAACAGGGGAGGGAGCGTTCGGGTCCAGGAGAAAACGAGAGAGAACGAGAGAGAGTCGGCGTTAGAGAGGGAGCGGGAGGGAGAAGGCGTGAGGAAGAATGCCGAAGCTGAAAGCTTCGTTCCGAATAAATTGAGTTCGTTGCCGCAAGAGGAAGCCCGTCTCTTTTCGTCTTCGCGCTCCAGCCCTCGAAAATTCCTCAAATGGCTTCGATCACTGCTCGAGGTCTGCTCGAACCGCAGAATATCGCCTGAGACGCGAGATTTCGGCTGAAAAAGGGGATTTCGTTAAATCACAACCGTTGAAGGAATTTCCTGATTTAAGGAAGTGAATTCAAATTCTTTGGAAAGTCAAATGGATTTGAATGTGATTAAATTGAGCTAATTCAAGTCTAATTCGGTTAAATTAGATTAGACTCGAGTCCAAGATTTGAGTCAATTCGAGTCGGTGCGGGTTCGAGCCAGCGCAGCGAAATTAATCGTACGAAGTAATAACGATCAATCTTAAACCAAATGGGGCAAGATATGACCAAAACGGATTAATTGAGTTTAATTGAATACGCTCGAGCCTAATTCGACTAAATTCGAGTCGATTCGAACTCGAATCGGGCCCGACGAAATTCAACTAGGTCAATTGAAGCTGCTCGAGGGTACTCGAGCGGAAAACGAGGTCAACAGGGATCAAATCATAGCAGTTACATTCATATAATCAATTAATCAGTGCAAGAATAATAAAACTCAAATGCAGTAGTAGTAGAATCTGTAAATAATAAAATACTATGGTACGGAAACTAACAAAGTTATAAACCAGTATGAGTGTCAAATCTATAAAGTAATCGTCGTAGTAATATAGATCAGTACATAAATCATATAAAATATCAATAAAGACTATCGAAATTAAATCAATGTAATAAAATCATATAAGAATATACACATGCTATCCAGAAATTCTATATCACATGTTCAGTATATCACATACTTAATATCAGTATAGTGAATAAGTAATATCAAATAATATTAGTATCTATATCACTAAAAGTAATAATTTAGTAGTAGAAGTAGTAGAATAATATAATAATAGTAAATTCGTATAGTAATAATAAATCCGTGTAATAATAAGAATAATATCTCAAGAACATGCATTTTAACAGTCATACTAAACAAGTAGAAGCTCTAGCTATTACGATATTTTTCAGTATTAGTATCAATGTTAGTAAATCGTTGGCTCAGTAAATAGAGTCGTCACTCTTTACCCGTGGGCACAGTATTAATCTTCTTATAACTCTCAATCAGTGTATCACGTGAATTAGTAAAGGATAACATCAAACCATAATATTTAAAGAGAGTCCATCGACCCATCATCCTATACAGGTCAATTAGTCTCCAACCAACGAGTCAATCAGTCTTTACTTATTTGTTTTACACACACATTATTATCATAATATTATAATAGTAATAGCGACCAGCTATTACTCAAGCACATATACACATCAAATCAACTTGGATAAATCCTATGCAAAACAAATGCTTTCATCATAATTTGAGGATATTATGTTTGCTCATGAAAAAAATATTTTAGAGGAGTTAGTCAGGTGGACATCACCCCATTATCTTTAGCATGTAACTCAAATCTCTACTTGGATGTGAGGAAGAAGAGTTGGCCTGTTCTACTGAATCAACTTTGACCAATTTGGCTAGGGTTGATGTAGTTCAATCTAGTTCATCTTAGTCTCTTAATATGCTTAACTTCAGGTACTTTGAGTCATTAAATTTTTTAAAACAAGATAGATATTTTTTACTATAAATTTATATTATTTGGATTCTATTTAGTTGTCAAAATATTATTTGTAGCCATAATTTTGTAATCATTTCAAAGCCTTTGAGTGCTTTAAGATTCATGAGTTGTATCAAGATTTGTGCATAATTAGATAGGAATTTTATAATTCAGTTAGTTTTCTTCTATATTTTTTTTAATAAACATCTATCTTATTAAACCATACTTAATCCTGGTCTCATAAGCATTTTATAGCATGCATCACCCTTTCCAAGCTGTTCCATGTCAATCTTGGTACATGGCTTCTATGGCCACTTTTCTCTATTTAATGCTTTGTAGTGCTGCTTCAGGATATGTTATTTCCCTCTAGAAAAGGATAGAGCTTCTTTAGCTCAAGCCAATTAGTATAATACACAAATCATTTATGTACCAGTAAGCATGACATCACCTCAATATAATTTTCATTTCAACATACATACATACATTCATTTATGGTATCATGCCTAGGGGTGGAAAATTTTGGGTTCGGGTCAACCCAAACCGAGTCGGGTTAGGGTTAGAGATTTCGACCCGTTTGTAAAATTGGGTCGGGTTCGGGTTGACCCGAAAACCCAAAATCAAACCAGTTTGACCCATTTTTAATTAATTTAGGAGGATTTTAAAAGATTGTTACGAAATAAGTAAATATTATTTCCAAAAAATTAATAAACCATATCACCCAAATTGAATTAAGTTTTATTCATTTTCAATTGATTGAAGTAAATCTTATATTAATTTGATTTAGGTTTAAATAAATCGAGTTAAATAAAAGGGTCCAATGAAGTAGTATAAGTCTATGACCCAAGGCTTCTTTTATCTTATATAAAGGTATTGGGAAGAATCAAGAAATCTAATCTACATAGGTTGTGTTCATCTAGTTTGTTTAATGAGCAAGGTTACAATTTACCATATCACTTTCCACGTAAAACTCTCTTAGAGGCTCGGCTTTCTAATAATAATCAAGACACGTGGAATCATGTTATTTATTCTTTTATCCCATTTCTCCTATTCTACTCAACACATACATAATGTTAGGAGATAAAATCCGAAAAGAGACGTTCAAGATTTGCAAATCTGGATAGAACCGGATGATGTAATATTAAAAATATTTAAATGATATCTAAATAATAAGATAATTAATAATAATTGTAAAATAATATAATTTTGGGAATAACAATAAATAAATTAATACACAAATAATATATTCCATAACGTTAAAGTTAAATATAAATAACTATTAATTTATAATTTATATTTAAATTAACATTGTCGTTGTCAGATCCCAAATTCTGTATGAAAAAAGTAGAGGGTCACGTTAGGTAATCGATAGTCAGCATAAAACTTGTCGAATAATTATGAAATAAATCTTTTAATACATTGTATTAGTGCTAGGGCTCCCTGTAATTAAGAGACATGTTATATGGCCTGAGTACAATGACAAATATGCAAGAGTCGCTGCACAAGCGTCCGGTTGTAATATTAAATAGGCAAGTGTTTTCATATCATGGATGGATGTGGGCAAAGAGGCTAGTCCATGAAACTAAAATTAGAATAGAAACTTATAATATAAATTTCTTTATATGCAAATAAGTAGAATCAATCAATAATATGATTCATATGAAGATAAATATTATATGCATTCAGGAAACTAAATGGGTTGGAGAGAAAGTGAAGAAGATTGATAGTTTAGAATTAATTTAAAATATGATATTATGGTAGGAGTCGTACAAGAAATGGTGCATGTCATTATAGATAAAAGTTTAAATGATAATATTGTAAAAATTAATAGAATTGGAGATAGAATTATAACCTTAAAAATTATTGTTGATACTAAATTATTAATATTATAAGTCCTTATACTCTTCAAGTAGGTTTGAATTTGTTCAAAATTAAAATTTTAAAATGACCTAAAAGAATTAATATAAAAATAAATATCAAAGAAAAAAAAATTTATTAGAGGAGATTTAAATGAACATGTTGGTAAAGAGATATATGATTTAAATATAAAAAATTATTAATTTAAATTTAAATGCAAATATATCCAATCTTTGATTTTAAAATATTTGATAGAAATTAAGTTTATATATAAATTTAATATAAATAATTGCTAATTTATGTTATATATTTAAGTATAATTTACACTTATAAATTATATATAAAATTCACATTATAAAATTATATTTATAAAATCATACTATATTATTTATTTTATATTTTTCATTTTTCTTATTATCATTTAATTTTATATTTAGAGAAGCTTTAGAACTTTAAAAATTATAAATAATCATTTTTATTTGAATAATTATAACAAAAATAATTATAAATTTAAGAACTTTTAAAATTATTATCATAAATTTTTATATGAATATTATATACAAAATTTTTCCCAAAAATTTCTCATAGAAATAATCCACAATGCACACATTGTAAAAATTTCTACAAGTTGTTTAATCCTATTTCACTTATGAGATTTGTATTATTGTTTTTATATAGTTTTTCTTGTATCCATAGGTTAATAGCCCACGTGGGATGGTGGGACCATGTGTATATGATTTACTAATGCTTAATACATAACACTTTAAAATTTTGCTGATATATATTATAAAATATAATAGGTTATATTTAAATTAATTTAACATTTAATAAAATATTCTATATTAAATTAAATTATTTAAATATATTATGAATTGAACACGCTAATTTTTTTTAAAATCGGGACCGATTCAACGATTAGCTGGTTGAACGGGCGGTTCAAATTGGTACTCACCGGTTTGATGCTTAACTGGTTTTTCATGAGGACTAAATCGGCCATAGGAATGGTTCACGATCGAATTGGCCGACCCGATTTTTAAAACCATGGTTAGGAAATAGAGTATGCATGTTCGATCAAGTAAAGAGAGAAACATTAAACTAATATAAAATATAAAGTATAATAAAGTGTGTAATCTGATTGATTGGACAAAATAATGATTAATTAATTTGCTCAATCATGTCATAAGCTGGAATGCTCAATAAGACTTAGTCGATTTCTATCAAAATTGTACTAGAAAACTGCTTTAAGAAGCAGAAAGAAAGCCGTCCCAAACGAAACCTTAGTTGTGAGTACTTCAATTCTACAGAAAATCTAAGCATGTATTTTTAGGGCTGTTGCATGTTCTATCAAAATGCTATTAACATAGCATCCACCCTTATCTCTAAGGTTAAGCATTTCTTCATCACTAAAGAGAATGACAAATTAACAATAGAGCCTCTTAACATACACCACAAAGCTTTCTTCCTTTTATTGGATTTGGAATTACTTTGTAATAGAGACAATTAATATAATCTATTGTTGGATTTGGTTCATTGCTTTTCCTCCAACTAAGAAATATTTCTTACCACATAAGTTTTGAAAAAGGATTTGTTCAATTATCAATCTTTTCGCATTGTTCCTTCACATGGATTTGCTCCCTAGGAATTAGTTTACTATTTTCTTCGATGAGATCACTGTTTGAATTATTTTTCAACCCTGGACAGTGTTTTTCAACAAACCATTGATATTATAAAGAGAAAAATTAGCATAAAAGCATTGTACCTTGCAAGTGAAACATAGCTTTCTGACACCTCAACAATGTGATGGCTCCTTCTCCAAGGCTTTCTACCAAATGCTATCAAGAGAAACAAAACTTGTTGATTATTTCTCTCAAAACTATCCATCTATGTTGCACCGATACCGATACGGCGACACGGATACGACATGATATGGATACGGGACATGTCAATTCTTAAAAATATAGGATACGAGTATGGCGCAGACACGACATTATAATTTATAAATCATACATAAAAATTAAGGAAACAATCAAAATAGAATATTTGAAATTACAAAAAAAAATAAAAATTAAAGCAACATCATTTGTAACTTTGTAACTTATAATATCAAAATAAAAGTATGCATTAAATGTCTAGTATAACAACAAAAGCATAAACATAAATTGTCTAGCACATGAAGTTTCAATTATTCAATAGAAGGAATGATATGATTAGCTTCTTCAGTGGTTTGTCTTTGAACTTCGATATCATCTTCAATAAATATCATAGCTTCTAATTCAGATTCATCAAGTGAAAGATTGGCAATTTCTAATATTCTCATATCATTAAGAGACTCAAATTCATCTCGGAAATAAGAGAATCTCGCTCGCAGTCGCACAAGTAAATATGACGCGTCTTTTTTTTATCAACGTGTCCTTTTGAAATTAAATAGTATTTTAATTGGATACAGCTTTGCTGTATACGACAAGTATAGGTGCCGTATCAGAGGCATATCCGTGTATCGGTGTATCAGATACAGCACGCCTTCATAAATTGGTATATCGGTGCAACATAGCTATCCATACTTATATTTATACATCTAACATGTTTTTCAGTACTTGACTACCATTTATTTACTTCAGCATGCAATCAACAATATGTAAACAGCAAAATATATATATAAAAAAAAATCTGTCAGCTTTATCAAGTATATACAATAATCATACTCCAGAATCATGTTTGACCAGAAAATTACAGTTTTTGTACCAGCAAAAAGAAGATTGCTATATATCATACAAAGGATATATACAGGAAGCACATATGGTCTTCCTTTTCTCCAATCATATAAAGCAAATTATCTGACAAGGACACAGCTTCTTCCTGAAGACCATTTACAACCAATAATCATATTTCCATTAGGAAACTCATAAAGTCTCCAGGTCTGATTCTCTTAAAAAGCTAAATTTTTTATGCATTTGCAACCAATAATAATTATAATTCCATCAGGAAACTTCATTGTAATGTTATAAATCCCTCTTTGCTAAGATATTGTTCTTCCTCCATCTCATAGCCCTATTTGGTAGTCTTCTATAAACTCAAATCAACATTTATCTTACAATCCTTCAGAGTCATAACACATCTGCTACTACAGGAGTATATCGCACAAGTTATGTACATCAAGTCATCAATTGTATTTATCTCCTTACTCTGCTTGCAGAAATGATATGACCTTACTCTTGAAATGGTCAAACATTCTACTGTGAAGTAGTTAAACATCTTTGTCTTTGACAGTCATTTCAAAATCATTATTTGGCTCTTATTTGGCTTTCATTGGCCTTCATCTCAAAATCATTTGGAGAAATCTGTGCCACAATAGGCTTCTAAGAAAGAAATGTTGCAGAATCCTGCTTGGAAATAGGACTCTCAAAGTTGGTATCCATGCTAACAATCAATGTAAGAGTTAAATTATATATCCCAATAGCACCAAATTAGGCGACTGGAAACTAAGCAAGCCATTTGCTCTCAAAAATTTTTGTCCCTCTAATGCCATATCATGCATCACATCACTTCCATGAATATGCTGTACAAATTTACTTATGAACTTCTTCAGTAAATTGAAAAATAGAGACTAGTTAACACATCAATGATAATACACCAGTTTTTTTTTCTGCAAATAGCCTATAATTTCTCATTCAGTATTTGAAATTGTAGGCTCAATATTCTTCTATTTAGTTTATTATCAAAATATCCAGAGTCAGCATTATCCCTCAGTGAGGTCATAATTTCAAGAAACTTTCTTAAAATTTAATTATGGTCAAGGCTTGCTTGCAGATATCATGTGAGCGGGCAGATTCAAAAGAGGCATAAGGATGCAGATGGCCCACCTAAATTTTTAACATATTGTTATATATGATAGATGGATATTAATAAATCCCATCATTTGATATTTTAATAATAATAATAATAATAATCAATGTGTGCCCCCTCCAAATAATAAAATTAGTTTATGTGCACATGTTAAGCATGATTCTTGGTTCCATCATCACATGCAAGTAGGCCAAGACATGGTTAAGGCCTATGCCGTGGAAAGGACAAAAATAGTCTTCCATTCTATTCATATACAACAATAACAACATCAAGCCTCTATCTCACTAATTGGGGTCAGCAATATGAATAATATTTCTCCATTGTGTTCTATTAAGAGTCAAAATCTAATTTAAATATAATAAAAAAAAGATCAATTTTAATACTTTCTAATCAAGTCTTTTTAGGCCTACTTCTATCTTTCTTAACATAGGTCAAATATAATACATTTACTATGCTCATATAAGGAACAAAAATCATATTTGTATGCAATTTTCTTATATGAATGCTTGCATATGTAAGTTATAACTACAATGTATTTGATACTTTATATATGATCAAATTATTCATAAACAGACCCCACATAGTCATAATAAGGTACAATGATGATGATGATAAAACATCCAAATTATGACTCTAACCAACAAAAAATAAAGCAATAATAATATTTCTAAGATTCAACATATTCCTTATAAAATAGTAAGCAATACAACCTAAGCCATAAATGAAATTGGACACCAAAACCATGGAAATAACCAAAACTAAAGCTCAATTGACAAGTTTGAAATTGAAACCAAAACTCAGTTTAAACTCATTGGTGCTAATTCCTTGGTTGACCAAACCAAAAGAAAATGACTTTTAACTAAAAGTTTTAGCACATAGTTACCAATTTGTCAGTGCCAATCTAAGACAAATAATATATATATGCAATAAGGCTTAATTTCAACATGCTAGGATATGCTAGTCTTACTATAACCCCTCCGTTCCTAGTGGTCGCCAAACAATTCAGATTTGTTTTCAAATTGGTTCCCCTGTTCAGTAAACAACTTGTTTGAGTTTGTGAAGACCAGTGAGCCATTTCCTTCATGGAATGATTGCCCTGAAGCAATCTTACTGCCACTTGAGGAATTTGTTCCAGAAAATACTTAAGTTGCAGATTTTAAATTTGACACAATGGTCTAAACTCATCAACAGAACTGCTTCAACTGCTCCGAAGAAAATATAACACAGGTGTGGAGCCAACCTCAAATATCACAATATTCAAACTAAAGCAATTTTACTTATTTATGGAAGTGCAAAGAAATGAATACAACTCTTGTATAAGAAATGTTGTCATCGAATTAGCAAATAGAGGAACCTCACATTGCAATGCCTCTTGATAGTAGCCACCTAATGCCAGAATCCCAGTATGACAGCAATAGCAAATAATAGTAAAAGAACCAAATTACCACCAGGCAACAAATCACTTCTAGAAATAGCTGATCTGCACAAGTATAGCAACTCTATGAGCACTCTATCTTTACTGTAAACAGTATAGAAAAAATGAAGCATCATGTAAGTCTAAAGATAATTGAAAAGATAAACTCTATTTAAAAAAAAAAAAAATACCAACTTCCGTAAGTCAGTTTTGCTTGAAATCTCAATATGAAAAGATGCAGAGTTAAAAAGCTTGAATGAACAAAACTAACCATAGCTTCCATGGTATACAAACTTAAAGCCCTTGTTTCAGTATGCTTAAATGATGCCATCAGGTACATATTCTCTTTCTCTTTTTACCTAATAAGCAGAGCAAATGCAAATAAAGTTTTATGGTTGCTATTACCTCTGAAATTCACAATCCCTTCACCAATGCAAGTGGAGAAGCCTTATAATATCCCTACTCTCGCACACTAAGCTATGCAAAATTCACAATCCCTCTGCCAATGCAAGTGTCTAATCTCGCACACTAAGCTGGTAGAATCGCTCCCTCCTATCCTTAAAGACTAGGAAGCCCTCTCCTTATTTCTTACAATAGGAATTGGTGAGTTGAAGGCTTTAGTAGAAACTAAAACAAGAAACTCAATCCTCTAAAAGATTGCAGTAAGAATACAAATAAGAACAGTAAGGATTGAAGGGATATATAATTGGGCCAATGGCTTAAAGAAAAGCTTAGCATGAACATAATCCTCTTATGGGTATAACACTGTGAGCTCTCTTTTACTTTATTCCATTAGTTTATACTAAGTGAAAAATGCACGTCCTTATATAAACAAATGGGATGAAGAAATTAAAAAAAAAAAAAATATATATATATATATATATATATATATATATATATATATATATATATATATATCCTTAATAAAATCTCAAAAAGATCAACAGCAATTAGCCATAAATGCAACTGGTCATATAGGTTGACATAGGTAAAAGTAGCCTAATGCATGGGCGCATGTTACCAATACAACATCAAGCTATTCCATCCATAGGAGCATGTGGTGATTTAGTTCTCCTTAAGAGTTGCTAGGAGTCAAATTAAAAAAGAAGTTGATATGGAACATAGTCACTATTAGATCGACAATAATTAGGAGGCAATAGGACAATGAATAGAAGACTTTGATCTGGAGAGGCACATCATAGACACACATGGAGATAGGGGTGTTAATAAATGACCTCACCTATTAAAATTTCTAAAATCAACTGTTATTGCTGAAATCAGTGAGGTAATAATTGTTGCTGAAATTTATGTCTTTGTGTTGAAATCAGTTAGGTGAAAATAAGAAAATTCAGAAATAAAAGAAATAAAAAAGGAAGGGAAGTAGAGAGGAAGAAGGGAGTGAGAGGTGAGTTTTGGATGGAATGAGTTCATTTCAGATAAGTTTTCATATAGGTTGTGTTATTTTTATATGCTATAAGCATGCATGCATAAATGAAGAAACTTATGCTTTAGGTGGTATACAAAAAGAAAATGAATTGGGGTACTTTAGGTGAACTAGTTTACCTGATTGTTCTGGAAAACGAGGTTACATACCCAACAAAGCAATAGGAAATAGTAAAATTAATTATATTTGCAACTTCACCTTTGTTATGATTATGATATCATTTCATTCTAGTTCTTTTATGTATAAATTGATTTATTTATTAAGTAGGGATTATAATAGCACATTTTATGATGGTTAAAAATGAATGATATTAGAAAGGTGAAATAAGTAATATAAGGGAGAAAGACCTGACGAGATAATCCTACATTCTCAAAATTCTAAAAATTGAGAATTCGGACCCGATCTTGAATGAAAGAACAGTTTCAATTTTAAAAAAATGGGAATGCGGACCCAACCTTGAATTTGAAAGGTGGAAGAGTACAAAAGCTTATAGTCATCATATAATTTGGGCTCAAATTGGAAAAAAAAAATCTTATAGTCATCATATGACTTATATCAATGTGATGAACAATAAACAGAACCAAAAGTAATGTTATGTATTTCTTATGTTTAATATGAAAATTTATATTTGTTTAACATTAATTACCAATATGTTCATTATTATTTCTTATATATTATTTGTGTATTTCATTAAACCCTAGCTCATTAGCAGTGGTTATACTACAAGGAATGAGAATGAATCAGTAGGGCACCAACAAAAAAGAGTGACTGAAGTTTTTGTGTACATATACTTTTTAGGTGTACAAAAAGATCTGAATAGGAGTTGTACAGACACTTTTGTGTATGTAAATGAATTTAAAAAGTTTAGTAAAGCTTTGTATTTTATTTAAGGTTTGCATTTTATTTGAGGTATTTGACATATGCTTGACATATACTTCTTGTTGTTAAGTATAAAATTTGATATGCTGGGATAGTCTGAATAGACTACTTCCTGCCTATGATGCACCGACACTTCTCCTCAAAGAGGCGTGCAGTGTCCGACACCGTGTCCGACACGACACTCGTCTGACACTCCTCTGACACATGTCGGACACGCCAAAAACGTGTCTGATTAAAAAAATATTTAAAACAAATTGGACACGCGTGTCCCACATGCGTATCTTAAATATTTTATAATTTTTTTAAAATATAATTTCTTATATTTGGCAAGATTTAAACTAAATTTCTTATTTCCTATCAACAACACCAAATCAATGTCTGTATTTAATACTCATTCATCGAATATTCTCATTTTCATTTCTCTTTGGCAGTGAAGGTATTTTCATCTCCTCTTTTTTTGCACAATTATAAGTTTTTCTCTTGTTGAACCAGAGTTGAAAGCAGTGATATTCAATGATGATGATATTGAAGGCAAAAACCAAACCTCTAAAGCTAATCCTAGTAGTTAAAGCTTGAATGCTTGATGTTGTAGTAAGTGATTATTTGCTTATATTTTTGTGGTTATACTAGATATTGTGTACTAAATATTTTATATTATAAGTTTAAAAAGTTATCATGTCATTCATTTATTATTGTTTGTCATTTTTAATATGATATTACATTAATATATATATACACTATATAAAAAAAAAGTATTGTCGTGTCCGCGCCGTATCCGTGTCCTATATTTTCGAAAAAAGCCATGTCCGTGTCGTGTCCTGTCGGTGTCGCCGTGTCCGTGTCCGTGCATCATAGCTTCCTGCTCATCTGATTCTGATAAAAGTTATTCAAAATGAGTGCTAGCCAGAGATAAGTCAATTCAAAATTTTCCTTCTCTATTACATTCCAAAGGAGGTCAAAATGGGATGTGACACATAAGGGGTCTTATGAGTTCTTAGTGATGTCTTTCGAGGTCACAAACGCACCTACCACTTTCTAATTGCTCATGAACATGGTATTCAAACCATATCTCTAGAAATTCATACTGGTTTTCTTTGATGACATACTGGTGTGCAACAGGTCGATAGGGGAGCACTTGGAGCATGTGACGGTGGTTTTCAAAATATTACAGGAGTATCAGCTAAGGGCCAGCTTGAAGAAATGTTGTTTTGCACAGACCAATGTAGAATACTTAGGGCACGTGGTTTCTCAGGAGCGGGTGGCTGCAGATCAGACAAAGATTAAGGCAATTCAGAAATAGCCTTTACCTAAAAATCTGAGAGAGCTGAGGGGGTTCCTAGGTTTGGTAGGGTACTATAGGAGATTCATGAGAGGACACAACACCATAGCTTGACCGTTGACAGAGCAACTAAAGAAATACAGTTTCTTGTAGGGAGAGGCAACTACACATGCTTTTGAAAGACTGAGGACAACCATGACCATAGTATCAGATTTGGTCCTATCGGATTTCAGTCAGATCTTTGTGGTTGAAACGGATGCATCAGGATATGGGTTGTGGGTCGTGCTCATGTAGAATCACATACCCATAACCTACTTCAGTCAAGTGTTAATAGCTAGAGCTAGGTTAAAGTTAGTCTAAGAGAGGGAATTGATGGTCATTGTGTTAGACATTCATAAGTGGTGACCTTACTTATTGGGTCAGCATTTCATTGTTAGGATGGACCAAAGGAGCTTGAAGTTTTTTTTGGAGTAGAGGATGGTGACTGAGAAGCATCAAAGATGGAAGTCAAAGCTATTAGGCTATGATTTTGATATTCATTATAGGCTAGGACAAGAGAACAAGGTGGAAAATGCCTTGTCCAAATGCATGGGAGAGCTCCAGGAGTTGGCAATATCGATACCGCTGCTACTGGGGGACTATCAAATAGGAGAGTATGCAGGATAAGGTGTTGGGAAAAATTAGAGCCGATCTTCTGAAGGATAAGAATAGTCACCCGGGCTACTATCTAGAGGGGGAGAGACTGTTGTACCAGGGGAGGTTTGTGATGCCTCGGACCTTAGTTCATATCCCATAGCTACTGCAAAGAGTTCCATAGGACCACGATTATGACTCACTCTGGTGTGTAGAAAACATATAGGAGACTAGCAGCGGAGCTGTATTAGAAAGGGATGCACAAGGATGTAGAAGAGAAGATGGCTAGATGTGAGGTGTAATAGTAGAACAAGCATATGACCATGGCTCCTAGGGGGTTCCTTCAACCCCTAACTCTACCAAACTGGGTGTGAGAGAAGATCACCATGGACTCTATTGATGATTTATCTTGATCTAAAGGTTTTATAGTGATTCTGATGGTAGTTGACAGGTTGAGTAAGTACGTTCACTTCATCCCCCTATGACATCCTTACATTATAGTGACAGTAGCTACCGCATTCATCAGGGAGGCGGTTAGGCTACATGGGATACCATAATCTATAGTGTATGATAGAAATAGGGTGTTTCCAACTATTTTTGGAGGGAGTTGTTCAGACTACAAGGAACAGTGCTAAAGAGGAGCACTGCTTACCACCCCCAAACAGACAGGCAGAAAGAAGTGGTGAACAGGATCTTGGAGACATATCTACAGTGTTTTGCTTTAGAAACACCTAAGGTATGGGCCAAGTGGTTGGCATGGGCAGAATATTGATACAACACTTCGTATCACTCGGCTTCCAAGATGACTACCTTCAAAGTGCTATACTGAAGAAACCCTCCATAGTTGGTACATTTTGGGCAAAGTCACACACGAGTATCGTCAGAAGAGTAATACTTAGAGGAAAGGGATATGATCCTGGAGGAGTTAAAAAGACAGCTGATGAGGGCTCAACAAATTATGAAAAAGCAGGTGGATGGGCACAGAAAGGATATCCAATTTGTCTTTGGGGATAGGGTATTCTTAAAGCTACGACCTTACAGACAAAGGACAGTAGCCAACATAAGTAATGAGAAGCTAACGCCGAGGTACTTTGACCCTTAATAAGGTGTTGGAAAGTATTGAAGCAGTGGCGTATTGCTTGAAGTTACCCCCGACGGCTTCCATACACTCACTGCTCCACATTTCATAATTGAGGAGAGTTATGGGGGATCACACAGCTAGTTTACAATTATCAGGGCACTAACAAAGGATCTGGAAGTGGTTTGGAATCACTAGAGCTTGAATGGGTCCGTCAGGAAGTGGGAGAGCCCAAGGAAGTGTTGATTAAGTGGAAGAACTTGCCTGACTATGATGCCACATGGAAGCCATTTAAGAGGGTAAAACATCAGTTCTTTCCTTCCACCTTGAGGACAAGGTGGCTCTTCGGGAGGAAAGTATTGATAGACCAAACCAGAACTAATCTAGGTCTATAGGAGGCAGAACAGAGGAAGTTCAACCCCCATCAATGCCCCCCCCCCCCCCCCCCCCCCCCCCCCGGATAATTGTGGGCTCCACAAGCTTAATTAGAGGGAAATTAGGGGAGATTTAGGAGAGAAAATTCAAATAGAATGGCTATTTGGGGATTAGAGGGAGATTAATGTTTGTTTAAGACAGAATTACTCTTAGGATTTGTTTTTCATCTTTCTTTTTACTGTAGTTTGCGGGTTCCTAGTTCTTGTTTGAGCTCTAGCGGCGTCTAAAGATTTGGGAGAGCTGGATCTTCATCTCCAATTGAAGATCCAAATGTATCTTGCTATTTTCTTTCATTTATTTGAATTTTGGTGTGTTTTCTTCCTAAATTCTTTGTGCCGTACTATTGCTGAAATTGCACAACTAACACACTTCTACCATTCTTCCCGCCATAGGTACCTAGATCTAGGATTTGATACCAATTTGATAGAAAATTGATACAATTTCAGCCAAATCAGCGAACAACAATAAGAAATTGGGAAGAAGAACACAACATGAATTTTTTTATTGCAAGGTATATAAAAGAAAATAGAAAGTGATAGTTGGATCTTCAATTGGAGAGGAAGATCGGGCTCTCCCAAATCCCTAGTCTTAGAACCTTCACAACCTAAGAAAAACTAATTTCAGCAATCACGTAACATAATCCTGAAATCACCCTATTGTTAGCCTTAAATAGGATCCCCTAATTCCCTCCCAAATCAACCCCTTTCCTTAAATAATTCTCTCTCATATTTGAATTCAAATTAAATCACTTTCCCTAAAAAATTCCCTACCAATTGTAATTAAAACTTTCCTAAACAATTTCCCCTAGATTCCTCCTCAATTTTCTTAAATAATTCCCTTTTAGATTTTAAATTCAAATTAGATCGCTTTGCCTAAATAATTCTCTCTCAATTATAATTAAAACTTTCCTAAACAATTCCCCTTTGATTAAGAACCTTCCTAAATAGCTCCTCTTGATTAGAAAAATTCTTAATTCTCTCCCAATGAAATTGGCCAGCCCATCAAACTCCATAGGATGAGGCAGGGGAGAGGCAACAACTCAAATAAAGATCCCCTCAGTCATGACAGTGCATATGATTTTTTAGTGTTCACAATTATTTCAGCTTTTTTTTAGGAATTAAAAGTGGTTGAGTAGAAAACTGAAAAAAGAAGGAATTTGAAGTTGAACTTTATCTTATTTGATACTTTATATAATTCTTATATTTTATGTTATTTTGTTCTTCTAATATTTTGATTTCAATTATATTTCAAGCAATTTATCATTTATCATTTTATATCTTGTGCATTTTTTGTTTCATATATATGTCAATTTATTACTTCATAATTAAATAGAAAGTTAATATATCATCCTTTAACATATAATTTGGGTATTATATAAAAAATCAATTTTAACTTTTATTTTTACTTTATGCAATCTTTTTAATTTTGAGGCATACGCCTCAGAACGCCTTGAGGCTTATGCCTCGCCTCACGAATGAAAAAACACCTCAATACTTAATTACACAATTTTAAACCTTGTTCTATTTTAATTTTGTGTTCTTTCCTCTCTTAATTTGTTACCGTCTATTTCAAAAAATATAAGATATATAAGTTTCACTAAATTTAGCCATTCATGAATCTTTAACTAGAAGATAATCATAACAATTAATTGATTTTAATTGAAAATAGTAAAATACTATGAACATTTTTATTTTAAAATTCCATAACATAGTTTTTCATTTCATTTTGCATCACATCGTGCATTATGTGGCAAATCATTACACATTAATTAAAATTATCATTTTAAAATTTCATAGCATAGTTTTTCATTTCATTTTGCATCACATTGTGCATTAGTTGGCACATCATTACACATTAAAATTTTCATTTTAAAATATCATAACATGGTTTTTCATGGTTAGCATATTGAATTAAAAACCTATTAAATACTTCGTCAAACCATCAAATGGTTAGTTACCTTCTTGGTTACTCGCTTGAATGATAAATCTATTACACACTTAACCAAATCATTAGTTGAAACGAATAAAAGTATGTTAGCATCAAAAACTTTATAAGATAATTGGGCACATCAGGCCAACACTTAGGATTTATTTCATTTGCACTACAACTAATATGTTGTCATCATCATCTTCATTATTAATACCTCTCAACTATTAGGTTTGCATATTGAATCCTTCAAAAGACATTCCTAATCAGGATTCAATTGATATTAATTCTATTAACGCTCTCTCTTCTATACCTTCATTGTACATCCTCCAACAAAACCATACCTTCAACAAATCAAACCAGTAAAATTTGTAGAATGCTAGCGAACAATTAACCTTCACTTGAGAAAATATGAGTGGAATCGAGGATAACAATCAAGTAACAAGAAATTTCTTAACTTTCACAGCTAAATAAAGCAGTTGCAATAATGGTTTGATTAAAAAAAAAGAAAAAAATCAGGCTATAAAACAAGTGAATAATTTAAACTTGCAGGAGTGAAAGAAAAAAATGTTAGACCAAGTATACCTATATCTCTTTCGTCGTCTATTTATCCAAGCCATTGCTGGTGGAAGAACCCCAAATAGAAAACAATTTGCATAGACTCCAGCAAAATCCAGAGCTTTTGCAAAAGCAGCTTGGAAGAAAGATGCTATGAAGATGGGCACAATTAGAACTATCCATGTCACGAAAATACTACTCCAACCGACATCAAAAGGAACTGAACCGCTGGAGCTCTCAGTGCAAATATCTTCTTTGCTGCCATCTCTGTTAATCTTACTTGTTGCATCCTCTATCAAAAAATTAGGGTGAATCTCGGGACTACCAACAGAAGAAGCTTCCCCTCTAATTCCCATACCACAAGCAACTTTGGATTTGATGCGGTCACCACCCATTAACATCTGATCCCCGCTTGGGGATATTACCAGCTCCATCTCTTTCCTTTTCAACCTTTGAGCAACCAATGTAACGGTATCAAGTAGCTGTTTTGGGAAGCTTACAGCATATCCAATCAAGCTTGTTGCTAATGCCGCAAAAGCAAAACCTTGAACGGCCGGCAAAGCTGAGGCATTCACAGAGAGAAGCAGCTTAATGGGGTCTTGAAAACTACTACTTCCACCACCAGCCAGTGCAAGAACAATCGCATTCCATGAAAGAACCATTGCCAAAGGAACAAAGCCACCAAATAGTATAGCCTTTCGAGCATCATAAACTGAATGTCTGAGAAGCTTGCAAATAAAGGGAGTAATCACATGAAAGCCCAGAGTGAGCACAGTGACCGGAATCGCTGGCATGATAACCTCGGGCTGCCATGAAGCAAAAGAAAAAGACCGGACCAAATTACTTCTCCCACCGGACAATCCTATGGCTACAAGTGTCGAGATGGAGAAGAGCATCAGAACACAGAGCAACCGGTTGGTGAAGTCGATGGCCTTAAAAGGAAATAGCCCAATGACAACACCGACAAAGCAGGGAAACAAAGCATGAGCTACGATTGGATTCATGGTCTGAAACTGCTGAGAAACCAGCGAGCCGATCCCTGAGACGCAAGCTATCAAGAGGGAGAAGCTGAGGCAGGCATAAACGATGGCCACAAAGGCCCCGAAGCTCGGTCCTAGAGCCCTGGTCGCAAGGGAGGTGAAGCTGGTCTCTTTGACTCTATCTTCCTCCATTGCGGCGAAGCTGAGCTCGGCGACGAGGACGATGGAGGAGATGACGTAGACCCAAGAAAGAATGATGGCTAAAGTGGAGGGGAAGGGGCCTGCTTTGATGGTGGCAGAGGGAAGGCCAAGCATTCCAGGGCCGACAGCCGTGCCGATTATAAGGCTGACGGCCCCCCAAAAGCCCGTCCTATCCTTCTCCTTCTCCTCTATTTCTGCATTGTCATTTCCTCCAATACTTGATTTTGCCGCTTCTGAAATGGAATGAATCGCGAGGGGTAAATGGTTGGGGTCATTTTGGGCTCTGCAAGCTGGGAAATGGAGAGGCGAATTGGCGGAGAGGGGAAGCAGAGCTTTGATCAATAAAAGGTTGCGCCTTGAGGAGCTCAGATAAGTGGGTAGAGAAGAGGGTGTGAGAGATCGGAATGGACATCTTCTGAGAAAGAGGTGTGGAGCGAAAAAGGAGTGGGCTTTGAGGGGATGGTGGGAGAGGCGCATGTGTTTGTGTGAGTGCGCGCGCGCGCGTGAGAGAGAGAGAGACTTTGCAGCTGCAGGTCTGCGGGGAGGCGCGGAGGACGGCGGCGAAGAACCAGTAAATTTTACGAAGGAGTTCAAGATCGAAATTACAAGAAGAGATAGTACTGTGCGGAGTAGTGCCAGCTAGGGGTGCAAATGAGTCGAGTCGAGCTCGAGTCAGGGGGTGTTCGAGTCGAGCTCGACTGTCAAATACTGAGCTCGAGCTCGAGCTCGACTCGTCTCAGGAAACGAGTCGAGTCGAGCGGCTCGTCGAGCGGATCTCGTACGCGAATCCGGCCTCGGTTCCGCCCGCTCCCGCGCCCTCGGTTCCGCCCGCTCCCGCGCCCGGCCTCGGTTCCGCCCGATCCCACTCCCGCCGTCCCGCGCCCGGCCTCAGTTCTTGCCCGATCCCGCACCCGCCTTCCCGCGCCCGGCCTTGGTTCCGCCCGCTCCCGCGTCCGGCCTCGGTTCCGCGGCTTCCGCCTGATCCCGCTCCCGCCGTCCCGCGCCCGGCCTCGGTTCCGCACTTCCGCACCAGATCCCGCCCGCTCCCGTAGAGGCGACGCGACACGCTCGACCCGAGCTACTCGACGAGCCAACGAGCCGATCAGCCCAGTGTTCGAGCTCGAGCTCGTTTAGCATTTGAGCTCAAACTCGTGTTCGAGCTCGACTCGCGAGCTCGATAAGCTCGGCTCGTCGAGCCCATTAACGAGTCGAGCCCGAGCCGGCTCGCGAGCCGGCTTGACTCGGTTGCACCCCTAGTGCCAACTCACCCCTACTAGCACGTTTTATATACAATTATTAGGGCATGTATTTTATCATTTTATGTGAGTCTATTAAAATAGAGATAATATATTAGTTAATATAAAAAAATTGATGTACTTTAAATTTAAAGATAAATTTTAAAGAAATGTATATTTCTCTTAATAAAATTACAAGAAACATCTCATATAATTTTTAGAATTATTTTCTAAATATTAAAATTGTCAACATCTTTAATGAATTTAATTAAAAAATTTATGCAAATTTTTCTCCCTAATTATATTGTTAATGATTAATTAATTAAGATATAATACTTTTTTGTAATAAAAAATTCTCCTAAAGCTTATATTAAGATAGATCAATTTAGAACATTTCAAAATGTTCTCATTAAGAGCACATCAACAACATTCTAAATCATTATAATATAGGTCAAAAGTAATAACCACCCCATCTTGAGATTCATTATGAAGTGTATTCTAATTTTATTAGGAATCTTCAAAGATGTATATCAACCCTTAAGGATTTATGGAAGAATAACCTAACCTTTATGGCGCCATTTGAGCTCCTTTAATGGAGGATAAATATGAAATCTATGACAACCGGCCACCCTATGAATTATTAATAGCTTTATTGCTTCTTTTATGGACTTGAAGGTACTCACCAATGATGGAACACTCAGTGCTTCATCTCAACTTATAAATTAGTGGTCATAACCATCAAAAATAATCTCCAATATCTAGTATCTTTAGCAACCAAGGGCAACCATTATGGGTCTATAAGGACCCTTTTTTTAGGGTCTATAAGGACCATAATTTACTATTTCGAGCTCTAATTACATTTTAGTTCTATGATCCAAAGGAAAGAATACCAACTTAGGGGGCTGTAGCCATGGGCATTATAGTGCACATAAAATTGATTGAAATTTATTTAGTAGAGCTTTGGTGATAGGAGTTTAATCAGGTGTATTTGGAGTTAACTTGTGACATGGTTATTAATCATCTAGGTTGAAAATTAAGGGAAATCGCTCATGGAATATTAGGAGTCCTCTCCTCACCATTATCTCTTCAACAATTTAAGTTAAATTCAATGTTATCCAAAGCATTCCAATTTTGATAAAATTTTAAATGTAGTTGCATAATATTAGAAATAGCTAGCATAAATGTCATATATACCTCAAAACACATTTTAGAGTTTTCAAATCTTATATTACATATTTGGATTCCTTAATTCAAAATAAACACCAATTTTTCGAATCTTAATTGGCCACATACATATAATCTCACTTCTTTTATCCATATTAATCATATGGAAGAGTAATGGACTTTGCACTCTATAAACTAATATCACTTCTATGGAGGTTTATCAAATGAAATCATGAATAAGAAAAAAATGATACAACGATGAGGACCAGACGGTCAAGATAAACTTGTAACTCTTTTTGAGTTAATGTACAAGTGTGAAGGTTAAAAAAAATGGAGATTTTGAACTGGTTTATTTGGTTGATGACGGGTCACTGAGGAGGAATAAAAAAACTAACAAAATAATGCAAAAGGAGATACCAGGATGTAAGTGGTGATAAATTTTGGGTCCAAAAGGTGTAATATCCCTATAACACGATACATGTTGAAATGATGGACCTCAACCCTAAAGTAAACATAAAAGGTCTAGATCAATTAAAAATATTATAAAAAAAAAAATCAATTAAAAGTATGTTGTACTCACAAGAGAAAAAAGTTCATATATAAGTAATATAAACAGTAAGAAAAATGGAAAATAAAGTTCATGACATTGATACATCAAAGAAGCAAAAACAACTATTAATGGAAAATAAACTAAAAACAACAGGTGCCTAAGCAAAGCTAGCCAAACATAATAGAAAAATAAATAGAACTAATAAATAAACTTATAAATACTTAATTGCATTATATTATTGAATGCTCTTATGGTGATGGGCCACCAAGCATCTCGATAGACCTAACATTAAGAAAAGTTTATAACGAGTATGTTTGATAGCTCAAGCTTAGCAAATAGCTCACATTTATCAAAACATAAACAACAAGGCATTAAGGCATGAAGAATAAATGATATGAACAATATAATAAGACACCAAGTTTCATCAGGTTAAAATAATATTGCATTACCTGAATGAAGTATGGCATCTATTCTAACATGATTTCTGATATAGTGCGGCTCGCGATCATTTGTCTAATAAAATATACTCAATGACTCTAACACATCTATATGTAATTATAATTATAGTAAGTATATATATATATATATATATATATATATATATATATATATATATATATATATATATATATATATATATATATATATATATATATATATATATATATATATATATATATATATGTTTTGTCGACATTGTTGCGTCATGATACATTTGCAGAGGAGAGAGATATAGAGTTTAGCATCCTAATTTTATATGAAGATCCAGCACACAAATAGAGAAAAGAGAAGGATGCAAGAGTCATAAGAGGGACTAAGATGTTTATATAGAGAATCCTGAAAATGGGAAAAAAAAACTACAGGGCCATGCCTAATAACAAATGATTCCACTAGTGTTGGTGGTTGATTACAAATAATGCTTTTCCTTGGAGGAGGGCGTTGACTCAAAGTAGCTAATACATATTTTATATAACACATTACATATTTGAAGAATGACATGATAATTATTCTCAATAAAGAGTTGGCCTGCTCATTTGGTTGGTAGGACTATATTTGGGCAACAAAAGTTGAAGGGACCGTTGTCGGCAAGTGACAGAGGCCAGAAGGATAGTAGTTGAGCGACGGTGGTCAGAGAGATTATAGTTAGCAGGCAATGGTGGTCGAAAGGACTATAGTCGACAAGTAACGGAGGTCGAAAGGACCATAGTTGGAGGACGGTGTTCGGAGGGATCGTATTCGGTAAGTGATGGAGGTTGTAAGTATTATAGTCAGTTAATAGTGGTTGAAAGAACCGTAGTAGGAATATGACGATGGTCAAAAGGATCATAATTGACAAGCAATTGAGGTCAGGCTGAGATCTAGCAGTGATGATTGGATGGAGGTTTGATGGTGATCATCAGGCATAAGTCTAGCAATGGTGGTCGGGCAACTAGGATTCATCGGCGATAGTGTCGAGGTGTAGCTTTTGGATTCTTCAAACCTCAAAGCTCTCTTAAATCTTTATCCCATGATATAAGCATCCTTCTCTCCTCCCTCTCCTTTATGTGAAGAATGAGGATCTATTGATAATTTTTTTGAAGTGGTATGTTGCGTAATATGAAGAAGATCCAGGATAAATTCGGGGTGTTCCATCAAATGGCTCATAATGATTCCTTTGATCATAGAGTATTTGTCAAGCTTTTAAGTGCCTTAATGATATCCAAAATAAGTGATATTAAGATCATTGGATTCGCTATGTCGAGCCACTCGATTCGACTATAAACATATCAGATTTGGATATTATTTGATTATATAATTAATACTTTGAAGCTTTCAAAAAGGCTTTGGTTATGTATGAAAACAAGTCGAGCAGAGCTCTGGTTAGGCCTAGCTTGAGTTAGTCCTAACCCGAGCTTGACTCATGAGCCAAATTTTGAGATCGAATTAGATTCAAGCTCAAAAGAAGAACTCAAGCTCAACTTGTGACATTGAAAATGAGTTTGTCAAACAGCTAGATTATACATACAAGCCTGCTGGTTCCACGTCTACGTCGACCAACTTCCACGTCTGATCTCGACTCCGCATCTGAGCCCGCCTTCTATGTCCGAGCCCTAGTCCGCATCTGCCCCTCCATTCTACCCCACATCGATGTTAAAGCTGAGACCACACCATAATCCCGTGTTCGTGTTTGTGCCCGCCTCACGAGTCGCTCGACGAGTAATCAAGCTGAGCTTCCTTAGGATCAAACACGAGCTACATAATCCAACAAGCTCTAAATTCAATAAGCTCAACTCACGAGCTTGTTAATGAGTCGAGCTTTAACCAGCTCGTGAGTTGACTTGACTCGATTGCACCTTTAGCTTTGGTTTTTTTATTTAGGCCCATTTGAGCTATGGTTGGGCTAAAATTTTGTGTCATTGGGTTTGTCTCATTGAGATGTTCAATTTGGTTATAAATTTGTTACAATCAAATTTTGTATGGTTTCAAAATTAATTCTGAAAAGTTTCAATTCATATTTGCATTGAAATTCGTGCCCAATCAATGCAATATTTTTGTAAGATATCATGCCCAAATAGCTAATATTCAAAAAGTTTACCAACCTACATTTCAGTCCACATAGGCATATAAGCTTTATGTATTTTATAAGTAAGTTTTCAACATATATTATCCAGTCAAAATATCAATTGATATTTTATAATAAAATATTATTTGCAGAAATAAAATTTATTACATTCAACAGAAATAGAACTTCTTATAGAATAATCAATTCAATATATAAAAATTTGTATAGTAATAAATAAAGATAACAATTTTTCTACAACATGATAATTCTATAATAAATATTAAATACGTTCTACAAAAATATATATAGCAATAATTTAGTTTTAAAAGCAAGAGTGATAAATTATAAATATCTAGAAACCTAATAAAATCAATAAGGATATTGCCCCTCGCAAAAATAGTACATTTATACTCTAATAAATAAAAGTTACCTCGAAGTGGGTACTATGACTGTCCAACTTTATATTAGATATAACCGATCACATTAAGTGAAAAATCAAATTAAATGTATTAAATAAAAAGCCTTGATGTTAATATATAAATTATAGTAGGGGAGTCGAAAATATGAAAAATATAATACCTAATCTAGACCAAACTTAGTTAAGTTAAGCCTTAAATGGTGGATAACAAAATGTATTAATCCCTTATAAATTAAAATTAGTGAATCTCTTGTCAACATAATGAGAGGAGAATGTGAAGAAATATTTTTGCAAGAACTAGGATGAGGAAATGAGAAGAAGACAAAAATGAAGAAAAGGAATGCATAAAAAGAGATTAAAAATACAAGGGCTTACATTCATTGGCGGTTCTTGCTAGATGAAGTAGGAGGAAGATGGTGGGGGTTTGATCGAAGGGCTTTATAGTTCAAGGGAAGGAAAGTAGTATTGGGCACATCATTATTCTTTGATCTTCAACTAGTGGAAAACAAATCAAATGTTAGTCTTGGAAAGTATAGAGGAAGCATATAATTGGTCAAACAAATTATCAACACAAGGCAATGGATATTTGTTCTTCACAATCATTATAAAGGAAGCATATAAAGCTACCAGTAGTTGATGCATAATCTCATGCATTCATATTTCTTCTTTACAAATAAAATAGACGCTCCCATGATGAATTATTAGTTTTAATGAATCCTTTGTCAATCAATTCGTATAACTAAATCTTGAACTCCAATTTTTCAATAATGGACATGTGATATGATACTTTGGAAATTGGAGTTGTATCCTAATGAACTCGATCTCATATTTAACTGAGAAGCTAGGCAAATCATTACAAAATATGTCACCAAACTCTTGGGCAATTAAAATACTATTTAGAATAGCACTATGTTTGCTAGCATATATTATGAGAGAAAAATGGCTAACACACCCATAGGAAATCATCTTATGAGTCTTAATTTCCAATGTTAGACAAGATATTACTCATCTAATACAATCATATTACATCTTTGATTATAATTTTACAATCATAAACTTACTAAGTAATAGTTGTTGATTAACCAAATGACATAGTAATAAATAAATATAAATTAATTATAAAATTAATGTGCTTAATGTAAATTTATCTAATATGAATGAATGCAATATCCATGAGTTTAACAAAACTATTTTCAATTAATACATATCACCATATCAAAAGTTGGATAAGACTTTCGTTGCAACAAAAGTTAGTACACAAGGTGTAATTGTCTATTTGGGATGCTCTTGAGTATAAGGTTGTGTTGGATATTGTATGATTTATTACTATTGTTGTTAATATGGAATTGAAAGTTATTTTTTGTTGGTATAATAAATAAGGATAATATTTTTTGTTGGTACAAGATTTCATATTAATGTTTAAAGTTGTTCTCTCATATAGCTATAGGATTAGACTATTGATCAGTCTTAAGGAGGCAATCCGTGACTTTATGCTTAGTATTCTAAGAATTGAAGCACTTTCTAACAATCAATTAGTATGTTCCTAAATGTCACTTGACACACTTAAGATATAAAAGATTATTCTTTGATTTTTGTGCCAACTAATTATGATGTTTCTTTTGAGTATCTTCATTTATTTGTATTCTTCTTCTTTCTAACATGTTTTTCTTTTCAATTATTGATCTTTATCTCTATATGTATTACTCGATCCACTAGCTATTTGATTGCAGTATACTTGATAATCGACACATATTGATATTTTCTCTAGTGCTAAAAAGAAAGATTTTGATCTTTATGTTGAGCAATAAAAGCAACAAAAATGAAGATCCAAATATATTAGGTATCATAATCTTGAATAGTCTTTGATCATCATTCTAGCTTTCTTAAATCATTCATAAGCTTAGTGCAATTCACCACTGAAAAGTACTACTCCATAAATAATCTATTAAAATTTTCCAAAAAACTAATGCATCGATTCTTAAATTATTATGATGGCGACTCTCCTACCAATCATCAGCACCTTCTAGCAATTAGAATGTTATCATAGTCACGTTATGCTCTTTGGTTCACTTAATACCACTACGGGAAAACACGCGATTACCGTCGGATTTTCCGACGAAAAATTCTGGACGGTAATAAACAGTGCAGGTACCGGCGGAATTTATCGACGTAAAGTTTACGTCAACCTTTCCGACGCAAAATACACCGTAAATGTTCCGACGCCGGTTCCGCCGGAGAATCTGACGGTATAGGGATGCCTGAACCATTTCCGTCGCACTTTACGGTGGAACAATTCTGCGTACGTTACCGGCGGATATTGCGCCGGCGTATTTAAACTCAACGAAATGTATACGATGGATCAGATGTCAGAAATGATACCGACGTCACTAGTGTAAATACCGGTGGAACTTCCGCCGGTAAAAGCCCTATTTCCCGAACCCAAACACCTCTGGCCGTCATTCGTTTCCTTCCATTCTCTCACTTCGACTGCTTCGCCCGTCGCCCTCCGTCGTCGTTCGTCGCTCGCACGTGGTTAGACGTCATTGACGGTCACCGGACTTCGCCGAGCCTCCTTCCTAGTCGCACGCCGCTTCTCTCCTTCCTAGTCGCGCGCCACCGAGGAGATAACCGAAGGTATTTCTTTTCAATTTTTTTTGCTATTTCGGTTGGATTACATATAGGATTAGCCTTAAGTCCATATCTTTTTGATATAGTCATGGTTGTTATCACTAGACATTTGCTAGAAGATATACTTTGGTGCATGCTTTTTGTTGATGATATTGTTCTTGTTGATAAGACTAGAGAGGGATTTGAAGGTAAATTTTGATTAAAAGAAATCAACATTAGTCCATATCTTTTTGCTTTAGTCATGGTTGTTAGCACTAAACATTTGCTAGAGGATGTACCTTGGTGCATGCTTTTTGTTGATGATATTGTTCTTGTTGATAAGACTAGAGAGGGAGTTGAAGGTAAACTTTGATTAAAAGAAATCAACATTAGTCCATATCTTTTTGCTTTAGTCATGGTTGTTAGCACTAGACATTTGCTAGAGGATGTACCTATGTGCATGCTTTTTATTGATGATATTGTTCTGGTTGATAAGACTAGAGAGGGAGTTGTAGGTAAACTTTGATTAAAATAAATCAACATTAGTTCATATCTTTTTGCTTTAGTCATGGTTGTTAGCACTAGACATTTGCTAGAGGATGTACCTTGGTGCATGTTTTTTGTTGGTGATATTGTTCTTGTTGATAAGACTAGAGAGGGAGTTGAAGGTAAAGTTGGATTATGAAGATCAACATTACTCCATATCTTTTTGCTTTAGTGGTTAGTAGACCTAATGAGGAGATTGTGACTTTGAGCGATCAATTCATTAATAAGTGTAACACATTTTAAATATCTTGTATCTACTAATTAGATATATATATAAATCCATTAATGTTTTACTCTTATATATAGGTTATGGATATTAGAAATCAAAGAAGTTGGATGTATAACCGATTATCTCAAGGTCGGAAGACATTAACAGATGAATTCATCAATGGGTGAACTTTTTCATTCAGCAAGCGAAACAGCTGCCCAGCTTTATATCAGAAGGAAAGTTTCGATGTCCATGTTCTAAACACAAAAATCTAGTGCACCTAGAACCAGATGATGTAACTATTGATCTATATCGCAGAGGATTCATGTCACGGTATTGGTATTGGACTTCTCATGGTGAGTATGAGCCACAATTTGATTATCAATGCGGTCCTTCTATAAGTAGTAATGTTGCTGAGGCTGAAAACATCCATCCAAATCTTGAGGAATTAGTTCATAATGCAACTGGAATTCAAACTGAACAAAATACAGAAGAGTTACCAAATACGGAGGCACAAAACTTTTATGATTTATTTCATGCTGCCCAGCAACCAATCTGGAAAGGGTGCACGACTCACTCAGAATTATCTGTTGCTGTGAAAATGTTAAGCATCAAGGATGAATATAACGTTGCTCATGAATGTTTTAATTAATTCATTGGGCTGCTTAAGGAAATCAATCCAACATATAATTTAATTCCTACAGATCTATATCGGACAAAGAAGTTAGTTTCCAAACTTGATTTAATATACATAAAGATAGATTGTTGTATGAATGGATGCATGTTATACTTTAAAGAATATATCGTAGAAATTGTATGCCGTCATTGCAATGCACCAAGATTTAAACCCAAATCTAGAAATAGAAGGAAGCAAAAGGATGTGCCTGTTAGTAGGATGTTCTATTTTCCAATAATTTCGAGACTACAACGGCTATATGCATCCATGAGATCTGCTGCACATATGAGATGACATAATGATCATATTCCACAAGAAGGTGTTATCACACATCCATCAGAAGCAGAGGCTTAGAAGCACTTTGATCGTACACATCCCACATTCGCGGTAGAACCAAGAAATGTCAGATTAGGTTTATGTGCAGATGGTTTTACTCCATTCAGTCAGTCGGCTACACCGTACTCATGTTGGCCTGTGATACTCACTCCTTACAATCTTCCTCTAGAGTTATGTATGACTACTCCTTATATGTTTTTATCACTTATAATTCCGGGGCCACATAATCCAAAATTGAAGATTGACATATTCTTACAACCTTTGATTGATGATTTAAGTTTATTATGAGAAGAGGGAGTAAGTACATATGATATCTTCACCAAACAGAATTTTACACTAAGAGCAGCATTACTTTGGACAATTGGTGACTTTCCTGCATATGGTATGCTCTCAGGTTGGAATACTTCAGGCAAGTTAGCTTGTCCATATTGTATGGAAAATACAAAATCATTCACTTTAAAGTATGGTAGGAAGAACACTTGGTTCGATTGTCATCGAATGTTTTTGCCTCAAAGTCATCCTTTCAGGCGAAATAAAGAAGCGTTTACTAAAATTAAAATAGTGATGTTTCAACCTCCTCCAAGATTCAGTAATGAAGAAATTTTTGAAAGAGTAGAGTTCTTGCCCACCATAATGGAATCTCCAACATTAGCTGAGATCAGATTGCCAGAATATGGTGTCAACCATAATTGGACCAAGAAAAATATTTTTTGGTCGTTGTCATATTGGAGAACAAACTTGATTAGACATAACTTGGATGTTATGCATATAGAGAAAAATGTTTTTGATAATATTTTCTATACAGTTATGGACATCAAAGAGAAATCGAAAGATAATATAAAAGCAAGGATGGACTTAAAGAAGATTTGTAGAAGAAAAGCTTTGGAATTGAAGGATGGTGGAGTCAGAAAATTTCTCAAACCCAAAGCTCCATTCACATTAACTTTAGAGCAAAAACGAGTAATTTGTGAATGGGTGAAGACTCTACGAGTACCTGATGGATATTCTTTCAATCTAAGCAGGTGTGTTGACATAAGATCAGGGAGATTATTCGGATTGAAAAAGACATGATTGTCACATCTTCATGCAATATCTACTATCAACTGCTTTTAGTTATCTTCCAGATCAGATTTTAAAGCCCCTGATTAAGCTAAGTGTCTTCTTCAAAGATTTATGCTCTTCTAAATTAAATGTGGAGAATTTGATTCTTATGGAGCAGCAAATTCCATTCATTTTGTGTCAACTTGAAAAAATATTTCCTCTAGGCTTTTTTGACTCTATGGATCATCTACCTGTTCATTTACCATATGAGGCTATGGTTGGTGGACCCATTCAGTATAGGTGGATGTATCCTTTTGAGAGATATTTAAATAAACTTAAGAAGACCGCTAAGAACAAATCACGACCCGAAGGCTCTATCTGTGAAGCATATTTAACATACGAGATAACTCAATTTTGCTCGTATTATTTTGAAACAATATCTCAATCAGATGAAAGTTCAGCATCTCAAAATATTGGTAAATCCTCTAATATATCTGTGTTCAGCGGAATTGGGGAACCTTTAGGCTCTAGCACTGTGCACTATTTGACCGATAAGGAGATGACAGTTATCACATTGTACATCTTGCTTAACTATGATGAAGTAGAGCCATATCTCGAGTAAGTATGAGTTAAGTTGTTTATATTTTCGATTTTCTTTTAGACTTTGTTCTAAACTCAAGACAAAAATTTGTAGGAGGTTCATTGATGGTCTTAATACATCAGAAGAAGGAGAAGTCCAGAAGATAGTGGAAAAAGAATTCACTGCTTGGTTTAAAAATACGGTATGTTTTGAATAATTATTCTTACTTAATGAGTTAATTATTTCAATTAATAATAGTAACCATAACATCTTGTACATTTGAAGGTACACACTGAAGATAGTTCACAGTATTCAAGGTTATCTGAGTTAGCTTGGGGACAAAATAGATTAGTAAAATGTTATCAAATATTTGAGGTCAATGGTTATAAATTCCAGACAAAAAATTGGTGTGAAGGAAGGAAGACATAAAATTCAGGCGTATGTGTAAGAGGGAACACCCATAGGGGTATTACAAGAAATATTAGAGGTTGAATATCCCGGTCAGAGGAACACTGTGTATCTCTTCAATTGTGAATGGTTTGATCCAGTACCAAATAGAGGCACGAAAGTTCATCCAATTTATGATATAACAGAAGTAAAGCGGGCTAGGAGATATACAAAGTTTGATCCTTTCATCATTGCTAGTCATGCAACTCAAGTCTATTATGCTAACTATCCAAGTGGAATACGAGGCAAACAAGATTGGCTGGTAGTTATGAAGACAAAACCAAGGAGAGTAATTGAGAAAACCACCTCAATACCATCAGCACATCAAGAAGAGTTTATGTCTAATTTAAAAAATCTCCCAATCAATGTAGATGACCAAATCAGAATTAATGAGAGCGAGTTGCAGTTAGAGAAGGTAGATCTAACCATAGAGGAAAGTAATGATGAATCTGATAGTAATGAGAGTGCATCATCTTATGCAAGTGAATCAACAAATGATGAGTTAACAATATAAGGTAACTTAAATTTTTTTTAGCTACTGCACTGCATTTTATTTTACTTCCCTGCGTTTTACTTTACTGCATTTATTTTAGCTATTGCACTGCTTTTTTTTTTTACTCCCCTGCATTTTACTTGACTGTATTTTTTTTAGCTACTGCATTGCATTATTTTTTATTAAATTTTTGTTATAACTCATATTTCTAATTTTTTTTTTATTTATGTGCAGATGGCTTCAGGTGAGGAGCCTAGTAGAGGATTGATAAAAAATATTTTTAACAGGCGCACTAAGAAGATCAGTACAATTGGACCACCTAGGCCAGTACGTACTGAGGGGACCACCTCAGCTCAGCCTGCTACACAGCCTCAGCCTACTACACAGCCTCTTCCTACTACACAGCCTCAGCCTGATACACAGCCTTTACCCACTCATGGAAGCGGTAGCCCACAGTTTTACTCATCAGACCCCCGATTTCCTTCACCAGATCCTGGGCAGAGTACTCCTTTCTACTCATACTACACACCCCACCGTATGCTGGTGCCCCTCCTACTTATTTATTTCCACCATATGCTCCACCATACTATCCCCCACCACCCCATCACCCCGCTACAGCTGGTCCTTTGACAGCAGCTGGACCTTCAACAGCAGTTGGACCTTCGACAGCAGCTGGACCTTCGACAGCAGCGGGACCTTCGACAGTTGCAGTAGAGCAGGAGACAGATGGTAGAATATTGATAGCACCTGAGGGTGACACGTACGTACATTCTCTTTTATTTTTTTTAAACTAACAAATATTTTTATTTTATATTTTATATTTGTTTTATATAACTTTATTTTTGTAGGTTCTACCCATCAAAATAACTGACACATAAAATACGGGACATCATATAGAGCAGGTTTGACGCTCCTTATGTTTCTTGGAAGAAAGTCCCGAAAGAAGTCTGGGAGATGTGGTTCAGAGAGTTTGAGGTATTTTTGGGTTTTAAAATTTTTATGTTAAATGATTTATTCTTTTTTAGTTAAGCTAATAATCTTATATATTATATATCATATGTATTTGATTGCAGAAAGAGTTTTGTTGGCTGCCCCAACACAATGACATGATTAGAAAGAATTTTGAGAAGCGTGGGTCTACTCGGATGCGCGACATGTTCACAGATATTAGAAAGTCTGGGAAGCGACCACTATGGATTGGAGAGGTAATATGGGCTGAGTTAAATGCAGCTTGGGGCAGCGAAGAGTACAGTAGGAAGAGGGATCAAAATCGGCAAAACAGAGCTTCTGATGTTGGTGGGTTGGGAAGTTCACTTCATATAGACGGCTCTGTTCCACATACTGAGCACAGGCGTCGTTTGGTAATGAATTTTAAATATTTTTTAAAATTATTCTTTAATCTATATTAATAAAATTCTCTTAATTCAAACAGAAAGCGATGCTTGGTAGAGAACCAACTCCTGTTGAATTGCATAGTCGCACTCATAAGCGACAGGAGGATCAACAGTGGATTGATGAGAGATCAAGAAAAGCCTATGTAAGTATATTTTTATATATGTTTAATATTTTCTAAGTTTTAGTTTAACTATATATATTTATATTATACTTTCACATGAGGATTATACACGGCTTCGAGAGACTCATGCCGCATCAGGTGAGGGCTCTTCTGGCGGCTCTGTGGAGTATTCTGAGTATCGCATCTGGTCTCAGGCCGTCGGAGGAATGCAGGGTGGTAGAGTATATGGCTTAGGTGCGCAAGCTCAGGCATACGAGGGGATGACATCCTCTACTGCATCCAGCTTCGCATCCAGTTCGCATGATTTCTTACAAGCTCAACAAATAAGTGCCCTTCAAGCTGAGCTAAAACAAGTAAGGAAATCACAAGCTGATTGGCAAGCTCAGCTGCAAGCATAGGTTCAAGCTCAGCTGCAAGCACAGGTTCAAACAAGTATTCAGCAACACAATCAGTTGTTGGATAAAATGCGCAAGATGAGGGAGCAGATGAGTGGAAAAGACGTAGCTCCACCTAAGGAGGAGTCCACGGAGTCAGAGTAGTTTAATTTAGTTTATATGAACTTATTTATTTCTATGAACATGTTTTATTGAACAATTTTTTTTAATGTGATGTTTTTAGTTGATTGTTAGTACTAAACTGTTTCTTTTAATGTTATAAACTGTTGTGAAATTGTGGTGAAATTGTTGATATGTTGTAATGTTACAATTGAAATATTATAGAATTGATATTTGTATAGGTTTGCAGTTGTGGAAATTTGGTTGGCTGGGAAGGAAATTTTTTTTTGTCAATGCTCCAAGTTTCCGGTGGATTTTGCGCCAGAAGTTCGCCGGAACAGACGATACAACGAATCGTATCGTAGGTACCGCGTCTTTGTTCTGTCGGAACTTACCGGTGTATTTACCGGTGCAATGTCCGCCGCTAATTACCGACGTATACTTTGCATCGCAAGCGAGTTCGTGGGTTTCTATGCAAACTTTGCGTCGTTTTATCCACCGATAATGGCCGGCGCATAATGCGACGCTAATTACCGGCGGAAATGGCGCCGGAATTAGGACTTTTTTCAACGTCGATAACGATCCGTTTTTTCGCCGGTAGTACGTCGGAAACTGCACCGGAGAAATTTCCGACGCAAGATTGGCGTCGGAAATAATTTATCGACGCGATCAAAACTGGCGTATGGATTTCCGCCGCAACGTGCGCCGGAAACTTATAGTTCCGTCGGAATATCTATGTTTTCCGACGGATTTCCTTCGCCGGTAATATAGGGTTTTCCTGTAGTGTATCTAGAAGTTTCTTTCAATGTTATAGAGCCATGCATCAAATTCAATTGGGCCAACACTCTCAAAGAAAGCAATGAGTATGTGTCCTTAAAATTTGATCTATTACTAGACTAGACTTATCATTCCTCTATTAACCCAAACTACCAAAAGCATTTCAATTCTAATATTAACATGAGTAACTAAGTCCTATTATATCATTAAGTTATTTGAGCAATCAATCATGATTGATCTACTCATGTCTTAGTAGTGGCCAGTGTGCTTGCAACTTGTTGGGGTGTTGGTTGAGTTGTTTAAAATGTTGGTTGGGTTGGTTGTTAAATTGCATGAATTACTCGAGTGATCTGATCTATAATAAGCATTTATAATGCTTGTGTGATGCTTTATGTCACCATCTTGATAAGGGTAGCCACATTACGAATTGGGATAGTTAGTAGTAGCACCACAATGATGAGGAGAACATGGACCTTTAGGAACATATACAACTTCTTTAGTAGCTATCGGGTCATTAGTTATGTGAGCATTAGCAACACCACCTTTTGGCACCATTGTATCTAAATCAATAAATACTTATATAATATAATAATAGAATATCATAATAATTATTATGAATGACCTAAAATAATATATTGCATTATTTGGTCCTAAGAAAATAAAGAATATCAAATAATAAATAGATATCTTAGATACCATTGTATTACACCCCGAATCCAGAAGGTTGTACACCACGACAACACAAGACAAAATAAATTCATTGACCTCAACACTGAAGTAAATCTCAATGTTCAAGATTGATTCAAACATATTTTGTACTCACAAAATAAATCATATAAAGTAATATAAATAGCAAGAATAAGCAAAAAAGAAAAAAAGTCAAATATCATTTCATTTCATAAATAGAATTCATAACATTAATACATCAAATAATTAAAAGTAAAAAAGAAAATAAAAGTACCAAGAAGATGAGCAAAACTATCCAAGCCCAATAGAAATACAAATAGAACTATTACATTAACTTAAAAATAATGATTGAAATTTTATTGCTAAAAAATATATTTCTATGGTGATGGTCTACCAAATACTCAGATAGAAATTGCTGTTATAAAAGTTTATAATAAATCAGTTTGATAACTCAAATTCAAAAAATAATTTCAATTTATTAAAACATAAATGGAAAGGCATTAGGACATGCAGTATAAATAATAAAAAGTGTAAATAGCTATGTAAAAACAATATAATATGTGTGGAAGTAAACATCACTTCAAAGTAATATTATATTGCATGAATGAAGTTTGTCATCTATTCTAAAATGGTTTCTAGCATAATGAGATTCAAGATAATTTGTATGATAAAATGTACCAAATATAATTTTATTCTAACATATCAATATGCAATCATATTAGGTATAATCACAACTCTCTAAATATGATGCATCAATTATTTATCATAATATTATATATAAGCTTATATATATATATATATATATATATATATATATATATATATATATATATATATATATATATATATATATATATATATATATATATATATATATATTCAATTTTATCAATACACCCTAAAATTAGGAAGGTGTATCAACTCAAAAACTTTTCTACAGAGTCAACACTTTGTGGGCCTATAGGACAAGATTATTGATATCCAAAGGGATTTTCTACTAACTACATTTCATTGCACATAGGCAAATAATTTTTATTTATTTCATAACCAAGTTTCCAACATATATTATATTGTCAAAATGCCAATTGATATTTTATAATAACATATAATTTATAAGAATATCATTTATTGCATTCCATGGAAGTAACATATATAAAAAATAGGTTTTTTTTTTACTTAGAATCAATTTAATATTCAAGAATTTATATAGCAATAAACCAAAGCAACTTTATTTCTATCACATGATTATTCAATATGAATATTAAACAAGTTCTATTAAAACTTGCTTAACAATAATTTAGTATTGAAGGCATGACTAGCAACCTACAAATATTTAGAAATATAATACAAGCAATAAAAATAACGCCCTTAATAAAGAAGGATATATTTATCCTCTAATAAATAAAAGTTAGTTACCTCAAAGAGGGTACAATGAAACTAAAAATTCAATGTGATCCAACAAATCATGCAATTTGAAAAACTTAAACCAAATGCCCCTCATGAAAAAAACATAATATTTAAGTCCTAATTGTAATATGAGTCAAACATATAACAACATAAGAATTAGGCATTGTTTGAGCAGCTTTCTTACTACCTCCTATAACAACTTTTTGTACTTAAAAACTACTTTTAAAGTAGCAAAAAAAAAGCCCCAAACGAAGCATTAATCTACCCCAAATTTAGTCATGTTAAGCCTTAATTAATGGTATTGAAAGTCATTGCATCAATCTACTGGTATTGAAGACAGGGAAGAAGAAAATGAATACATAGAAAGAGATGAAGAAGATCAGGGTCTAATGCCATTGGTGGCTCATATTAAACAGAGGAGAAGTTGAGGGTTCAATCGAAGTGCTTTGCGGTTTGGGAGAGGAAAACAGAGAGAGGAAGGTCAATTGTGCTAGGGAGAAAGACATGCAATGCCATAGGCAGTTGTGACTTATATAATGACTAGAGGTAGTTGCATACACATAGTGAGCATGCAGGGAGTGAGAAAAAAACTACAAAAATGAGATAGGTTTAGATGTTATGTAGTCGCTCTTTTTGCTCTGCTAGGGTTTTGTCTCTTGCGTGCATTTGGGTTCCTCCCGCCTCCATTCCCCACCTGTTGGGAGGGGCTTCGCCTCTCCTCCCTCCCTTCCAATGGCTCTCAACCAAAATGACTTCCCTCCTCTTCCTAATACCTCCCTGCTTGACCCTGCTCCTTCTTTGGCCCTCTCTTATGCTGATACCACCACCGTATCTATTGTGGAAACCCCTGTCTTCCCCATGACGTTCATTCCCCCGAGAACTAAGCTTTATTTCTCTGCTGATGATTTATCTGAAGGAACTTCAATATGGCATCTTTCTCTGGTTTGGTATTTGCTTGGCCAACATCCGTATTACAAATGGCTTCTTGCAGCCATAAAAAAGGTTTGGTAACTCAAAGGTCGCTTACTCTTCCATCTCTCACGGATGATTTTTTCTTGCTTAAATTTAATTCTTTGGAAGACTATGAAATGGTTTGGGTGGGTGGCCCTTGGTTTTTACTTGGGAAACCATTAATCCTTCAAAAATGTCTCCCAAGTTCAAAATGTGATGAATCGGCCTCTGTTCCTTTATTGATCAAAATAAATGGATCTTTCGTTCGCTCTTTAGACCCCTCGAGCATTTCCAAAATTGCGAGTTAATTGGTATACCATTAGCTATTGATTCCCTGACAGCTAAGAGAACCCGTCTGACTTTCGCTCATGTTTGTGTCCAAATATCCAAAAATTCCACACTGTTGGAGGACATTCCCCTGGTAATAGATGGAGAAGAACTTATTTTGAAGGTGGTTTACAATTGGAAGCCTTCTCTGTGTGAAGGCAGTGGCACGCTTATCCATCCCTTTTTCGCTTATCCATCCCTTTTCTCTGTGTGAAGCATATGGGGAGTATAATAATGTGATTTATGATTGTGGTTTGGTTGACCTAAGTTCTGTTGGGATGTTCTGCACTTGGTTTAATCAACGGGTTGATCAACCAATCCATATTAAACTTGATATGGTTTTGGTTAATTCTGCTTTTTTGGAGGCTTTACCCTAGGCCTACTATAATGTCCTACCTCTCCTATGTTCGGATCATTCCTCACTCCTTATGATTGTGGAGCCTTTTACTTTTAATCCTTGCAGATTCCTTTTTAAGAATTTTTGGGTCAATTTTGATGGCTTATGGGAAGATGTTATTATTACCTTCTCTTACTCAGCTTCATCTAGTCTAATATCTGCTTTGTATGCTTGTTTGCATAAACTGAAACATGCGCTTAAGAAGAAGGCTTGGACTTCCACTACCTTTATTAATAGCTTTATTAGAGATCTCAAATCTCAGCAAGCTGCTTGTATTTCCAACCTTCAAGGTAATCCCCTGGATCATCACCTTAATGCTTTCTATAAGAAAATTTTGACTAATTTAAAAGTATTGGAGGTTGCTTGGGCTTCTTGAATTTCTTAATGAGCCAAAGCTAAGTAGCTCACTAATGGGGAGAATGATCTTGGATTCCTCTATGCTAAAATTAGGGCAATACGTAATCATAATATTTTGAAAGAGATCACTACAGGAAAACCCGCTATTACTGGCAGATTATATCCGCCGGTAACATGTGAAATCCGACGAAAATCTGGGTTTCCGGAGCACTTTCCGGCGGAATGTCGTGCGCCGGTTTGGTTTGCGTCGTAAAAGGACTTCCGGCGTAAAATAATCCGCCGAAAATGTTTCCGGCGGATTTCCGACGAAATTTTCGTTGGAAAAATATTTCCGTCGAAATTTTAATACGCCGGAATTCCAAAAAAAAAAAATTCAGTGTATAATGCGAACCTGCCTTCCCCCCCCCCCCCTGCCGCGTGAACCACCCGACACACATGCCGAGTGAACAGACCCGCCCCCGGCTGCCGTGTGAACCGATCCGCCTGAACGCCCGTCCCGCCTGCCGCGTGAACAGCGGACCTGCCGCCCCCCTGCCTTCGGCGGGATTCGAACCGCGCCCACTTCTTCTCCCACGCGCGTTGCTGCCAATGTTGACCTCGATTTTGCCCAGACCCGGGCCTAAAGAGTTGACTTGGTCAAATTGACCAAGTCAGACCCTATGGCCCTCCCCACTGGGTTCAGTGGGTCGAGTCGAGTCTGTCGAGCCCGAGCTTGGACACTGGGTCAACCCGGTTGACCAGGTCAACCAGAATTGACCAAATGGGACCCTTTAAGCCTAAAATCTTTTTTTATTTATTTTTCATGGTTTCTTGAGCTCGAGCCCCACCCCCTTGACTCCCCTGACTAGTTTGACCAAGTCAATCGTTGACCTGGTCAAACCAAGTCTTAAATAGGTTTAAATAACCTATTTAGAGCCCAATTAAGACCCAATTAATGCCCTTAACTCCTCCAAACGTTTTGAAACTCCAAATCCCGCCTAAATCACTCCCTCTCTCTCTGAAATTGATCCTAGATCTCATCTCCACCGTCCAAGAGAGGAGAGAGGATTTAAATAGTGAAATTTAGGTTTTGGAAAGGACTTTTTGACTCTTGCTTGATCTAGAGAGCCCCTCAGCCCCTGGGATTTGGTGAGAGTGCTTCCACGACCCTTCCACATATTCCCCTACCAAATCCCGACCACCTCGAGCCGTCGCCGGCGAGATCTCCGGCCACCCGAGGAGATCTACCTTCCAAGACGTTTCGGGACCGATCCAAGATGTTTCGAGACGCGGTTTCTTCTTCAAATAGGAGCGTGGACAGTCTACAAGTGCAACAAGCCAGAGATCTCTCGATTTCATCGAGTATTTTGGGTAAATTTCTCAACCCTAGTTAGAACACTCAGGGTTAATTAGGGTCGTCGTTAGCGTATCTTAATCTGAAAATAATAGCCTCCATGAATGCTCTTCGTACATAGGACCTAGATCTCAAATTTCATGTTATTTGGTTGAGTATCGAAAGAGATCAAGGCGAAAATAGCCCTCTGGCTCTCGGTCCGGTCGGTCTTCCTTCCGCCTGAGCCAGGCGTGTGCTGGGCCGTTGATCTTCCGATCAACAGTTCAGATCCGGTAGCACGGTGGATCAGTCCGACCGTGTATGCCGCTCGGTTGTACGGGTCTCGATCCGCCGAGATCTGGACCGTTCAACCAGATCAAGCAGAGATCGGACGGTGTTCCGCGCGGCTGACTGGGTTAAGTCATAACCGCGTGGACCCCACGCGGTTTCAATCAGCCCGCAATGATTGCGGGCATGATTGCGCCGCCTCCCGCAACCGCGGAGCCCGTGGCGTGTTGCCGCGTGGCATCGTGGGTCCCGCCGGCTTTTGAACCGGCCCGTCCCTGCGCGCCAAGTGGCGACCCGTGAGCGGTCGCCGCCGTCTGCGGTTTGACCGCCGCCGCCAGGTGTCGCGCCCGGAGCCGCCGCCGCCGTTTTTTCTAAATATATAAATATTTTACTTATTTTAAAACTGTTTTATCTTCAAAAATTCGCCAAAAATCCAATTTCGCTCCGTTTTTGACGTACAATATACCGAATTGCTCGGATTTTTATCCTCTTTAATTTAGAATCACTTTTATTTAAAAATTATAAATATATATTTATTTATTTTAAAAAACAGTAAAATTCACTTTTATTATTAATTATTTAAATTGTATTTTTTCTTTAGTAGTAATTATTAGTGTAATTATTTTTAATTATATTTATGATGGTTATTATATTTTAGATTATTTATTACTGTTTTGGGATTATTTCCTATTATTACTATTACCATTGTTATTATTTTTATTGAAAAAAAAAAAAAATTGTTTTATTTTAAAACTATTACTAATTAATTAAGGTAACTATTTTAATATTCATAATAAAAATTATTTTTGATAGTTTAATTACTGTTTGGTGATTATTATTATTATAATAATTATTATTTCATTATTTAAGTTCAGTTTAATTATTTACTATTATTGGTTATAATTAGTTACCTTTAATTATCTATTAATGATATTTAATTAACAATTTAGTTTAAATGTCTAATATGTTAATTAATAATTATTATAAAACTTTTATGTTTATTTCATAATCCCAGATTTTTTTTTTAATTATTTTTAAATGTTAGTTATCTTAAGTTATTTTCAAAACCCCTTTTATTGCTTTGAACTTTGAAAATGCATAACTTTTCCGTTTCAAGTCGGATTTTTGCGCACAACGTCTTGTTTTGAGCGTATTTAGATTTTGCGCATTCTGGAGTTGGTTTTATTTGAAATTTTTGGGTCTGTGTGTAATTATTTTCAAAACAGTCAGCTGTACTATTTTAAAATTATTTAATTATCGTATTCAAACTTTGAAATTACACAACTTTGTCGTTTTAAGTCCGCTGTCGACGTACAGCACCTTGTTTTGGATGTACTCTGAACTCTGCATATTTTGAAACTATTTTCAGATAAAAAGCATGTCTGAGTTTGCTGTTATTACAAAAACAGTAAATTTACACTATTTTAAAATACTATTTTATTATATTTAAAACTTCGGAAATTCGTATCTTCGCCATTTCAAGTCGGATTTTGACGTTTAACCCCTCGTTCTTTTCAGAAAAGCGAGCTTTATATTTTGAAACCATTTCCAGGCCTTGATTTTGGCTGTTTTGACAAATCACTATTTGGATTCGATTATTCGGGTATTTTTGATATTAAATATTAATTATGATAATTACTTTCAGGATACAAATTATTTTTAAATCATTTTGATACCGTGTGAGAGTGTTCGGTGGGTCTCCCTATATATATGTATTATGAATTGACTTACTTTTTAATTATTTTATTTTCCAAAAAGATATACTTATGTCTACAAGTATTTTGAAACTATTTTAAAACTATTTATACATAAATCCTAATTTTTGGGAGACTCGCTACTTCGTGAAATTTTAGACATGGATCTTATATGTGAAGAGCAGTCATGGGGGAGTGGGTTAGTGAATGGTTGAGTCCCGATCATTCACTAATCATCTCTTTAGGTGTCTTTACTTTTTTTTATCTTTCGTAGATTGCATGTGTAGGTCGTCGCACTACCACCACTTAGTTTAGGTTCTCCTAGATCTAAGGACATGGTGTGTTTATTTATTTACTGTACTCCCATGCATTTATTATCCCGAGGGTTAGTGTAAACATCACTTTAAACTCCTACAACGTAGTGACACCCTAAGGACAAAAATTAAGGACCCGTCTAGCGAACTTAGAAGTTTTCTATGGGCTAGGATAGATCATTGATTGACACCAAAACTTCAACACTTAGACTTAGTGACATCATAAACTCCTCAGAATTTTCTAGGAATTTTTAGGGCTTGCTAGACCCCTTAGTTAACTAACCCTAATTAACCTGCTAATTAAGGCCCCGAGACCTTCCGAAAAATACAATAATTACATATTAGGTCAGAAAATTACCTATAATACCTTGAATTGACCAGAATATGACCCTTGACCTTAGATAAATAGGGCTCCCTAGTTTGACTTCAGGTTGACCCCTAATTTGACCATAGGTAGAAATTACCGTTTTGCCCCTAATAAATCATTAAAAATTATTAAAAATTCCAAATTTTCTCCAAACACTTGGGAACACTTTCTTAGATCATCCCTGATCTTTGGGAGTGATTCCAATCAGTTTGGAGCTTGTTTGGATCAAAACAGTAAAAAGGGCCCTTCCTTAGTTAATTTAGAAAATTCCCTTAATTGCCCGAAACTTAGAAAATTCATAACTTTGGATAAGAAACTCCGATTCCAGCCTACTACCTGTCTAACTACTCATATTAAGGTCTAGTATTTTCCTAAGGTGTTAGGAATCCCAGACTTAGAATATTTCTCGTAGTGACCTTTTGGACCCTTAGTCTAGTTCCTAGGAGGACCTAGAACTTTCTAAAATTGGCTAATACAATTTAAACTTCAAATATGAATATCCTAAGTTCTTAAAATTGATCAACAAACTGAAATAATTAAAATACACTCTAATTCATTAATATTTGAATTTCAACCAAAATTTCCTTTTCTGGCCTACAACAGACCTGAACTTTAGACAATTTTAACTAATTACCCCATATTAGGATCTATCCAAATCACACTAGCCTTACACACACATAGAATGGTTTGCTAGGGCACCACTTCTAGATCTAGGTTAGGCCGCTGGGTTTTATTTTCTGCTGTGTGCCGGAGCTTTTCGTAGTTTTCACTGCATGCTGTTTGAAAATTGAATTGTTGTGTTTGTTTACTTTTCCTGCACTCTGGATGTGAGCGCTAGATTTACCCCTAGGTTAGGAGCGCCATATATATACTGTTCTTCCGTGCAGGTGGCCATGCTGAAGCTAAGAAAAGGGGGGCACCGTTATGATTTCTAATGTTGTCTTATGCAGGTGATTGCTCAGCCCCCTTAATAAAAATGAGGGCTAAATTAATAATTATAACTGCACAGATGGAGCTGCTTAGCCCTCAAAATTAAGAGCATGGCTTGGCACAGGGTCAATGGTGTTAGCATTTTTATTTTTATATAAACTGCTTGGGATGATTTTCATTAGGATAACCTTGCAGGGATTCTTAGATTTACTGTTTTTTCAATTAATGTAAAAATTTGTATGTAATAATTGTTAAGAGTTGTGAAAACAACTATGAGTTGGGATATTCTTATCCAGCTCGAATTCTAAAAGAAGAAGGCATCCCTAAGGGGAGAGTCTTCTTCAATTTGGAAGATCGAGTTGGATGGCTTTAGATATCCAAAGAGAAAAGGCAATACACCCCTATTAGGGGGAATTGTCTCTTCGTTTGGATATTCAAGCCACGACGGATCCAAGGAGTCCAAGGAGGAGTGATCCAAGGAGTCCAAGGAGAGGAAACCCAGGAGACTGAAGATATTGAAGACTGAAGACCCAATATCCCGCTCAAAGTTGTTAGCGTCTGTCATAGGCTTAGAAATCCGGGTTGTTGGCAGTGGTGCCCGGCCACTTTACGTTTCTACATACCCTGGGTTGTAATTAAAGGGCAGTTGGCCTATGGACATTTACTTGATTAGTTGGATTTATATTGATGTGTTTACCTGATTGCGCAGTAGAATTACCTGCTTTTTCTAGGTTTCTTTCTTGCATGCCGCTCTTGTTTTCGCCTGGATTTCGTTAGGCTCTTCTAAGGACTATAAAATTCTTCTACTCGTAATTAATCTTTAAAAATTTAAGTTTTAAATAACATAGAAACTTAACGCACCTAGGGAATTGCCGGAATCGTCCGGGGTCGCATGCATATTACTGCATCTTCTCTCTCCTTCTAATAAGACATCTCCCTGCCTGAGGGTAGAGTCCGGATAATCTGGCCTATGAGGATGAAGTGCCGGACCTAGGGAGACTCAGTCTTTTCAAAAAATTATTTTCTATAAGCCTGTTTTTAAAGTTCTATAGCATTCATGAGCTGACAATTCAACTAGCATGCATTGCATTAGTAACCAACTAATTAAAATTTAATTGCATTAGCTAGGGGCATTCACCCAACATAAGTCCAGGACCACTTAGGAAATTCTCTAGATGTCGGTCCTACTTCCAATAACTGTACCACCCACCCATCTTTCATAATTGACTTGACAGCATGATTTTAAATCGATTAGGTGGTTAGCTGGCTCCCCCAATCCAGGCCGGGATAAGTCCAGATCTTTGCATCGCATTAGCTAGGACACTGGTCTTAGTGTGTGTCGAACACTAAGTCCAAACTAAATTTAAGATTCGAGGATACTACATTCGGTCTCGTAGTATGCCTTAAATAGTAGGTAGGTCCTTTCTTTTTAGGGATCCTAAATCCTACTTATCCGCGTTACAGGATGACGCCACCTCCATCCTTCTCTCACGCATGTGATTGAGTGTTTGATTTTTCTTCTTCCAGTTTCCATTTAGTACCCTAGAGCCTCCGAGTGCTGGTATGAGCCACGCATGTCGATTCAGCCATTCGGACCTTTCTTCCCTTTGAGTAGGATTTCCTAGTCTATACCCTTGTGCCGATCCCACTTTAGGAGAGGATAATGTATGATCCTTAATCGAGAGTTTTCTCAGGCTCCGGCCTGGGATGTAATTAACCACGGGGGCTTGCGCCCGTGGGAAACTTGGTCCCCACAATCTACTAAACCCCATTCGAGTTCTTGCATCGGGTGGGGGAAACCCGTGACTAGGTCGGGTATATTACTATTCATCGAGGTGTGTTGGCGTCAGCCTCTATCCTCAATGGTTAGTCGTATGCACGATCCAATCTGCCCTTCCAATCGACCCGTTTACGCGGTGTTCCTTTCGGAGGTCCACAGCCAACTACTCTGAAACCAAAACCTGTTATATTTGTTACTTTTATATTATTTAAGCTATTACCAATTAATTATAAAATCAGTTAATTTAATTTAACAAAAAATTTAAAATTAATTAACTTAATCTAACAATATAAATAATTTTAAATTTTTTTTAAATTCAGGGTTTAATTTTATTTTTTTTTTATAATTCAAGTTTAAATTTAAATCATTTCATTTTTTGTTATTAAATAATTAAATTATAATTTTTTTATTATAATTTAAGTTATTAAATTCAATAATTTAAGTTATATTTTAAAATAAAAAATATTTAATTTTTAATTTCCGTCGGAAATTCCACCGGAAATTCTGCTGGAAATTTCTTCGGGAAAAATTCGTCGGAAAACCAATAAAAAATTATGTCGGAAATTCGTTGAAAAAAATCCACCGGAACTCTGCCGGAAAATCCGCCGGAAATTTGTGACGAATTTACTTCCGCCGGAAATTCTGTCGGAAATGAGCTGTTTTCCTGTAGTGGATCAATACTTCATTGGGTTAGTTTACTACCCAAACTGAGATTGTGGGTGTTCTTATTAGACATTTTGACAACCTTTTCAATGCTCTTAAGCCCATTAATGCAGATTCCTATTGTATTCCTGATGGGGTCTTTGTCCCTGAGCATTGTGTTAGGGAGCTGATTGCTCCTTTCTCTTATGAGGAAATTAAAGGGGTGGTTTTTTCTGGGGCATCCAATTCGGCTCTTGGGCCTGATGGTTTCATGTTTGAATTTTATAAAAGGACTTGGTACAGTACGGGGCCTAAGGTTTATGCGGCCATTCATAGTTATTTTTTCTCATATGGAGCTCTCCCTAGGTGTGTAAAAACTACTGCTCTTGCTCTTATTCCCAAAAGCTCTTATGCCTCAAACATTTCTTATTTCCAGCCAATCTCACTTTGTAATGTCTTATACAAGATAGTTGCCAAACGACTTGCTAACATACTTAAAAAAGTTCTCCCCATTATTATACAAGAGAGTCAGGCGAGTTTTATTTATAAAAATGTTCCACTGATAATATTTTTCTTGTTGTTGAAGTTTTTTGTGAATTCAAAACATCTGCCAATCTTTTTAATGCTAAGTTGGATGTTTAGAAAGCTTTCAATTCTGTTTCTCATGAGTTTCTTCTTAATCACATGAGGCAAAAAGCCTTTCTGAAAAAAAATTATTCAATGGATTAATGGGTGTATTTTTTAGGTCTTTTTTTCTATTTTCCTCAATAGTTCTCTTGAAGGTTCTTTCAAGTCCTCCTCTAGCCTTCGACAAGGATGCCCTCTCTCCCCTATGTTATTTAGTATTGTGATGAATGGTCTCTCCGGCTTACTTTACTCCTCTCACTCTAAAATCAAATTTGAAGGTTCAAACTTGAATGGGATAAGCTTTAATCGTCTTATGTATGTGGATGACCTTCTAGTTTTTTGCTCTGCCTCCCCTACAAATGTGTCTAATTTTGTGCACATTTTGGATTGTTTTTTGGCTGCATCTGGTTCACACATTAATCAGGATAAAAGCTCTATCATTATATCTAACAACATAACTTTAGCTGAGGAGATTTGCGACATTCTTGGAATCTCTAATGTAAGATCCACCCTCATCTATTGGGGTTTCTATATTTATTCCAAAAGACTTAATTATTCTCACTTCCAACCACTACTGAGTAGTATTTCTACTCTACTTGATGGTTGGAAAGTAAAATTTATTTCTTTTGTAGGGAGACTTCAAATCTTGAAATTCACTATTGCTAATACTATAGCATACTGGATAAGAGGATCTTTCATACTGAAAGGGTGCTATAAATTTATCACTATGATGTGCTCCAAATTTCTATTTCATGTTAATATCAATGATAGAAAATTACATATCATTTCTTGGAATACTGCTGCTCGGCCTAAACATTATGGGGGTTTGGACATACAAACTTTTGACTCCAAGTATCATGGAGTATTATGTTCTTTTATATGCATAATGTATAGTCAACAATCCCTTATTGGTCTTTGGTTTAAAAACAAGTACACCTCTCCTTGGAAACCTCCCCCTAATCATTCTTCCAAAATGTGGAAACTTATCTATGTTGTGGCCCGGCTGGTCAAGCACAATATCGGGCTTAATGTTTCTTCTACTTCTATTTTGTCTATGTTTTGGGATCCTTGGTGTAATGGGAGAGCATTAGCAAAATTTTTTGAGCCGAATAGACGTTTTCCCCTGCTAGTTTCTAACAATATCTATAATTCCCATTGATGTTTCCTATGACACTTCCGGACCACATATCTGATGCTATTCTTAAAGTTCCTATCCTTGATGGCTCGAGTATACTTGGAATAATTCTTCTGTTTATCATTTTAAAATTTCACTGATCAATTTTTTTTGGTTTGGAGCTTGTCAGTTGGTATAAATTTATTTAGCACAAAAAAATGCTTTTAGATACTCGACATATATGTGGATGACTTTGATGGGTAAACTCAAAATGGCGGATGTGTTACTTACCAGATCTATCAATATTTGCCCAAATTACCCATTCTGCAGGGGCTTTCCTGAATCTCACATGCACCTTTTTTTAAATGTGATTTTGCTTATATGGTTCTTATTGCTCTTTTTTCCTTCGATGGATTTTTTTTCTGTTGAGGCTGAATCTCACTTAGGTTTTTGATCATATTCATGCCATGCATGGTTTCAATATATGGGATAAAAATTTAAGCTTTCTTACAACCAGTGGGGCTATTTATCACTTATGGAAAGAGCGAAATTTTAGAAGATTTAATGGCTCTTGAAATTCTCTGGCATATATTATTACTTCTATTGCTAAAGAAGTTAAATCAAAAGTGAGAAATTGGAAGACTTATGATCAGCTTCTTCTTAAAATTTTGAATATTTTAGTCTGATTTTATGGTTGGCATGCTGGAACCTGCTTTGTATGGGAATTTGTTCATTGATTCAAAAATTGTTTTTGGTTAGAATGGGTTTGCTGGAACATGCTTGGGCTTGGATTCTAGTGGGGGCATTTCCTTTGCCCCATTTGGCTACTGTGCTGAACCGCGGGTTCATCTTCTGGGACTGGGGTTGCTACCTTTTTCTTTTTGCTGCTATTTCTATTTTGAGAATCTATGTTGGTGGTGGACTTACTATGGGGGTGATGATATATGGATTGCATCTCTTTTCCCGGCCCCCTCAGGACAGCAGCCTTATGCAATTTACTACTGTATTGATGGCATTCGTTTCAATCGTGGGGTTCGTTCGACATCTTGGATGCAGTCCATTTTCTGTTGAGCCCTTTGCCCCCTGATGCTATTCTCCTCGCCTTTTCTTGAGCTTTTGTTGAGCTGTTAGGTGCTCTACTTTTTTCTACCATTTTTGACATGTTTTATATTTTGCATCTTTTTGGTGGTTTTTTCTTTTCTGGACTTTTTCCACCCTTTTGTATTTTATTTTCTTCATTTACACATGTAACTAGCTCTTTATATCAATGAAAATTGGGCTTTGCCCTTAATTTTCCTAGAAAAAAAAAAAAAGAAAGGTTTAGCTTATTCATGTGTGCAATGGTGCGTTTTGTGTGAAGGGTAGGTTAGATTAGGGGTGTCAATTTTTGACACGACCTGAAACCCGACCTCAAAAAATCTAGGTTCGGGTCGACTCATTTGTGAAATGGGTCAGGTTCGGATTTCTAACCCATTTAAAAAATGGGTTGGGTTCAGGTTGATCTGACAACCCGGAGTTGAATCATTTTGATCCGAAATATTGACCCGTCATGTCATGCTAGCGCTATCGAGTCTGTCAGGCCGTTGTGTGTTGGCCACGCTGCACAGTTGTCGTCGCGTCGCCTAGTTGCCGTTGCATCAGGCCGCCATGCAGGCCGCTCTGGCGCTCCACCTCGTCATGTCATAGCCTCGCAGACTGCTCTTCTTGTCTTCTCGCCTCTCGGTAGCCGCAGCCGCCTGCAGACCTGATTCTTGACATAGCTAAGGCTCTACTTCAGTCAACCGCGCTAGGGTTCGACTTGACGCAGGCTGCTCTGGTGTAGGCCGCTCCATCACCCCTCCTCCACCGCCATACGTGATGACTCGATCAATCGACCTCATCCAGCGGCCAGGCCCTACGCTGCTACACCTACGTGAGTCGCGACTCAGCAACTACGCGCGTGGGTAGGGTCAGATCAACCTAGTAACCCGCACGGGTCGGGTCCGTTGAAAACTCTGATCAGACCCGAACCCGACTCATTGACCCGATTTGGCACCCCTAGGTCAGATCAATAGGGTATAAAACTTTGGCTATTTATTCTAGGGGCAAGCTAGTTCAGGCCATTACAAGTGGTTCAACTTATTTCCTACCTACCATGCTTCTCAAAACAGTCTTACTCTCACTTATTTCAAGATATTTATTTATTAAAACTTGCAACTTCACTCTTTACTATAATTTGTCTAGATTGAATACAATAGTGAGAGCATAAATAGGCCTATCAATTATAAAGAGTATTATGGTAACTTAAGCTTCGCTTGAGACAACTTTCTTAATGCTAATCTAAAATGGCTTTTTAGTTAAAAATTTTCTTTAATTAGAAATTTTTATACTAAAAAGTTGTTTTAGAAAACAATAAGAAAGACGTCTCAAATGAAGCCTTAATATTGTTGACATTATGTCAAACCTAGGTTCTTAAAGTGGGTGTGAAATGAGGTGTAATGCATTATAATAATCCTATTAGAATGTGAGATTTGGACTACATATCTATCTTGTCAGTTTGAGACTGATAACAATCAGATTATATGAGAAGAATAAATAGATGACCACAATAACTGATGAATTTAATGTTGCCCATTGGTCGGTTGGTTTTGGTTCTATCTAAGTTGATTTTGATTCCGACCGGCAATAATTCGACTAGACCATTTCCGACCTAATGCCTTCATATGTACGACCCAGATTGAACACAATAAATGAGGCATGAAATATTTTTTTCTCAATATAATGAATTAGTGAAGTAATATACATAACATGATTTATCAATGAACTTTACTACAAATGGTTAGTTAATAAAGCAATTCAATCAATAATATTTTAATATTCAAAAGTATAAAAAATTAATAATAGTTATTTAAAGAAATGTTAATTGATCAAACATCATTTCATTTCTTAAACCAAGATTATTAATTTTTTCAAATATTTTAATTATCTTTCACTTTCTCCCTCCTTAATTTTCTTTCAACTCTTCTCTGTAATTCTCTCACTTCCTCATTTTTTTTTTCCTAAATGAAGATTGAAATCAGCACTAAATTTAACTAGTTTAGCATCATAATGATGATATCTATAAATGCTATAACATTTATCTAAAAGCAAGAAAAAAAAATTAATCATAAAATGCAATGAAATTTGAATAATTAAACTTAATTAACTAAAAATATTGGTTCAAACTAAGTTTAGAGGAGACCTTAAGGAAGTCAAAGGCTTAAGTTATGTCAGTACTAATGATCAGGTCATTTTAAAGGCAATAAAAGTTATGTTAGGATATCTGATACACAGATTTACAATTTGTTAGATTTGTTTTGTGATTAATGCAATATAAACTCTTCTTGCAACACTAATCTTAATGCAAATTCAATTATTTTCAAATTCATCCTAATAAAATTTTTATTCAAAGATAAATTCCAAAAGATTTAGCTTCCGTTTGGGACAACTTTTTTATTGTTTTATGAAATAACTTTCAAGTATAAAATTTTGAAATTCAAAAATTTTTTGTACTAAAAAATTAGTTTATGAAGTAGCTTTCAAGTAAGAAAGTTATCCGAAATGAAACCTTAGAGAGCATCAGAAATGAAAAGATTACTTGAGGCACAAATCATTCAGCCCTTGTACAGCACAATTTCCATGCGGGAGAGATTATTACGTGCGGAATCCGGACACAGAGAACCATTCGGCTTTATGACTGTGAACAATAAAAGTGCAGTTACCATTCATCATTGTGCTTTTATTGTGTTTTTACTATTCAAAATCACAAAACCGAGCGATTCTCTATGTCCGAACTCCGCACACAATAATCTCTCCCCACATGGAGGGTGATATATAAAGTTTGAATGAGTAAAACATGAATTTCGACACAAGTAAAACTGCCTAACATAATGTAATCCAATTTAGCATGGAGAAATATAATTATTTGTAAAGAAGCATATAAATTCACGTCTGTAAGACTTGTTAGTTTATTACATTATGCAGACGATTCTATAATGTCAAATATAAAATTTTTTTAAGTTGTCTGAGACTTACAATGGAGCCACTCCAGATTCTAATAAAAACAGCCCAGGCTTCTTATGAAAAGTTGAGAAACGCAAAAAGATGGCTTCAGGCTCCTTGGTGCCATAAGCAGAATTAACATCTTGTTGCAGCAAATTCTCATCCTCCGTAGCGGTTCCTTAGCGCTTCGGGAGGTTCCTCCTCCATGATGCCTGAACCAGTTGAGGACAAATATTCACGGATAGTTGTCTTGCGATCACTGAGAAATGTGTGATCTAAGAAATTATCATAGGCTGCTTCTCCAAGGTTTTTGGCTGCGAGGACACTGAAGACATGCACGTTAAATCATTAATGTTTTGAGAAAAAACGATACTAGTTATGTAAGGTGTCCAGGCTTAGGTACTTCTTTTGAGCTAAGAGTAGGCAAAATATTTTCCAAATGATACATAAGAGTAAAGATTAGGCTTCATTCGGGATGACTTTCTTAATGCTTCTTAAAACAGTTTTTTTAGTACAAAAATTTAAATTTTTGCACTAGAAAACTGCTTTAAGAAGCAGTTAGAAAACCGTTCCAAATAAAACCTTAATCCTTATAGAAAATGCCTATGCATTTAAATGGAGCTACTTGCTCCTTGGTGCATCTTTCAATATTCGATGTTACTCTATATTAACTAAAGATGACTCAGAAGAAGGGATTTCCATATAGTAGAATGATATGGGTTGTTGTTGGAGGTGGGATTAACCCAACAATTGATGCAAGGCCAACAGTAGAGATAACCACAAACCATGACCACTAGATCAGAAGAAAAGTCGATGTAGATGCTGTAATAAAAGCAAAGCATTCGTCAATGGAAAGTTTAGGAAGTCATCGCAAATGATTTTTATTTGACAAGGTCTCATGCAACAGTGAAGATTTGAATATGAGGTCAGGGGAGAAACTAGTGAAAGTCCCTTCTACCATATACTTAGACGAAAATAAGAACATTATTCGTGGTTGACAATGTGGAGAAAATGTGGTTACCAATGGTACCTGTATAGATCTCATGGATGAGGCCAACAATGCTAAATATAATTTTGAAAATAATAAATGAATAAAAATATCAAATATGTTTTATTTCATATTAGTAAAAAATAAAATAAAAACAAAACAGACTAAAAACAATAATAAAGTGAACCCAAATGGACCCTTAGTGATTTGCAAGTTAATATTAGCATGAAATTAATGAATATGCTCAATAAAAGATAAATCACATTAGAAATTTAAAGTTTGTTAGGGCAACAAATTGAGGTCTACATGCTTTGTAAGATGCATACCATAAAGAGCATCAAAACAATATTTATTCAGTGTTTGTGTCATGCATAGACTATCATAGACAAATCTTAGGAAGCATTAAACCTGATGCGCCTAAAATTCTTAAAATTCTATTGAACAGTGAGGCAACCTTTGTTCTTGGAAAAAGTAATCTACTAGGGAATACTTGGTAACTAGAGATCACTGCCTTATGGGGTTGGTTAATTCAGGATATAAATGCAATTGCATCCTGAAAAAGCGTCATTCATTTGCATGTAGGCATTGGGTTAAAAACCTTGCATTACATCACAAGCACTAACAAAATTTATTTTTATACTCCAAGAAAAGAGAGCATCACCAAAAGAAGGATAGAAGTACCATATTCTCACTCGATTTGCAACTCACTAAAATCATGATATCAAATGAGATAATATTTTTTAATCTGATAGTAAAATATTTTTTTCCAAAAATGCTTTAATTTACTTAATATAACAAGTTAAGTAAGCAACTAAATATAAAAAAATTAACCAACAACTGCTTAAGAAAAAGAGCATTAGAACAGAAATATGGGGATGGATGACATTGATGCAGTACAGCAGAGAAATCTGAAATAATCAACTACACACTACCAAAGCAATTTAAACAGCGAATTCTAAAACGTATTGTCTTAATGCAGATCATGCAATAATAAAAGTAAGGTACATCCATGAATAACAGATAATTAATATCTTACCAATGTCTAAGATAAACACGACAAGGTAAGATATCATCCCTCCATATCTTATGGATGTTAAACCTTCCATAGTTCTGAAAATAAATATCCTTATTACCTGCAAAAAAATAAGTGGTGGGTCAAGTCATAGCCTGGCCAGAATCGCTCCATAAGAAAGGATACCTCTACTTTAGCATGGCAATGGTTCATATGCAGCAAAGCAGCTGAGGCTAACAAACAGAAGCTAAAAAAAAGGATTTATTGAAAAAATTGTGATGACTTAACTGATAGATAATAAGTCTAAGGTAGCATCAACTATATGCAAAAAAGAATCTTAACTTCTGTATCATGTAACAATTAAATTTAAATAATCATTAAGGTGACAATAAGAGAGACAAGAACAAAACAGTTTTGGATTATCAAATATCATAGCTTGAGCACCAAGATCACTCGAACTTGATGGCTAAAGTATTTTTAAATGCCTGTTGCTAAAAAATAAAACTATGGTGCAGTAATAAGAAATAATGGTAAATTTATTGATTACATCATAGAATTTGACTCAGAAAAAATGTCCATAGGATTGTAAATAAACCGAATTGATTCGAGCACTATTTTAAAAACACTGCCGTTGCCAATTCCCAAATCCTGGATAAGAAAAGTGGAGGGTCGCGTTAAGTAGTCGACAGAAAACTTGTCGAATAATCATGACATGGATCTTTTAAAAAATTGTGTTAATGCTAGGGCATCCCCCTAAAAGCGACGCGCTGCATGGCCTGAATACAACGACAAGTGTGCAAGGGTTGTTGCACCGGTGCCCGGGTGTAGTGGTAAATAGGCAAAGGTTCTCACATCAAGGACGGATGTGGAAAAAGAAGCTAGTACATGAAACTAAAATTAGGATAGAAACTTAGAATATATGCTCCCTTACAGGAAAATTAATGGAATTAATAGATATTATGATTCATAGGAACATAAATATTCTATGCATTTAGGAAACTAAATGGGTTGGAGAGAAGGCTAAGAAGGTTAATAGTTTAGGATATAAACTATGATATTCAGGTAAGAGTCGTACTATAAATGGTATATGTGTGATTATAGATAAGAATTTAAAAAATAATGTTATAAAAATTAACAGAATTGAATATAGAATTATAGCTTTGTGGGCTTCGAAAATTCGGCCCCGACCTCCGCCCGCTTTTCTTTTATTCGGCGAGGGAGTTTTAACGGAATAAGTTCCGGGGTAAATTTTGGAAGGCAGATGGGTTTGTAGATAAGACACTACCCAGAGATTTCGCCCTCATTTAGTGAGGACTTTATGATCTGAGTTCTGGTTTCCTATAGGTGCAAGCCCCTATAGTTAATTACCCCTCCCGATAATGAGAGAACTTTCGATTAAGGCTAGTCGTCAATTAGATACATTGTATCTATAGATACTTAGTATCAGGCATATATAGCAGCAATAGACATTGGTATTGGAGAGTTGGGTTTGAAAATTGATTGGAAATTGGGAATTTGGGAAGAGTTTGGATGTTTGGGAAAATGGTTGGGAATTGAAGAGTTTGATATTTAAAATAAGAAATTTCACCATCTTTCACTTAAAATGGATGGTAGGGGAATGGATGATGAACCTGATCAAGATCCCATGGTTCCGTCGTCCCGGACCATCGTGGTCCCTGGTCTACTTAGTCAGAGGAGGTAGTCGACCTAACCACAGAAGGATCCTTGTCGGCAGCCATGGGTTGCTTCGTCCAAGGGGATCTTGTAGACCTGGGTTGAATGTTTGCCTAAGGGTATAAATTTGAATCCACCTTAGCTAACAAAGGGCTTTGTGCCTTATAGATCATATCCTATTGATTCATATCTCAAAGATTTGATGCCAATAAGGAACGTATCGGCTCTGGCCATAACCGGTATTTCGTGGTGCCATTTGGCGGCAAAACCACTTTGTTCAGAGGGCCCCGGGTCATAACTGTTTATCCTGCGGTGTCATTTGGTGGCAAACCGCCGGTCAGAGGACACGTACCACGTCCTTACTGGCAGGAGACTGTTTGAGAATGGATCGGATCCTAGTGATATTTTCGACTAGGCATTTGGCTCTTTGTGAGCTGAAGTAAATTTGAATTTGTCCACCCCGGCAAACTATTGCGGAGGGTGGATGAGCTTTGCTTTAAGTGTTGGGATGGATAGTTTTATTTTTAAATATTTTTTGGATTTTGGGATTTTTTGGATTTTTGGATTTTGTGGAGCTATGCAATATTTAAAATGTACTTTGGATATTTTGGAGACATTTGAAAATATTTGGGGACCCCTCCGGTTGAGATCTGCATTCAACACGGCCATCATCGGGGTGTTAGGGGTCATTCCCCTTTGTTGATTAAACCCTGTCGACCCTATCAACTTGTCGATAGGGGATCGGGTTTCATAGGCTTTATGCCATTGTTAGTGAATTCATATTGTTATAGGCATTGAAGACCTAATATGAATATATTAAAACAAATATACTTGTATCCACAACCTTATATTTGTTTAATGGTTCGAACTCTGTCGACTTCTATTGATCTGTATAGAAGGATCAGGATCGAACTTGAATTCACTTATTGACCCACGCAGCATCCCTAGACGTCACGTGCGTACCAATAACACGCTCGCAGGGGCCCATGCGGGTATTTGATTGTATTTATCCCTTTTAGTGTACCTATGTGTATACAAACTACGGTGCACGTACGGAGGTAATTTGAAATCATTTGTAGACGTCTTCTGTCTGCTTGTACAGATGTTGCAGATCCGATGGCGTGGCCTAGCAGCTTCTGAATAGAGTTACTCGCTGCTTTGTACAGGTGGACTGTCGTGCACTACATATTTTCTGCAGGTGGATTGTAGTGCACTAACTAATCTCCTGCCTTGGATCGTAAGTATTTGCATTTGCTATATATCCTTTGCCTTTATTTATAGATAGATTGTTGCATCAATATTAGGGAATGATCGCTTTTATTACATGCATCTATCATCATTAACTATGAGCAGATTATTGACCTTGTCGTCATACTAGTCTTCATTAGTTACAAGCTAGCCAGTACCAATCATATTCTTCGTGGCTTCTTTCAGTGTGCCATGCTATTGGATCACTATCTCTTCCATATGAATGATACAAATGTTATGACTGATTGTCGTTGTTCCTTCCATTTAGTCTTTTCTTGCAAGCAAGTCGTATCACAAGTTCATTTGTTCGTTAATTCGTTTGAGTGCGCGGAAGGCTTTAGGTACTATGGAAAACTCCATGTTATCTTTCCTTGCCGATGCCTTTTGAAAATATATTTTCATTCAACTGTCCATCATTCATTGATGCTTAATTGAATAATTAGGATTATCCTTTCTCGTTTGATTTCAGCTCATAGATGAACCATATTGAATGTCACAAGTCCTTTGCTACAATATGAAGATGATTTAAATCATGTGCGATAAGTTTGCTCAATGACATTTGTCTTCCAATTAAAATAATGATCTTTTAATATCAATTAAAAGTCTTTATAGCAAATTACAAGCATGCCATTACATTCTTCCATTGATTTTTACTTGCGTGGTCAACGCTTAAGAATGAGAACTAGAGAATTTATTCATTCTCTAACATTGCTTGCAATCACTCATTTATAGGTAATTTTAGTGATATTTGCATTCTAATTAGCAAGAAGGTTCTTCCACATTCATTTGAGAGCTTCATATTTTGATTGCAAATACATTAGTTGGAATGGGATGTAGGAATCATAAGTCTCTCATTGCTTTTGGAAGTAGTTCATAGCTTGCAAGATTGATTTTCTCATTAATATATGCTTGCAATCAAACATATACCCTTGTAACTATCTCAATAAATTATATGAGTATCAAATTTCATTTATGAGTGAATGATGATTGCAAGTTCATTATTGTGGTCCACAAAGACACTCTATATTGAAGCTTGAAATCAAACTATGCATGAATCATACTTTATTCATTTGTTATTGATTGATCCTTCCAATAAAATATGCTTGGATTTCCTCCTTCATGAGTCTCATATTTGTATGTTTGAGATCTAATTTCAATATTTTCCATAAGATCATTTAGTATTCACTTTCAAATTGAAATGATATTTCTCATTTTGAAAGCTTAGTATTATGGTTCAAATCAATCATTTTATTGATCATTCATTTGATTAAATTATTCAAGTTAAGAGCAATATCATTTGAATCCAATTTAGATTTGAGTCCAAGTCTTGTTCATTTGATGCTCAAATTGGTATTCAAAACAAGTTCATTTGCACAAGTCCCCTGTTGTCCTTGCAAGTTCAAGTTCTTGTCCAAGTTTGAATCAAAGTTCAATTTGTCCAAATTCTGTCCAAGTCCAAGTTCAAGTTCAATGCAGACCCAAATTGAGTCTTCTTGCACTTTGTTCCAATGTTCATTTATTTAATGTTCATTTGATTAAGTTTTGATTTTAAGCTTGATTGTATGCTCAAGTTATCCAAAATAAGTTCCAAAATTTTGTCCAAGTCCCAAATTTCAGCGAAAATTTTGGCAGCCTCCCGGCGTCTCCCCGTTTAGGGGAAAACTACAGAAAACTGGGCCTACCACCACGCTAGAGAAAAGCGTGCACGAAAGTGCCCTCGGACGAGGGCACCGCGGCCGTAAAATTTTTGTTCCCCATCACGCCGGAGAAAGGCGTGCATGGGCTTTCAGGCACCGATTTAAAAAATAAGCAATTTAAATTTGACCCCACTTCGCCGTAGGCGTCGCACCGGATTCCCTTCCCACCACGCTAGAGAAAAGCGTGCATGAGTTGGTTTTCCGGTCCGACATTAATGCTAAAAGGAGTTTTGTGATTACCCGCCCCGTCGCAAACATCGCAACGAATTTCCTCCTACCACGCTAGAGAAAAGCGTGCATAGGTGGTCGTTCGCCGCGTTGCAAGCGCCGGGAGAGGTTTTCTAAGTTTAGAGCTTTATACCTGCGCGGGGTTGATGACGACGGGGTGGCACAAAATGAAACAACATTTTTTTTTTTTGAAATATCTCTCTTTTTTTTTGAAACAAATCTTTTTTTTTTTTTGAAACAAATCTCTCTTCTTTTTTTTTTGAAACAAATCTCTCTTTTTTTTATTTTGCATCTTCTCTCTTTTTTTTTGAATAATAGAAGATAAATAAAAAAAACTAATATTAATATTAATACTAATAACTATATCAATATTAGTATTAATATCAATAACTAACAATAATAATTATTAATAATAATAGATAATGACAACAATGGATGAAGGAATTTGAGAGAAGAAATTCTCTGTTCAGAGATGTGTGGTTTTGAGAAATTAGTGGGCTCTGAGTTCTGAGCTTGTAATAGATTGAGTTGGTTGAGTAGTGAACTGCTCCGTTCTGGACTCTATCTATGAGAACTTCTGTTGTAGCCATATTTCCTATGCGAGAAGCTTTGCATTCCAATCCTTCTGCTAGTTACTGTCGGCACTCTTGGAGTTCTCTAACTGGATGCATAGGTCCTCATTCTCATAATGTACAAAGCCATACCCTTTCGACTGGACATTGCTATTTGCAGCTGCCTTGCATGAAAGAACAGGACCAAAGGACACAAAAATATCTTGCAGAGACTTGTTATCAATTGTTGTGTCAAGATTCTTTATGATATATGATAATATCCACTTTCCTGATGTTAGGATCACGTTGCAAGAGCATAAGCCTTGCAGATTTTTCCACTTAATAGCATAAAATTCAAAGCTTCCATGGCAAGGCTAGCTTCCTGTGTGAGAATCGTGATCTCACCCTTGTTCTACATCCTTGCTTTCATTTTTATGCAAGGAATCAAAAGCAATCATCCTTCCTCCACTTGCTAGTTGAAATATGGAGCAGATCTTCTCATCACATCTTGTAAGCTCGTCTGTTCGTTTGGAAGAATAATAAGCAGATCTCCTTCCTCCTTGCTCTCACTTGATTGGAATGCACAGATAGAACTCCTGCTCGATTAAATATCTTGTTCTATTGTAGATGAGAGAAGTGAAGAGAAGCAGATATTGCGTTGGGTAGATTGAAGAGGCAAGCAACGGGAGCAGGTTTAAGGCTGCAGGCTGCTGTGGCTTGATTGGAAGGTCTTCACATGAGAGAGATCTGGTTGCTGGAATTCGGCCTTGACTCTTGGACATTGCATGAGGATGAGGTGGAAGGGAAGTTCTGAGCAAGTGATTTGTTCGGAGACTGCATGAAGAACAGGGACGGGACCTATTGTGGATCTCACGGTTGGAGTAAGGAGATGCTGTGAGGTTTCAAGAAGGGAAGCTGATAAGAGCTTTGGTGTAAGGAGGTAGAAGCTTTTGTGAGGGAGGCAAAGGATTCAACCGTGGGAAGTGGGATCTGCCTTTTGAGCGGGATTTCGGAAGTTAGGAGTTGCTTTGGATTTTTCTTTTTGAGTTGCTCCAACAGGCAACAGAACCAATGGAAATAATATTGAGGCCTCCTATTCAAACGGGTGAGCTGCAGGATATCCAGGAAGTGATCGCAAAGCAGCTGGATTTACGGGATTTGATCAGGGATTTGAGGTAGAAGCATTCGAGATAACATCAGTTAGCATTAAACTTTGATTTGATCCTTCATTGACTTTCCATTTCGGCCAAAGAGATTTGTAATTTTAATAATGACATACTATTGTTGGTATCCTCATTAATTTGAGATGGCAGCAATGCACTGATCACCCAAAGTCGCCCCGTTTTGTGTGCAATTTCTCGATTTACGTGTAATTATTTTGCTTAACGTGTCAATTTTAACGAACATAGACATTATACAAATTGGTAGAGCATTTAGGGTATTGTCGATGTCCCGGTCTCAACGGCATAGTCCGTTTTGCGATCGGACGTCGTTTGGGCAACGATGAGGCATAATTCCCTCGAAATGCGTGTTGTCTCGATTTGCGCGCAAAACATCATTCAAACAAATTGGCAGTGCATTCATGGTATTGACGGTGTTTCGGATACAATGATGCAGTCCGTTTTGCGATCGGACATCATTTGGGCAACCTCGAGACCTCTTTCCTCAGTATATGTGTTTTGCCGCGAGATTCGTGCCACCATTATGGATACATCAAATTAAATAAATAAAAATGCAGTTTTTAGATGTTGACGACGTTTCGGACGCAACAGCGTAGTCAGTTTTGCAATCGGACGTCGTTTTGTCACCGACAAGGCTAATTTCCCTCGTAATGCGTGCCTTTGCATTATATTGAGATTCGTGCCACCAATCTAGATACTCTAAATTGAATAAATAAAATACAGTTTTCATAGGTTGGCAACATTACGGACTCAACGATGAAGTCTGTTCGTCGATCCGGGATCATTTGATCAGTCTAACGCTTTAATTTCAGGTGTCGGTCGTCCCTTTTGACTGATCTCGTCCGATTCAATTGCGAGGGGCCTCGACCCAGCAGAGTTCAATGTCCTGATCGCAGCGATACCATCCATTTGGCATTCGGAGGTCATTTGACCCTTCAAATGATGTGTCGTATCAACCTGTGCGATGCTCGATCCGCCACTTTTGTTCTTTTTGCTCGTAGTTTAAGGTGTCAATAAGCTTTAAATATTATTGTTGATGCAAAGATTGTTAATATTATAAGTGCTTATGCTCCTCAAGTATGTTTGAATATTTATTCAAAACTAAAATTTTGGAATGACTTAGAAGAATTAATATAAAATATACTTCTTGAAGAAAGAGTTTTTATTGGAGGAGATTTAAATGGACATGTTGGTAGAAAGGTAGATGATTTTAAAAGTATTCATGGTGGCATGAATTTGAAACGACAAATGAAGGTGGTGAGACCATTTTAGATTTTTTTTTAACTTATGATTTTTTAATAGCTAATACCTTATTTAAGAAAAGAGATGACCATCTTATCACTTATAAAAATGGATATAATAAAATACAGATTGATTATTTTCTTATAAGAAAATTAGATTGCAAAGATTATAAAGTTATTCCGAGTGAAAATTTATGTATCTAACATCGATTATTAGTTTTGAACTTTAAGATAAAGGGACAAAAAATAAAAAATAAAGTAAAATGATTTTTTAGAATTAGATGGGGGCATTTAAAGAATATTAATAAAAAAAAATTTAGAGTAAGATTTTAGATCTTAAAATTTTGTCTGTGCATGAGGATGCTAATGTTATGTGGGAAAAAGTGGCTAGTGATATTAAGATTATTGCAAAAGATATGCTTGGAGTTATGAAGGGAAAAACTCATAATAGAAAAAATAGTTGGTGGTAGAATCAAAATATGCAAGAAAAGATAAAAAATAAGAATATTTGTTATAAAAATTGTTTTAGATATAAAAATTCGAATAATTGAGAAAGCTATAAAGAGGCTCATAAGAAATCTAAGAAAGCTATTTACGATTGAAAGAGCTTAGCTTTTAATGATTTATATAATAGATTAGATGCTAAGGAGGAAGAAATATATATGTATAAGTTAACAAAGATATATAAATAGTAAGGATTTAGTTTAAGTGGAGTGTATTAAGGATGAAGAACAAAAAGTATTTTTCTTAGAAGATGATATTCAACAAAGGTGGATGAGATATTTTGCTAAACTTTTTTAATGAAGGTTGTGAAAATACGATTGACTTTAGCGACTTTAGTACCCTAAATGAAAATAAAAAATTTTATTTTTATCGGCTTATTAGTAAAATCGAAGTTAGAGAGGTTTTAAAAAAATGAAGTGTGGAAAGCTGTTGGACCTGATGATATTCCAATAGAGATGTGGAAATGCTTAGGAGATGAAATAATTTCTTGGCTTACTAAACTTTTTAATACTGTTTTAAAGACTAAAAAGATGTCAGATCAATGGAGATTGATTGTGTTAATTCTCATTTTTAAGAATAAAGGTGATGCACAGGAGTGTGCAAATTATAGAAGAATTAAGTTTATGTGTCATACTTTAAAACTATGGAAGCGAGTTATAAAGCGTAGGTTGCGGCATGATACTAATGTTTCTTAAAATCAATTTGGACTCATGCCGGGTAGGTCTACTATGGAAGCCATACATTTATTGAGAAGTTTGATGGAGAAATATAGAGAGAACAAGGAGGATTTACATATGATTTTTATTAATTTAGAGAAAGCATATGATAAAGTTCCAAGAGAATAGCTATAGAGAGTTCTTGAAACAAAAGTAGTTAATAATGCTTATATCCAAATCATTAAATATATGTATGCAGGAGCTATTACTTGTGTTCAAACACAAGGTGGTTTGACCAAGTATTTTCCTATTTCGGATGGATTACGTCAAGGATCAGCCTTAAGTCCATATCTTTTTGCTTTAGTCATGGATGTTCTCACTAGACATTTGCAAGAGGATGTACCTTGGTGTATGCTTTTTGCTGATGATATTCTTCTTGTCAGACTAGAGAGGGAGTTGAAGGTAAACTTGAATTATGGAGGTCAACCTTAGAGTCTAAAGATTTTTGCTTGAGTAGATCTAAAACTGAATATATGGAGTATAATTTTAGTAACAATAGACTTAGTGAGGGGATGGTGACTTTTGTCGATCAAGTCATTAATAAGAGAACAAGTTTTAGATATCTTGGATCTATTGTTCAGAGTGATGGTGAAATAGAGGGGGATATTATCAGCAGAATTCAAGTTGGATGGTTGAGGTGGAGGAATGCTTCGGGCTTGTTGTGTGATAGAAAAGTCCCCTCAAACTTAAGGGAAAATTCTATAAGATGGTGGTGAGACCTGCAATGCTTTATGGTGCCAAATGTTGGTCATTAAAAGAGATGCATAATACTAAGTTAAGTGTTACAGAGATGCGGATGCTTAGGTGGATGAGTGACTTTACCCTTAGAGATAGGATGCGGAATGAGCATATACGTGATAAGGTTGGAGTAGCTCTAGTGGAAGATAAGATTAGAAAGAGTCGCATTAGATGGTTTGGCCACATTAAACGGAGGCCTTCTGATGACCCTATTAGGAAAGCTGAGGTATTAGATTTGACCTATGTTAAAAAAGGTAGAGGTAGACCTAAAAAGACTTGGTTAGAAAATATTAGAAATGATCTTTCTTTATTAGATTTAAATGAGAATTTGGCTTTTAATATGACACAATGGCGTAAAAGGATTCATGTAGCAGACCCCACGTGGTGGGACAAAGGCTTGATGTTGTTGTTGTTGTTTTATCAAGTTTAAACTGAACTTGAACAACACTCAAGCTTTAAAATCTTGTTAAAACTTATTTATTTATTTTCTTATTGAGATGAAGTTGTGATTGAGCTTTAATCGAGTCTAACACGTTATATATTTAATGCAAATGATTTAAGCATATATGTTTATTGCTAGTCAATTTGTGTTTAAATTAAATTTGATATAATTTACTAAATATTATTTATATTATTTGCCTAATTTCAAATTTTCATAAAAAATAACTTTAATCTATATATTTAGCTACTTGCATGTTATTTCATCATACTTATTTAAAGTGCATAGGATATAAGAACTTGAAATAAATAATCAAATAAGTAATTACATCAACATTAAATAAGAATTTATTGAGCTATTAATGAGCTACTTGTTTGAGAAATAGATAAATATATTTACGAACAAAAATTAACGATCAAATTAATATTCATGTTTTTGTTCATTTATGTAAAAATTTTTTAAATTTTGTTCAATTACTTAAATAAACGGATATAAAATAGAATAATATAAACAAGTATTGAGTTATTCATTGCATGCACTAGTAGCCTTTCATGTTGATTTTTATCGGAGGATATTCATACCAACTAATACCTTTGCATCTGATCTGAAAGTACTCCTCATCACTATAACGTGCACAAAGCACCTACACCACAAACAAAGAAACAACATCAATTAAAAGAAACATACAGCAACTTTACAATTCATAGATAGTCAAATAAGAACTTACCGCTGAATTAGTAAAACGAGCCCCATCCAAAGCCTCAGGAACAATCTGAGTAAACGAACTAAGAATGTTTAAGTCTTGAAACAGACTCAAAATCAACACCAGAAAACTCATACGCAAAGCAACTTACAGCCAAAAAGCGGAACTCATTCTCCCTCTCTATAAAAGAAGAGATCTTCAACAACCCAAAGGATCAAACAGAATAAATAGTCTATTAGCAAGAGCTACATTTCTTTCCATCAAGGCAATAAAGTGAATAATTTTCAGTGTTCTACCTCCGATCGTGCAATCTCAAACACGGTAACAATAAGGCCCTCTCCTTCACAGGGTTCAACGCTCAAGCTCGAAACTTCCTGAAAACTTCCCATGCTGCTCTTCAGAATGGATAATAAAACAATCTTTGCAGATAAATTGAATTGTAACCTTAGTTTCTTCTTTTGCAATACCGCGCTCGTAGAAGATAGGGGCAATATGGGCAAAGACGCGCCTAAATCCGGGAAGAAAAGCCACTTGGAAGTTCCTAAGATTGGGAAAAGTACTCCTCGCGCTCTTCTCTGTCGATCACGATGTGATTAGGGTTTCACAGGTATTAAAAAGTAAAACAGATAAAGCTCCTATATGTTGCTTGTGATCACCTGATAGAAGAGAGCCGAAACCGCAGACGTAAATGTAGCCTTCGGGTGTCAGAATAGACTCAAAATCGGCCTCGTCCCTCAGCTCCGTTGAGTTGCTCGGGAATGAGATCAAGCTCGACAGCAGCGTCATGCGGGCTAGCCTCGCCGGTGCCAAATGTGGTGGCCGATATAAGAAGTTGGAACTGAGCGCCGGCGGAGATCCGGTAATCCGATTCCGGCGGTAGTGGAGCGAAGGAAAGCAGTTCTGTAACAGGATAGCTTTCTGTTTCGCGGCGACTGTAACTGACGGTAGAGTGGGCAAAGCACAAGCGAGCATGAGTCCAATTCCGAACTGCCTGTGGCTGTAAGAGCTCACGCGTAGTGGTATCCAAATGGTTTTAGAGTGGGTTTCGGGGTCTAACCCCAAACTGACCCACCTTACCCGATCCGAAGCAATCTTGATTAGCTAAACGGGTCACAAACTCAGATCTAAACTCGACCCTCCTCTAACCCAATTCGACTCAACCAGGCCTACTGATCCGATTGGAGTATGTTCAATGACCGGACAAGCGGGCGAGCACAAGTAGGGTCGGGTGAGAGGGTGATGCGCAAGAGCAGATCAGCTCCAGATTGCTTTCGGGTTGATCCGAACCCAATCTGAAAGTATAACCAGGTCCTAAATATAGAACCCGAACACTACTCGTTTTCAAATGGGTTAACCCAGACCCAAAATTTTCTGGTCAGAATCGGGTTGAATTTTCATATTATGTTAATATTAAAACCCCTACTCACATACGAGAGGACTTAAAATTTTAGACCTTTGGCAAATTTTTTTATCAGTATAAAAATTTTTGAATTTATATGCCTTCTAATATTTTGTGATTGAAAAAATACGTTTATTATTTATTTATTTTAAATATTTAAAAATTTTATTTTTAAATTAGAATAATAAAATAATTTTTTATTGAGAATTATTTATTTAAAATCCTTTGTGAGCAATATTAATTCGAAAAAGATTAAAATAGTATTCAAACCTTGTTTGAATAGAGATCAAATAAGAGTTGAATATGATTTGAAGATGGCTCAAATGATGTTCTCTAAATTTCAAACCCTACCAAACTCGTTTAAATCCAATTCGAATAGGGTTCAAATGTGGTGCAAATAAGAGAGTGTAATTGCTATAGCTATAGCATTATAAACTATAAGTTAGATGCAAGAATATGATCCACCCACTATAACACAAAAGGGCGCAATTTAATTATTATAACATAACAGAGTGCAATCTAGCAACTATAGCACAACAAAGATCAATATAATAGCTACAAGATAATATAGAGTAATATAATAACTATAACACAACAAAGAACAATCCAATAGCTATAACACAACAAAGCGCAATTCAATAGCCTTAGGACAATAGATAGCAATGCAACTATCATAATATAATATATTCCAATTAAAAAAAAAACATAGCATATACAAATAAAGAGAACAAACAAATATTAATAATTACAACATATATAAATAATATGCATTTGTTTAATGAAAGATTCAATAAACCCTCCTTTTTTAATACTATAGAATTAAATGTAACTTCAAGAAGATTTTTCTTCTAAGCTAGATATATTATATGTTGTATGATGAAAACTTCTTACTTATCATTATAAATAAGATATAAAAGTACTCATCAGACTGTGTGTACGGTTATTACTTTGATTTAAGTTAAATTTTCAAATAACTTACATTGTCCCATGCCTAAGAACCTCATTTATGTTGATCCTTCTCTACTTTCAAAAATATTGGGATAAGAAAAGTTCCTATCTATTGTCAAATAGCCTTGATATCTCAAGCTATTTAGGAAAGAACATGTGAAATAGACTCACCATTAGCTCCAAGTTCTATATCATATTGCAAAAGAGGTCATTGTTATACAACATTATGACCTTCACTAGCAATGAGATCTCACATATCATTTGTTTTACTTCTTTCATGTTTATTAAAAAATAAGAGTTTTGCATTACCCCATGAGGGCTTCTATGGGCACTTAAGGAGTCGTTCCTCTTTAGCTTATTGTACATTGAGATTGTTCCTATGCAATCATAATTAAATAATTTACCTAATAAAATAATATATGATCCATAGGTCTTTGGGTAGTGCTATATTAGCTTCATTATTAGATAACATAAAGGAATATGCTAAAAAAATAAAGATGATGTGAGTGTATTCAAATATTCACCCATCAATAAATTAATAGAATTCCCTATGTGCTCCACCTTTATCTTTATCTCATGCTCATTTTACACCTCATCCTCAACTTGAAATTAATAAAATGATGATTGAATAGCAAGTACCATGTCAATATCCTTCTTCTTTTCGTTCTCCTATCTATGCACACAATTTTGAGCAATACTAATTAAAAAAATCTAATTTCTACTCTAACCATAACTGATTATTCTATAATCCAAGTTGGTTGCCCTTTCGCTCCTATATAACAAGAAAAAACTAACTCAACCCTTTAAGCAAACATAGTTTGATTTGTAACAGATTATTCTCAAGTACCCACTCCTTTTTTTTCCTCAGAATATGTGGTGATAGTTTTCTTTCTCATAACTCTAATTAAAATAGACTAAAGAGTATCTACAACAGACTCGTAGAAGTCCTCATTAGCTTTATACATAAGTGTAGGGTACATAATCACATGCAAAGAATAATATAAAAAAGGCTTATGAGTTAATTCATATTAATAATCTATAATATAAACTAACTGTTAAAATATAATAGTTTGCATCGAACTTACATCTTCGTCATCAATAATGATGAATTATTCTTGCATTTGAGCACTTCGTCACTCTTTCAACTCAACATTCTCGACGCTATTTCTCCAAGATACTTTGCACCTTTCCTCCCTATCTATGGGATAGATTCATAATCCTAATATTATAATATATTTTTTCTTTTTTTTTGGTTTGAGGTAATGCAATAATCTTAATATTATTATATTATGGCATATTCAATTATAATTAGGGTTGTTAACGAACTAAGCCGAGTTGAGCTTTGGCATGTTCGAGCTTCAGCTCGTTTATCAAGATTGTGTTTGAGCTCGGGTTGATAAGAGCTAAGCCTTTTTGATATGTCCTAGAGCTCATTTAAAAACTCCCTATTTGATCTTAGTTCATGTTCATGTTCGAGCTCGACTCAATTTAGCCTTGAAAACCCTATTAACGAGCCTATAATCGAGCTCAGTCCATTTTAGGCTTATCAAGTCTATTAACGAGCTCAAGCCTATTAACAATTTTTTTTTTTTTCAATCGAGCAGCTTGTCGACCAGTTCGCCCAACTTGCCAACTTGTCTGCTAGAAACTAAGGATTTCTTTGTAGATCTGACTCGTCTGCCAACTTTCAAACGAAAGCCCAATATTCTTCATTATAGAGCAGAATAAACTACTCATTCATGGTGTGGGACTAAATGAGCACGGTTTTTTTCCTAGATGTCATTATGCTTGAGCGAGAGAGGCAAGCGGGATCGGAAGCAAAGAGCGGGAGTGGACAATGGGATTTAGGAATTTAAAATTAAATTATTAAATATTTAAATCAATAAAATTAATTTAATAATTTCGAGCTTGTTCAATAATGTCAAGTTGTTCAAGCTCGTTTATTTAACTATCGATTGTTTATCAAAAGTGTTCAAGATTGATCTCTTACATTATCAAATGAATATTAACGAGCTCTTATCAAGCCAAGCCATGAGTAACATGTCAAACACTCAGTTCATTTTCAGCCCTAATTATAATGTATTCAATTATAACAACCTCATTATATATCTTATCCTTCTTGAACAATCATAATCTCCTCTCATGATAGTCTATCTCATAAGTATCTAAAGAATGCTTCCTCGTCTAAGCCAAGCAAAGTACCTTAAAAAAGATAACACAATATTTGTCTCGGTTGAACACAACACCATCAACAATATCACATATCTTCCACACAATCTGTTTTAGAACACTTTGTTTCTCTAGCTTTATATTCTTGAAGTTTTTGTCATCATCCAAGTAGTTATCAAGAACCCTTTTGCTACTTCTAATCTTCTTAAATTCCACCTCATATGAGGATTCTCCAAACTTCAACCCAATTATCGAAGTAAACTCAACAACTCCAAATATTTTACTCCTCTCCAATATTGAACATAATGGAATATGCTTTAGTCTAATAATCATCTATCATCATCAATAACAATTGATTTGTAAAAAAAAAAAAACTAACTAAAGGGGGTTTCACAATATTGGCCATGACATTATTATCCTCAAACTGCCTAACCACTTTCTCCATCACACTATTAGCTCTATAGGTGACCAAAGTAATACAATGCTTTTATATATGTATGATTATAGTGGACACTTGAATACATTACAAATAAGCTCAAATGTGTCAATTCCATAATAAAAAAAAAATAACATCAAGCCTTTATCGCGCTATGTGTTTGACAAGATTAAACTTTTTTCTCTATTGTCTTATTAAGAGTTAAATTCTCATTCCAATAAAAATGTTATTTTAATAATTTCTGACCAAGTATAGTACTGAAATGATTGATATGATGTATTGATTATTATCAAATATATATGATAACCTCCACATAATACTCTCAAGATTCACGTTATTCACTGATTGAGTATCATAAGGAGTTGGAGGCTGATAATGAGTCATAAGAAGTCAGGGCGACTGATCCACGTGATTCACTGATCGAGAGTTGTAAGAACAGAGCAAGATCAAAACATACTCATCTTAATATATGATAAATTGTAAGAGTACTTATACATGATAAATAATACTGATTCATGATAAGAATATTGATATATTACAAATAACTGATTGATTGAACTGTTTGGTTGAATGATAAGATTAATTGATTGAATAAAATTAATTGAATGATAAAGACTGACTGACTGTTTGATTTATAACATACTATTTCTATTTTATCTTGTATTGATTTCAATTATAAATTTTGATTACTTATTGGGTTTTATGTTTATTATGTGATTTAATATGATTTCAAGTAAAGGTATAGAGCCTGCAGCATGAGACTAAATAATGATGATTATTCTGATTTTATTTTAAGTTCTCAAATTTTATATATTCTTTTGTATATATTGTTTGGACTTTTATGGCAGAATACAAATATTAACTATAAAAATATAAATATTTTTTTGTTGTTTATATTTCTATAAATTCAAATAATAAGCATTGGATGTCAAATGATCTGATTGTAAATGAATATAAAAAGAAAATGAGTTGAAAAACATAATAAATATAAAAGAAAAAAAATTCCACTTAGATCTCGAGGAGTGATAGAAGTAAACTCAACTACTCCAAATAATATACTCTTCCCTTTAATATTCAACATAATGAATATACTTTAACGGTAACAATTGATTTCTTAAAAAAAAAAAAAAAAGAAGAACGAAAACAAAAGGAGGGTCTCACAATATTTATCATAAGATCATTTGCCTCAAACTGCCTAACTGCTTCTCCATTACACTTTTAGATCTATAGGATACTAAAGCAATGCGATGCTTTTATATATGTATGATTAAAGTAGACATTTGAATACATTACAAAAGAGCACAAATGTGTCAATGTCATGTCTTGGAATCTATAGTGAAAGAATTTCTTTTCTCTTCTTCTTTTCAATCTTTATTATCTAATCAATTCATTTTATTCATTAATCAATCATTGAAATCATATCAATATCAACATCCAGATATTATTAAGTTCATTACATAGAACCAATAAATAGCAAAAAATATAATTCATATTTATGTAGTCCATAATTACATCATAACGGTAGAGTCCAAAATAATATCTACACTAACCACTATGACGATAAAAGAGTACATAAACTAAAGAACTGAAATAAAAGCTACACTAGCATCACTGCATGCACACATAACCTCTAGCTGCAAGTTCCTCGCTTGAAATCATTTAAACCATGTAATGAGTGAATAGCCCAAAGTAACTTAAATCTTACCACTAAAATCAATACAAAAGAAGCAAAACAATATATTATAAATCATATAAAAAATTTATGCATCAATAGAT